>CM042999.1:20810920-21410920 GCA_023678885.1 Pogostemon cablin | reverse complement strand
TTTATCAAATTAGTCCCACCAACTAAGAAATAAGGCAAAAAAACGTCCTATTTTTGCCTGAAAAAGCCACGTCACAATCGGAATTGTCGATTTTCGGCTGATATGATGATGTGGCGTCCTGATGGTAGGTGAGTCAGTGGGATAAAAACCTATTCGGTCCCATAACTTTCCTCATGTACTATTTTAGTCCCAATAAAGATAAGTTTGTCAATTTAGTCCCAACACGTCGTATTTTTGCCGAAAAATGCTGAATCGCCGCCACCAAGGCCCATTTCTCTTCGGCACAGAATTGCCGCCACTAAGACCCACATCACAAACACCAGAACTTTGCCACCGACCACGATTTCGCCACCGATCATGACAGCGGTCGGAATTGTTCAAATAAAAATGCCTTATTGGCATTAAAATAACATTTAATTTGTTGACTCACCTGCCATTAGGGCGCCACGTCATCGTCCTGGTTCGAAATTGGCGATTCCGATGATGTCAAAATTTTTCGACAAAAATAGGATGTGTTTAGCCCTATTCCTACACGGATGGAACTAAATTGGCAAACTTATCTTTATTGTGACTAAAATAGAATATGAGGAAAGTTATGGGACTAAATAGGTTTTTATCCCGCTGACTCACCTGCCATCAGGGCGCTACGTCATCATACCTGCCGAAAATTGACAATTCCAGTTGTGACGTAGCTGTTTCCAGGTGATGTCAGCTTTTTTATGCAAAAATAGGATGTTTTTGGCCCTATTTCTTTGCCGGTGGGACTAATTTGATAAACTTATCTTTCTTGGGACTAAAAAACCATGGAGAGAGTTATGGGACTAAAAAAGTTTTAATCCCTTCTATTGTGCAATTTTGCATCTTATCCTAATTAAAATTTAGGATTGTATCTAATAGTAAATATGGACTATTTTTTGTACTTAATAGTGAGTATCCCAAAAAAAATAATAAAAAATTACAACAACTCATTTATACAGTACAATCATTAGTACTACCCTAATTTTCCATTTACATCGACCTGTTAATAATTAATAAACATTCCTAAACAATTACAATATGAAAATGAGTTTACAATTCAAATCACAATAATGTGACAAAATTCCCTCCATTACATTTTAATGGTACAAGAATATAATAATTTATAAAATGAGTGGAGGAAAATATTCACCTAATCACAATTTCCCTCCTAATATTTTAATTCCCTCCAAAATAGTGGCATAAAAGCATTCACCCCCTTCATATTAACTGCACCACCAAAAAAATTAAACATGGAGAAAAAAACTTAACATGTAATGAGTTAAATCTCATTGCTCAGTTCCTATTGAAAGATTCATCACATGGCAGGCCAAGACATGGCAAAATCAATGAAGCAGCAGCCAAGTATGCAATAACAAGGCGAATGACTTGAAGGATATGATCACGAGCAATGGCGCAAGTTTCAGCAGGGAAACCAATCCAAATATGCAACAGAAAAACAGTCATTAATCATGCGAAAAGAAAGCCATTTGATTTAGCGAAGTTGCAAAGCATTTCCTTGAGGAAAAGAGGCACTTATAGGGACATTGCAGAACAGATGAAAGTAGGCAAAACTGCAGTTGGAAGATGGGTAAAAGATGGACTGATCAGACCTCATACAAATACTATCAAGCTAGCACTCATGGAGGAACAAAAAATAATCAGGTTAAAATTCAGCCTTTTAGCACTTGAAGTTATTTCTGATCAGAATTTGATAAAATTTAAGAGTATGTCAAATATTGTTCATATTGATGAAAAGTAATTTAATCTCACAAAAATAAGTGAGAGATATTACTTGGGACCAGATGAAGTTGAAACACATAGAACATGCCAAAGTAAAAGGTACATTGGTAAAGTGATGTTCTTGTGTGCAGTGGCTAGACCATTATATGGTCCAAACCGTGAGTGCATATTTGATGGAAAAATAGGTTTTTTCCCATTTACTGAACATGTTCTTGCTCAAAAGAATTCAAAAAATAGGGCAACAGGCACACTGGTGACTGATCGGCGTGAAATTCACCTAGAATTTTGGGCTTAAATTGCATGAATTTAATTGGATTTTATTTGGCTTTAATTCAATAATTAAGCATGATTTTAATGAAAATATTATTAATTGCTTGATTACTTGGAGAGATATGTTTTTGTATATTTTTGCAGAAAAATGGATGTTTTTGAGCTTGAAAGAGCGATGAAAGAAATGAGAATTAAATTGGGATGAAAACAAGAAAAAAAGGGTTACAGCTGAAAAGATAACATATTTAAAGAGGGCTACGACAATACTTTTTCTGGGTGTTGAGAAAAGTGAGCATAGACTGTCGAATTTTTAAGATATATCCTTGCGTCCTGATGGGCCGGGCCAGCAACCTCTCTTTAATTATTTTTTTGCTGATGGGCCACCAAGATCTCCCTTGCGCAGATGGGCCGGGCCAGCAGCCTGCCTCCCTTTTATTAAAAAATAAATTCGCGGATGCCAGGACTCGAACCCAGGACCTCACGCTTGAATGAGGATGCCTTCAACCGCTAAGCTGTGATCTGGTTTGGTATCAACATTGTACGGAAAATGTATTTATTCATTTTTTTTTGGATCCGATTTTTAAGCAAAAAAAGGCCCAAGCCCATTTTCTTCACTTAAGCCCATCATCAAAATGTTTCCCTTTGAGCCTCCACACATATAAATACCCTTCTTCTCATTTTTGGCCCCCAATTTTTTTCTCCCAAAAACTCCCATTCCATTCCTCATTTTGGAGGCCACAGCCATTTCACTCAAACACCCATTTTTTATCCATTAAATTGGAGAGAACTTTTTAATAAAAGATCTCCATAGTTGAGATCCCTCCCCCTTTCGGAGTGAGGGAACCTTAGTTTTAATATTTTTCTAGATTATGATTTTATTTATTTTTCAAGAAGGTGTGGACATCAAGGAAAGGATAATCCTCGTGGATGTAAAAACTTCATTAAGGTGTAATCTAATCCTACTTATTATCTTTCTATTTTCTATGTTTTGGTGGTTGATTGAAGACGTGATTATTGATTAAATTATGAAAATGTCTTGATTGAATTTCCAGCTTTGATTAGGTTTCATTTATGAAATTCGCATGCTCGTAGTAATATGGGATTTATGCCTTTGATATTAGTGTATAGTGATTAGGTTGTGTATTGTGTATCAGCATGTCTTGTCATTACTTTACCCTTAGTTGCTTTGCATGATTATCATAAATGATTTTCTTCCATTTATTACATGAGAGTTTAATATAAGAGGAGCCTAGCCAAGGAGTCCTTATGTTTAGAACAACGTAAATTAACACTAGGGATATCACTCAGGCCCGAGGATTTAATTAGTGAAGGGAACCACATCCATACGAACATAGTACCTTGAAGGGAATTGCAAGTAGGATCGATCCTAGGAGCTTTTTAGGGGGTTGTGAAAATAATCTACATCCTATTCACCATGGCCATTGGGGATAGGTGGAAATCGTGATCGCCCTTAGCATGATTTGCTTAAAAATAGAAAACAATTAAAGATGTTGGATGTTTGATTATATGAGTGCATCATGATAACAACCATGTCATTGAAAATCCAAAAATATTGTAATTAGATTTATTTTTCTATGCATTTTATTTTCTTTTATTTTTAAAACTCATCTTCGATCGCCCCTAACTAATCATGATACTATACCTAAAGGCCATGAATTTTAAATTTCCTTGGGTTCGATATTTTGTTGCTTGATCGCCCGGATTATTAACGATCAATCAGTGACTAAACCTTTGGATTCAGTCACAAAGGAACTCTCCAAACATGTATTGATAACTCAGGTATGCAACTTGAGTAAAATACATCAGTGTGTGTAACTTTCAGAATTATTTCATCATTGAGTTAAACCATGGAATAAGCGTCCAAAATAAGATTTAATTACATAAATCTTATTGGTGACATTATTTCAGGTTATACCAGCTATAAAGGCTAAGTGGCCAGAGGGTTTAAGCAAGAACATAAAAATTCAGCAAGATAATGCAACTCCCCACATTGATGACAATGATCTAGATTTTAGGAAAGTTGCAGATTCAGATGGATTCAACATCTACATCACATTTCAACCACCAAACAGTCCAGATACTAATGTCAATGATTTGGGGTGATTTAGGGCACTACAATCTATGCAACATAAGGAGCCAGCTGACTTAGTGGATGATTTATTGAAGGCTGTACACAAATCATTTGATGAATTGACACACACCACACTTGATTCAGTCTTCCTAAGCCTACAAGCATGCCATAAGGAAATAATATCTTGTTATGGATCAAATAGGTACAAGATCCCTCATTTAGGAAAGACATCCTTGAGGAGGGCAGGAAACCTTTCCACCAATTTAGAGGATGATAAAGAATTGATCCAGTCATGCATAGAATATTTGATTGATGCAAGTGAAACTGATGGAGTTGAAGAGCTCATAACATGATTACTCTATGTGTTGAGTTGTTTAAGCACTACACAAACTACCCTCAAATGAATTCTATTAGTGGTATAATATGATTACTCTCATATTATAGCATTATCATAGAGTGTATATGACATAAATGTCAAAGTGATGATATATTCAATGGAATAGTCTCCAAAACATGGACATTTGTATCACATATAGGCAACATTTGCATACCAATGCACTGCAAAACTGATAAATTCATCTTTTGAGTCAAATTTCATGTGCAACACCTCAAAACAATCATCACAGTCTGCTAAATAGGTCAAACAATCATCATAGACTGTAAAATAGCCTCAAAACTATCAAATTCCCACATTTTAATCACATTTACAGCCAACATATTGATACCAGTTAACATACAACTAACATCAGTTCACCCAATCATTCACACATGAAGTGTAATGCATCACTCTCATATTATAGCATCATCATAGAGTGTATATGACATAAATGTCCAAGTGATAACATATTCAATAGAATAGTCTCCAAAACATGGATATTTGTATCACGTATAGGCAACATTTGCATACAAATGCACTGCAAGACTAATAAATGTATCTTTTGAGTCAAATTTCATGTGCAACACCTCAAAACAATCATCACAGTCTGCTAAATAGGGTCAAACAATCATCATAGACTGTAAAATAGCCTCAAAACTATCAAATTCCCACATTTTATTCACATTTCCAGCCAACATATTGATACCAGTTAACATACAACTAACATTACTTCACCCAATCATTCACACATGAACTGTAATGCATCACTCTCAGATTATAGCATCATCATAGAGTGTGTGTGTGCCTCCTAAATGCATAAGTGATGACATTACAAACAAGTAAGCCTCCAAACTTAATGCATGGTGGCAAAATTAAATATCTCAACTCTCAAGCACATATAGTCATCATTTCAGTCCTTATACCCACATTCTCAACAAAAATGTGCTTTAATAATAAGGAACAGTGGTATACCTCACTGTATTCCAGCAGAGTTAGGGCACACGGAAGTAATATCCGTATAAATTCGATTACAATCTTGCACAAACCCTTATCCTCCCTGTCAACCAGCCATCGTCGTTTGGCTCTTGCATTCGGCCTCACGACAGGATGCCGATCGGCGTAGGTTTCCTCATCGGAGTCGGCTACCACCATTTTCGTGTAGATCTGAGATTCTGAAATCACATATCCAGTAGGATCTGGGCTCTCGGTTACCAGATCTGACAAATCAACAACCTTACAAGTCTTCTGTCTTCGAGATAACTCAGATGAAGGATAATCAAACATCAACTATGGGTCGAGACTGGGTATAACCCAACAACCAGGGGTGGAAGTGAGTTCCTACGTCTCCATGACAATGGAGTTCGGAAGCTCGAAGTGTGAGAGAGAAAATAGGGGCTGAGATTCAGATGAACCCATTTGAAATGGAGACGAGAGATGGAGGCGAGAGAGGAGTTAGGGTTTGTATGAGAGAGGCGTACTCAAACGAAGAGAGAGGCAGATTGTGGATGAACTCATTTGAGATGGAGGCGAGAGATTGAGGCGAGATGACTTAGGGTTTGTAAGAGAGAGGAGTAAACGAAGAGAGAGACATATTATGACTGAGTTAATGTTTAGTGATCAGTTAGGTTTAGTTTTAAATGATGTTAATAGATGTGTTAATTCATTATCTAATTGTGATTTAATATAATGACAATCTTGTAATTATGGGTATTTTTTTGAGTTATTGAAATAGAGTGTGGGCTCACTCCTTGCCAAAATAGGAAATAGATACTTTGTAGTGGGACGGACCAAAATGGCAAAATGGACACTTATCAGAGGGACGGAGGGAGTAATTGATAATCAAAGGCATACTTAATGTAGTTACAGAATTGACGCTCGGATCCGCTTGTTAAATGGGGGTCGTTTTATGGAGTAGGATCCGTGTGATGGTTTCATACAAGTCTTTGCCATCAGATTTAGTGAGATGATTAAAAAAAAACTAATATTGTCAATTTATGTCATTTAATTTTGTTTGAATCCAATTTAATCCTGTATTTTAATGATTTATTATTTGAGTATTTTAATATCAAACTAATCAGATTTAGTGAGATGATTAAAAAAAAACTAATATTATCAATTTATATCCTTTAATTTTGTTTGAATCCAATTTAATCATGTAGTTTTTAGATTTTTCAGTTTTAATCATTTTGCAAAAAAATTGTATTTCTTCAATTTCTAAGTTTTAGCCTTTTTTTTTCTTTTCATAATAATTAAATTGAAAAAATAAAAAGTTGCATGATTAAAATTAACAAAAAAAATGAATAAATTTAAAAAAAAAACTTACAGTTACAAAATTAGATTCATCAAAAATTACCTAACTATATTTAATATTTAATCAATTATTATTGTACCCCAAAATTAGAATTTTAGATCCACAAAGCAACTTTTTGCATTTTTTTTTTTGCAAAATTATTAAATTGAAAAAATAAAAATTGCATGGTTAAAATTGACAAAAAAAAATAAATAAAAAATAAAAAATAAAAACTTATAATTACGAAACAACACTTAACAGTGAGTCAATGAAAAAAAATCATTGAATTCTTGAAACCGAGACTTCTGAAGTGTAAACTTTCTCAGGCGATGAATGCCAAATCGGATTGTAATATTTTAAAGTAACCTCTATGATGAGGGCAAGACAGGGGCAACGAGAGCAAGACTTTGAAAAGTAATTTTTCCCACAGAGGTGATGAATGTCATATTAGATTGTAGCATTTTGGATACTAACCCGTGATGATTCTCAATTTCCCAAGAATTTTTTATCCTGAAAAAATATTACCTCCTACTATACTTACAAAATGAGGGAACGAGGGTAGTGGGTTGTATTAAGTATCATAAAAATTCTCTCTCTCAAATAATACTTTTCATATCAATAATAGTTATATAAAACTGAATAATAGTTATATAAAACTGAATAATAATTATATAAAACTGTGGTTTATATAATCATTATATATATTCCATTCTCTGCCTAAGTAATAACTGCTATATAACTCTTGCAAATGCACACATATATAATAATAAAGAAATTATGAGTATCTTTAATTTATATAATATTATTAAAAATGTGGATGTTATTATCAAAAATATTAACGTATTTTTTTTAAAAAAAATTTAAAATAATATTGAATCGATTTAAATATCTTTAAAAATACATTGTAAAATAAAATATAAAGATATCAATAAAAAAATTAATTTCTCTATAAATTGATATATTTAAAAATATATTTATTTCTAATTTTATTCATTGATATATTTATATTTTATTTCATTATAATTTTTTTAATTTATATTTTATTTAAGGATTAAATACTAATACTATAAGACAGATAAGATAAATATATTATTATCTTTATATATAATAAAACAGACTTTAAAAGTCAAAATTGACCCAATTTTTAATCTATACCATTAATTTTGATTACTAAATCTTTTTTAATCTCATCCGTTCATCACATTATTCAATATCATCCATTCATCACAATTATAACATTAGATTTTGGCCATTGATTTTTTGATCATAATAATGATACCTTATCTAATTTAAAATGATACCTTATTTAAAATGATTTCTTATATGTGTGCTTAATATTATTTTTTATTAAATATAATACATAACTACTACTAATATTAATTATTTCAGATTATTATGTTAATTATTCCTAAATAATTTGAATTAATCCTAAACAATTTGAATTAATTTTTAATTATATGGTATAGGGTAATATTATTTAATTATTATAATAACTTATAAAATTAATTTAAATAGATTATATTGATTTAGGGTTTAGGGATATGGTTTTAGGGTTTAGGGTTTATTGTAATATTATTCAATTATTATTATAATAACTTATAAAATTAGGGTTTAGGTCATATTTTTTTAATAGAATTATATTATATTTGTTTTATATTTAATCAGTAATAGTATAAGTTCATTTAAAATATTAATTTTAATCAGTAAAAAAAATACTTGAAAAATAGGCCAGAACCCACTGTCCACTAAAAGACTTTGGGACGGATACAAATATTGTAATGAATTTTTAAAATATTAATTTTTATATGATATTTATTTATACACGGATATGAGTATTACGAAATAAGAAAGTATCTTACATAATTAATAAACACCCTAAAAAACGAGTACGAGTAGTTCCAAAAAAATATCATTAGAATTTGAAATTAAAATAAAAAATTAAAATATTTTTGTATTCAATATACACTACAATAAACATGCTGACTGATGTCTATTTCACCAGCCAGTGGATGTTGAAGCCACTAATGTTAAAAGTAGGCGCTGATAGACATCGGTTTTTAGTCATAAGCATATAAATACATTATAAATATATATTAATAATTATAATTTTCATGGGTAGTTTAAAAAAATATCATTAGAATTTGAATTGTGTACATATATGAATCAGGTATCCACAAATATTAAAATTATACAAAATATTTTATCTATATTATATAATATGTTATAAAATAATTATATAATTAATTAATAGTTATAAATTTTATTTGATCATATTAAAAATAATAAAATTCATATTATATTTAATTCATAATTAATTAATAATAATATAATTTTTATTAAAATATTAATTTTAACACAAAAAATATATGTGTATATAAATTAATTAATACATTAATTTAAACACTAAAAAATATAAATATATTATAAATATATATTACTAATTATAATTTTTATTTAATCATATTTATTTGAAATATAATTATTTTTCTAAAATAAATTAGTATTAAATGAGTATGTGTAATCTACGGGTATTGATAAATGAGTTTGGGACGGGTATGAGTATCATAATATATTTTTTTAATGAAACGAGTACGAAAATGAGTAATTTATATTTAAATGAATAAGATTACGTACAGATACCCCTATAGTGGATATCCTACCCGCTATAATCCCTAACAATTACCGATTATACATAAAAATATTATATCTCTCAAACTAATATATATTACAATAGTATATTCTTTAATATTTGATTTGATTACTTGGTATTATAAATACTTGGTTTGAGAAATTAATTATTGGATTGATTACAATTAATTTATGAGAAATATATATAAAAGGTTATAGGAAGCTCTCTTATAATATAATTAATTGAAATGCCTATGATCAAATTATCCCTAGGTTTAAATATAGTTTTTAGGAAATTCATAAAAATGTATGAGAGAATGTTTTCATTTTTAAAAAATATAATAACAATTTTAAGTAAACTATCTATTAATTTTTTATTTTTTTAATTTATGAATAGAATCCAGTGTTTTCATAATCGGACCGGAGATCGAACCGGTGGCCTCAACGATTCACAGTCGAACCGGCGGTTCAACCAAAAAAACTAAAATTACACTTTTTTTATAATATCTTATATATTTTATATATGATTATATATTAATATGTTTAGTGTACATTTAAATAAATACCTAATTAAAAAACAATAGAAATAGATTGAAAGAGGAAATTTTAATGTGAAGAAATATGATTTTTGAATTTTAAATTCTTATAATAGCTAATTAGTTCGATCACAAATAAATAAATTGGAAAGAAATATACTAATAATTATTATTTTAATCCGCTTTAATAATAAATATTCCTATGAATTAAAATTTGAAATAAATTTAGAAGAAAAATTTGATTGAATATTGAATTGAAATAAATTTGGGATAAAAAAATTAAAATAAAATAAAAATCTAAAAAAAATAAAAAAAATATCAAAACCGGCGATTTCCGGTTCGGCCGGTCCAATCGGTTTTTTCGGTTTTGACCGGTCCGAACCGGTTCTTCTCAGTTTTATGCCAAAAATGGTTCTTAGCGGGTGATCGGACCGGTTACTGGACCGGTTCCCGGTCCAACCGGTCGAACCAGCCGGTCCGATCCAGTTCTGACAACAGTGATAGAATCTATGTAAATAATTTTTCTTATAGAAATTAAACTGAGAAATAAATATTTTACCTGTGAGTAATTCTTTCATTGGTCCTAATATCGATTCGTTTCACCCTTAGGCAAACATTAATTAAGCATACGGGATGCAATACAATAATAAGTTTGGGATGATATTATTGTGAATTTTTTAAATTGGACATGTCCGATCACGGATGGTGAACATTAAAATGGATACGAATTACCGGTACTCCTAACATCAATATTGATTATCTCTAATAATTATATTTCCTGATACCCCATTTTACCTTAAGCATATTGATAAATAATTTTGGAGTAGTTACAAATATAGTAATAAATTTTTAAATGGCACATATTCGGGTATGAGAAGTTGATATTTAAATAAATATGGTATGATACCTTTAAATAAGTATGGGTACCTAAATACTACTCTCTCCGGCCACTTACAAGGTATCAATTTTATCATTTTGGGCGTTCACTTCAAAGGTATCCATATTCATTACTCCCTCCGTCCCGAAAATTTTTTCACCTTTACTGTTCCACGTTATTTAAGAAAAATTGTACTTTTTGACCAACTTTATTGACTTTGGAGGGTATTGTAGTATTTTTAGGTAATAAAAAAGTATAAAGTAATGATATGTGTGTGAAAAATGAGTGGCAAATTTAAAATTAAAGTAACTTTTGAGGTTGTTGGATTTTTTTTTGATCGATAAATGTTAGTTGTTAGTCCGGTTAGTAGTTAGTATACACCAAGCACCCTTACTTCCCCTTCTCAAAGGCTCCTTATATCACCTCTCCTAATTCGTTCCCAATGGGAATCGAACCTGGGTCTCTCACTTAAGTGAAGGGGGTGAAAGATTTTGTGGGACAAACAAATGAGAAAAGTGAAAAAAGTATTATAGGACGGAGGGAGTAGTATTTAGTAAAAAAATACACCATATGGCCCACCACTTCCCTCTTATACAACTACCCACTACACATATAATAATAATACTCTTTAATCCATGCAAAAAATAAATGGTTATCTTCTAAGTGGCCGGAGGGAGTAATTAATAAATATACAACTACCTAATATGATATTACATAAAATTGGATATTATATGTAAATAATTAGTAGTATAACTTTAGAATATTTTGATAAACATGTTTGAGACGTGTACGAGTATAAACAGTGATTTAGGGCATACTGTACCCCGATGATTTAATATTTATCAGCAGTGAAATGATGACTTTACCCCTGTAATTTATGGTATACTTTTTCCCAGTGGTTTAGGACATAATGTACCGCGAGGGTTTAACATTTATCGGCAGGGTTTAGTGTTTGTTCCAATTATAACATTATGACTTTACCCCTGTGGTTTATCGTATACTATTAGTAGTTTAGGGCATACTGTACCCCGTGAATTTACCATTTATGGGAAGGGAATAGTGTTTGTTCAAAGGGTGAAATTAAGATTTTACTCCAGTGGTTTTTGGTGTACTGTACCCCAAGAGTCTACATAGCATGTATTATGGAGGGAGTATATTATAAAAAAAAATTAAGGTACATTTTTAGTTAAGTGTTATTTATTTGACAAAATCCCTGACCATGCAACAAACAACACTGTTTTTTTATATTTTTAGTGCTGCATGGGACGGTATTACTAGGCTTCTCCTTCGGGTAGAGATAGAATGATTTATTCAAAAGGCATGATTTTGACTGCTCTTTCAGGCTTAAATAATATCAGAATACATTTGTCCCGTGTAACACAGGGTTCAAACGCTAGTTAGATAAAAAAATTAAGAAAATATACCTAATATAATCCTAGACTAAATAAAGAATCCAATTACGTGTATTGGACGATTTTAGACTAATTACAATAAATAATTAAATTAAGAAAACTATCCACTATTTATATTTTAAGCTTTAAATCTTAGAGTGCACCAGATGCACACTAGAATGTTCCTAAATTATATATTTAAAAAGTGAATCTTTATCAATCCACACACTTATCACCCACAACCCTAAGATGACTTTACAATTCTATTAGCTTCTCTCGGTAACTTTACATTCTATTCGCTTCTTTTGGTGCGTCAAAAATCATCCCTCTCCACTAGTTCGCTTTTAGAATTACAGATCATCCCTCTCCACTAGTTATAAATGATGGCCAGAATTATAGAAAACAATTGCTGTGGGTTAGAAAAATTTGAACCTTTATAATTCTCTCATTACATATCAAATACTCCATTCATAAAAATTATGTCAAATTATTAGTTTTTTAAAATCTTTAATTTGACATTAGTGTCAAACATTGAGTTGATCTCTTGTGTCCGGGGTCCATACATTTTAGTATACCCTTTAATACTAAAATGTATTATATGGGTGCATGATGTGCCCCAGGACACACAAGTTTTTGCCATAATAAATATTTTAAATATAATAAGAAGTTTATTATTAATTAAAGTACTTTTAATTACACTAGGCGGAGTTATGTGTTGCTTACGTAATTGTACATTGTATTTGTGTATTTCATTAATGTGTTAACTGTTAATGCCATTTTTTCATGTTTAAGGTGCTCGTGCTGTTTTGGCCTAAAACTTTAGGAAGTATGGTTGAGACTTGAGATACCTTTCTGGGTTGTTACATGTTAAGCCAACTGCCCTTTTTAAACTATTAAACACGTGCAAAATGATGTAAAATCTGTGTTGAGACACAAGCATTACCGACACTGAGATTTAATGATTAAAACTCTGCAACATCAATATCCGCCAATATGATACCGATAACAAGTGAGGACAAAATAAATTTGTTTTAATCAATAAATAAAATTAAAAACTCTTTCAAATTGTCCATATAGTTTCAAGAGTCAACATACAAGGTTGGATAAAAATGAGTTGGTTTTTGGCCAATTTTGAAACCACAAACCAAGTACTATATTACTGGTATAATTGCAACAAATAAAATCTACACTTGCATTTACCAGCAACAAGCATGAAAAAGAGAAATGCTACGCTGATGCCATGGATCTTTATCTTCCCAAATTGAACTCAGATCGAGCAAAAATCGCACTAATATTTGAATGTCATCATGAAGAGCCTCCAAAAACCTGAGAACTCAAAAATGTAGTTTAATTGAACATTGAAAAACTAAAAGTATTAAATAGACGGGCAAGGTTAAGAGAGAAACACTCACTCCTGCCAAGACGTCACTTGATAGTCGACCATTACTCTCGCCAGATTTGTTCACAGCTGGTTTCTTCTGAGGAAACTGTCGCACAACTTTTGGAACCAGTTCAACCTTTTGCTTCTGCATCAAACAATGAAAGCATCATAACTAAATTTGAAGGGAGTATGCCGCTACAGAAACGTTGAATACAATAAACTTGCACAGTTTAATCACCTTCTTTAATCGTTCTTCTATTTTACTTAATGCTTTAGATTGGTCAACTTTTGAGAGATAGAAATCCCGCTCTCTTTTGGCAGCTGAGAGTTCCAATGCCAATTTTTGCTCCCGAGTAGCATTCTTAATTGCTGATACACATTTATTCAGATTGTATCATCTCATCAAGCAGCCTCTCACAACATAGAAAATCGTCGCTATATACAAGTTTGAGTCACATACCAATCTCTTCAGTAAGATCATCCCACTTGAATTTACTCAAATATTTGATATTCCACAGATCGTAATAGAATGACGATCTTTTCTTTCCACCTAACCAGAAAAGGAGAAGGTGTAATTTGTACACAACATGAATGCTAGGTATGCTACAATAGAAATATACATCGAGTTACTTTTACATTGATCCATATGCAAGGATTAAAAGTAAACTTTGTTTATATTTTGAGTTTTTAGGCACATAAAAATAGCCCCCCCCCCCCCCCCCCCCCAACCACCAACATACCAATTTGCTCTCCATTTAACATTCGAGCAACTCTCTTGGCAACTTTCTTGTCAGTAAACTCAACCCACCTACATGGAGGAAAATATGAAATCATTAATTTTCAAAAAAAATTCAATTCGCGAATATCATAGTACAAAAACAAAGATGCAACAACAACTAGTTTTATGTTGAAGCATGTTTCTCATTTTAATGTACTCAGTAAAAAATGTGAACACAAGGGCAAAAAAAAGCATACCCCTCTGAGAATTCTTGTCCTCGGAATCCACCTGCCTTCTTCCGTCGCACCTGTGCAGCAGGATCTGCAGAGAAAAATTGATAAGTTGGAGATGAATTCCAGCAACAAAGACATTCAAATGGAACCACACCCCACCAATAATGGAGCAACCTATCAAGACATCCCATGATCCGCATCACCCGACAATATTGGATTAGCACCATAAAACCAATGAGCCCCATTTAAATTACTCCAACGTCTAACCTTCAGGAGTGAGATACAACCTTTCAATATCTCCATATTGAGAAATAATTTGGCGAAGCTTCAAAGGATCCATGTGTGGCGGAACACGACTCAAGTAGCAAACACCACGCTTATCCGCTTTTCCAACTTCCTTCAGTAATCGCTTCTTCCTTTTATCTTTCCTTTTAACCTCCTCCATAGCTTTACTCAAGCTTGCACCTTCTTCACTTTCAAGAATTTCTCTTTCCACCTCTATTTCTTTTTCCACCATTTTACCAGACAATTTGGTTCTCTTCCGGAAATTTCGAGCTTAGTTTTACTACCAAGACAGTAAAGCTACAATGAAAAAAAAAATGAATAATCTATACTGCACAATGGCTTTATCACGGACGAAATTTATGATTATTACTTTTTGTCAGTGACTTTTCAATGTTTGTACATATTATGGCTTTCCTTCTTGAATAATAAAATCCCTAATGATTACCCCCCCCCCCCCTTGCTCTGTTAATCTTCTTCAAAGTTTTCTCTCTTCTTTTTATCCGAATGGGCTCTGGCCGCTCAGCTGTTTCAATAGATTATAATGGGCCATTATTACTATACTAGGTAGGGCAGAACCTCACTTCGTAACGTGCTGACTCATTATTTATGCAAGGAATTCACTCCATTATAGTATTATGCAGCATTTCTAAATTTTAGGAGCAAAAGAAAAGTTGCAAGTGCACATAACAAAACGAAGAACGCTCATTATAAAAATAGTGTATAAAATTCAGCATGTATTCAATGTTCACAAGAGGAAAAAAGCACAGTGATGCTTTAGAATTTCCAGGATATCATACAGGCTTACAAAATACAGTACAAATAGATCTCAAATACTGGAAGTAATGCGAATTATGAGAACAAAATTATGACACAAGTGCACAAAATAACACGGCTGAAGAATAACATTTCCTCAAATGTATAAACCAATAAACAGTAGTAATATAAAGACAATGTGGGTACCGACTGAGAAACAGTGAACATTAACTCATATTCAATCGCTGCAAGTAGCCAAACAAAGCAACATTGAGCAACAGATTAAGGTGAGACCTCTTCCAAAAGGGAAAATAAAGAAAGAGCTTATGCTTGCCAACCAAACTCTTATACTTTAGTATTAACTTCAGTTTCAATGGTTGACGATTAACTGCGGGATTGCGTCATACCCATCTAACAAAATAAAATCAAGTAGATAACGAAGTAGAAGCGTTCCCACTTTTATGTAAATTTTAGTTTAAAGAAATCGTACTGAAAATACAAAAAATACTGTGCAAAATTATTATGAACGTGGAAGGAAAATTATAGAAGTAGCTTAAAATAACCGAACAAAATGATTATGATGGGGGGATTATAGAAGGAGTATGGTAAAAGCAAGTAACTAAAGTACAAGTAATTACGAATCAAGCATGCAATGCTTTAATGTGTATAAGTTTCGTATTTGTATAGCAATTAGTGATAACTGCAGTTGTTGGAAAAAAAAAGAAGGAAATTAAGGCATGCAAAAAAAAAAATTGTGCAAATAATGTAACGGGCATGATGATTTCACGGTGGTCAGGTAACAAATGAAAGCCAGCTTTTTAATATGCATGTTTCTACGTCCTTTAAAAGTAAATCTGCCAAGACATCCTTGCGAAGGTTTTAGCATATCTAAATGGAGTTAGGCTCCATCCAAGATATATAATAGGTTTAGTATAAAGGATGGTTGAGCACACCAAAATAGTAGGAGTGATATCAGTTTGAAACTATAGCAGCATTAAAGCAAAATGCTTTCTTTAAAAAATGTTAAGTTTTCAGGTTAAGTTCAGAATTTAAAACGGGAGACAAAAATTTGCCTGCAAACTAACATGGACACGTATAAACCAAATGTTAAATTAATTCTATCAGTCTTAAGTTATGTAAGGAAAAAATTAAGATATAGGGAACAAAGCTTGAACACCAAAGCATACAACGTATAAGTTAGTTGAACACACTGTTTTCAAGTTCTCAGTGTGGCACAAATAGCCAGCATACACTTGACAAGTTATCACAACCACAGCTACCTTAAATAGGATCTCATGGTGCGTAAATGCGTATTATTACAAATTCACAGTCCTCTATCACAGTGGAGTGCATAAAGTCTAGTACCACCAAAGGCAAATGCCATATAGTCCTCTTGAGAAACCAAAATAAAAGCTAAAGCGGTTCCAACCTTCTAGACTGAATTTTTGAACTAAGCAAAAACTTAACAGCTATATAAAAGAAAAGCAAAAAATATCCAACATTTAACAGATTAGTTTATAATTGAGATTACGTGACATGCAATACAGGGGTTGAAGCAAAGTGCGGAAAAAATGAAGCTCCACTTCATGAGCACCGCTCTAAGTAATTAAAATATGCAAGGTAAACAAAGATAAAATTTCAAGTCTACCTACAGAGAATAAAGAGGAGAAACAGGTTATGAACACAACAACTGTATATGTAAGCACATGAATGAAGTTTTTCTAACCTTAGTAAAAGAAGTTACACACTCCTTGTATGTTTAAGATAAAGGGATATATTCCCTATAATCATACCAACCCTTATTCAGGAAAATAAATAATTTCTTATAAAAGGGTGGTAGCAAGCACAAGATCTTATTAAGTGTCAATTAGTGAAAAATAGTGTTCATACCCTCGTGGAAATAGGAAAGCTCGTCATATTATTTCACTTTATTTTAAGACTTTAATTAGCATAAAGTGTCACAACGAAAAATTGAAATGATATCCTGAACGGAAAATGACAGCATAATATGCTTCCCCGCAGAAATTCTCTCATTTGCTCACATTGACATTTGAAACTATGTTATGGGAATAATATGTCTGTGCATAAAAGATGTAATAAGTAGAACCATATACAAAGTAAAAAATGTTATTACAACCTTCAACCTTCAAATCATGTGTAAGAAACTCAAGAAATTATTAGACAACAACAAAAGATGCAGTTTTGGTTGTTCACATGAAAAAAGTCAAGATATAATTAGACGACAAAAAGAGATGCAAAAGGGTTTTCAATGCAATAAGAACACTTAAAAACCATGTAAGAATCCATTGGCTAATATACAGATCATATAGAATAAGTGAGAATGTATGATGCTTCTAGGTTAATGAAGTGCGTGAATGCTATTTTTTTCATGATGTAATGTAAGGACAATGACATAAAAGATAAATGAAGGAGCCGTTTTAAAACGTGAATAATTAATCTCATTATGAGGCTTACAAGTTATAAAAGATAAATGAAGAGGGTTTAAAAACGTGAGTAATTAATCTCATTCTGAGACTTAGAAGTTAAGAAATATAAGGTGTAACTCATAAAGATTTCACAACCATCCACGTATGTTATGTGTAAAATAATGATATTGATGAAAACTTTCATCATGGCTTTCAATCTCCTTACATATCTCCTTACATTGTAGTTTATTGAAAACAAATCACAAATGGAAAATAAGTATGCCACTCTCACAGACAAAGAAACATGCATGATTTAATTCATCTTTTGAAATCAAATCACAAATGGAAAATTAGAATACCAATATTTGTGCATGCTTTGTTAGCAGAAACAACATACCATGATTACAGTCACTTAAACAAAAAGTGCTAAAACCAAGAACCAACTTCGTCTGACCCAGCCATATTCAATGACTGCAGACATCACACGGGTAAAGAGAAAATTGAGGAAATCAAACAATATCCAATTCCCCCCAAAGTACTAATTTCTTATCAAGTCTTTCACATATCTGCCTAACTACCATCATTAAATAAAAATTAACAAAACTAACCTATGCGGGTGTGGCGGCGCTCCAGCAAGAAAAATTGGCCACAACTACAACTTTTGATGTGCTAATCGAGCACGCGAAAACTTTCTATACAAAATAAAGGGGTAAAAAATTAGAATTTCCTGAGTTATACCAGTTCTTAGGAGTCAGAGATATGCTTTTTATAAACAATCGTACCCATGCCAATGTGAAGAAGCCGCGAAATCGGAGCGAAGTCAAATGGGTAAAAAACTGAATCGGGATTCTTCTTCTTATCTGAAAATTGGGAAATTGGAAGAGAAAAGTGGAAACTTACACCAACAGGGGTGGACATCGATCGGGTTTTTGGATCGGGTATCCGAATTTTTGAGTTAGGAATTTCATTATCCAAACTTGATCCAAAAAATACTTTTTTTTAATAAGTATTCTTATATTAATAAATTTATTAGATGTGATTTAAATATTTTTTTTTAATGTTTAATATTCGAGGTAATATTCTATTTGATCTCTTTTATCATTTTTTTCAATAATTATATAAAAGAATTTAATAAATTCATATCACATCATAATAATATTAATTTTCATAATAATGTTAGGATTTAGATAGTGAGAATATATTAATTATGTTGTGAGATATTTAAATTTATATATTTTTATATGTTATTTTTACTTAATTAATTAAAAATATTTATTTATACATTAAAGTATATGATAAAAAAATTATTTATTTATTCATATTAAAATTAATGATATAAGGAGAATTCAAAATTAAATTTGATAAGATAAGGATGTAATAATACAAAATTGTTTTTTATTATGTAAAAATAATTGATAATTTAAAAAAAAAAAATTTAATTAAGTAATGTTTAAAGGATAATAAATATATTTTATGATTAAAAAATTAAGAATGCATCAAAATATTAATATTTCATGAATCAAATTATTTTTTATAATTAGCATGAGTGTAAAAAAAAACTTCGGGTACCCGATCGGGTATTTCGGGTACATTTTCAATACCCGAAACCCAAACCGAAGTTATATCTTTAGATTCGGGTAAACCCGAAATTATTCGAAAAAATTAGGTTTTTTCGGATAATTTTTTTGAGTCGGATCGGGTACCCGAAACCCGAAAAAAATGCCCACCCCTACCAACAACAAGATTAGAAAAGAGGAGGAACCCAGATGAAGAGAGATGGGGCTTCTTCGGTTCTTCAGTGAGAAGATAACCGAACCGGAATGGGTGAACTGAGAACCGAATCGGAACGTGGATGTGTACGTGTTTAAAACTATATTGGTGAAGATCACTATAAAAAAACTATGGTTTGATTTAAATACACACCCCTATTTTAGTGAATACACACTCCACTATTACATAATTAAATTATACTCCCTCCATTCGATTCTAAGGTATCCATTTGCTTGAGAAGTCTTTGATGAATCTTCTATAAAATCCTATGAGTCCAAGGAAGGACCGCACTTCCTTCTCATTAGTAGGTGGTGGAAGCTTCTCAATCGCCACCACCTTAGCTCTATCAACTTGCAATCATTTGGCTGAAATATGATGTCCCAAAATAATCTCATCTCTTGCCATGAAGTGACATTTCTCCCAATTCAAAACCAGGTTAGTATCAACACATCTCTTCAAAACAGTAGACAGGTTAATCAAACATATCTCAAAAGAGGAACCAAAAATAGAAAAACCATCCATAAACTCCTCCATAATATTTTCTATCAAGCAATCAAATATCGCCATCATGCAACGCTGAAATGTAGCAGGTGCATTACACAACCCAAAAAAATATTCCTAAAGGCATCTAAGAAACAATAAAAATCATACCCCGCAAGACGATCAAGCATTTGATCCATAAAAGGAAGAGAAAAATGGTCTTTGCATGTATTTTCATTCAGTTTCCTGTAATCGGTACACACACGCCATCCCATTGGAATCCTAGTGGCTAAAGTGTCGTCATTTTCGGCTTTCACAATAGTCATGCCCCCTTTTTAGCTACAACATGTAGTGGACTCTGGGGACTATCACTAATTGGATATATAATTTCTGCATCTAGTCATGTTAGGATTTGCTTCCTAATCACTTCTTGAATAGCGGGATTCACCCTCCACTGATTCTGAATGCTACTCTTAGCCTCATCTAACAATCTTATCTTATGTATGCAATACGAAGGATTAATACCTTTCAAATTTTTTAGAGACAAACCAATCACAGACTTATACTTCTTAAGCATATATAACAACTCATCGAGTTGATCATCAGTTAGAGAAGAAAATACAATTACCAGATATATTTCATTGTCACCTAGATAGGCATACTTCAAGTGTTCTGGTAGCGGTTTCAACTCCTCCTTCTTTTCTTCTTTTGTTGTGCTCTCTCTATCCAACGACAAGTACTTCCTAGTCCACTTTACCTCTTCAAACTTGGTTCATTTTGGTTCATACCTGTCATCACCCAAAGCAAGTAAATTTTCAAGGAATTCAATACATACCTCATTAGAGAGCTCGTCTAGCTCTGTGGTGGGAAAGTAAGAGACTCCGACAAGCATGTCTCCAAAGGATCCTTTGAAAGGATCAATGACATATCTTCATTCATGATCTCCTCCACCACATCAATGTTGTGACACTGCGTCTCCATGGCATCTTCATAGCTTTATCAAGGTTGAACAGAACCTTCTCTTTATCAATCCGCAACCTAAGCTCACCCTTTTGAACATCAATCATAGCTCCAACAGTAGCAATGAATGGTCTCCCTAAGATAAGAGGGATATTATCCTTGTCATCTTCCATCTCTAATAATAGAATGTTCACAGGAAAGACCAGTTTCTCTACTTTCACTAGAACATCTTCAATCACACCCTTCGAAAAAGTCATAGACATATCCGCTAATTGTAGAGCAACTATCGTGGGAGTTGACTCCCCTAAACAAAGCCTTTGAAATATTGACAATGACATCAAATTGATGCTTGCACCAAGATCACACAAGGCTCGTCGTGCTGACCCTTTTCCAATTTCATATAGAATAGTGAAGCTTCCCGAATCTTTTAACTTAGCTCGCAGCTTCCTCTGTATGGTCGAGCTGCAGTTCTCAAACAAATTCACCATTTTAATTCTGTTCAAGCTTCTCTTCTTTAACAGTATATCCTTTAGAAAGCGGGCATAGTAGGGCATCTCCAAGATTGCTTCAGAGAAAGAGATGCTCAAGCTTATCTTGTTTATGATATCTGAAAACTTCTTGAACTTTTCTTCCAATTCCTTCTTGACTAATTTGAAAGGTAACGGAGGAGGTATTTTTCTCTTGGGAATCCCTCATTCATCACATTTAACCTTCTCCATTTTGTCCTTCTCAGCTCTCAATCTCTGTGCTATTTCCCATTTCTTTTCCACTATAAGCTCAGTATTCTGCCCTTAGGATGGCACTGGAGTAGCATTAACATCAAGTAAAGCATTGCGCACAGAAAATGGTGCCGAACGAGATGGTTCGACCATGGTTCGACCATGAGTGCTGGTCGAACCAGGTGTGTAGTGGTCGAATTGGGCTTCAGAAAGTATAGCATCTCCCGGACAGGTCGGTTCGACCGAGGTTCGACCTCCAGAATTGGTTGAACCCAACTTCAAAGAGTTCTGGACAGGCTGGTTCGACCATGGTTCGACCATTAAGGTTGGTCAAACCGGTCGTCTGGATGCTCTGGAGGTTGCCCAGGTGATTAGCCATAACTTGTAGTCGGGTTGACCAATTCAAGAATTTATCGAACCACAGGGAGGTCGATGCTAGCACTTAAGCGAGATCACATTTATCACGATTTTATAGAAACGAATCATAGATGGATGGTTGATTAAACAAGTAATTAAATGAAAATCAATGAAAGTAGACAAGCAATTATCAAATGACAAGATAAAATGATGAATGAGTGATTTTCCAAATTGAGTAGAAGTGAGATTAACAACACTAATGAAGTGGTAACTCATGGACTCATGCATTAAACTCATATGTATCAAGGATTAAGACTAAGGGTCAACACATATACCATCTAAACTTCATCTCGAAATGAATAGGATGTAGATCATTTGCACAATCTCAAAATAGCTCAAAGGTTGGTTCTCAATTAAACTATTCCAACTAGGTACTAAGTTCAATTAAAGAATCCCTTCATATAATTAATTGACTTCTCAATCTAACTAATCACATGTTCTATCAAAAGGGTTTTAAATAATAAAGGACTTCTCAATCATTTTACAATTTATAATGCACATGAGGTGTTTGATGAAATGATTCACTTGACTATCCTAAGCACATAATTGATTTCTCAATCTAATCATATAATTAGAACAATCAAACACACAAAACATTATAGATCTCAAGATATGTAAGCACCAATGATAGAAAATCAAATATCCCCATCAACATATGAATTTAATTACATAGATCCACAAATTAACCAACAACCTTCATGTTGCTAATCTCACAAGGGAGATTAGCCTACAATCTTCATAAGATCCATAACATAGACATTAGAATTCTTACAAATCATGGTAAACTAAAGGATTAACACAAAATTGGAATGAAAACTCCCTTGGAAATGGATCCAATTGAATCTCCATTCTTCCTTTGGTGATCACCCAATCTTCCTTGCTTCTTCACTTGATTTGGATGGTAGAAATTATGGAGAAATGGTGTAGATCCAAAAATGGATGAATGGGATGAAGAATATGGTGTAAAATCAAAGGAAAGGTGTGTGAGGTGTGTGGGAAAGGTGAAAAATCGGATCTCCCCTCAAAATGTTGAATGGATTGGTATTTATACCCCATGGAGATCTTCTAGAAGAATTCTGACTTTTTCTGATCCTTGACACGACACGAGTCGTGTGGCGCAACACGGCCATAAGGTGCCCGTGTTGTGTGAACTGATGCTCCCGCACGGCCTCTCCTTACAGGCCCGTGTTGGCTACACGGGTCGTGTGCTGCAACATGAGTCGAGCTCCGCAACACGGCCAAGTGGTGGTCGTGTTGGATGAATAGATGTCGCCGCACGGCCGTCGCTTACAGGCCTGTGTCTGGTACACGGGCCGTGTGCTGCAACACGAGTCGAGTTGCGAGCACGGCCAGTCGTGTTCTTGCACTTTTGTTCCTTCTTCCTTGTTTGATCTCCCGTCTACATTTTTACTCCATGTTCACCTGTTATACATATGTTTAAGATCATTCTCACACATTCCCATGAAAACACATAACACCACCAAAATACACTAAAATACGGATAAAATAATACGAAAAATACACACAAAAATGCACTAAAATCTAGGTAAAAATAACGACAATCACACCCTCAAACTTAAAGTATTGTTCGTCCCCGAACAATGAAAATGATAAACCGAGGGAGAAGTTTTCACCTAGTAAAAAGACTAAACGAACACAAGTAATAACACATCATTAGCAACAAGAATTACAAATTATGCTAAGCTATCCTACAAAATTAGATTTATGATATGAGAAATTAACAAGTTCAATCAAAAGAGAATAAGGAACAATATAGTCCCTTTTAGTATAAACCTCACATAAGTTTATCAATGTCACTCGACACTCTTTAAATAAGGTAAATCAACACTCCTCAATCAATTGGTTCGAATCACCATACACTTGCTCGTAGACTCTATTCACAAACCACTAAAATTTTAATCAATGATAAAAAAAAGGTCTTTAATTAAGGATGTAATGATAGGCTCTTTGGTAGAGTATGAATAATTTAGATAAAAGTGACTAAACGAGTGTAAGTAATCGAAGAGGTAGCTACTTTCTTCCATCCCTTCACATTCTTTTTCTTCCTTTCTTTCTTTATTGATCACAAGCACTAATCATCACTTCCTTGGATTTCTTGAGCTTCTTATAGATTCATGTCTCTTTTCTTTGATTCTTAAGTACTTGAGCATATTATTGTTGCTTTGCTCATTTTCTTGTTTTGAAGTTGCATGTCCATTCTTTCTTGTGCTCTTTTCATCCTTTTTCTTACTTATTTACCATTTCCTCTTTCTCTTTTGTTATCTCATCACACCTTTCTAGCCACCATCTTCTTTATTACTCACACAAAAGGTATATATCTTAGGCTCATGTGGGTAATTAACGCTTGTAATGTGTTATCTTCACAATAAATATGCTTATAGGCTCAAAGTGGTTGACTAGGGATGATTTTAAAGGTAAGGAAATATTTGGCAATGGTTATACATGACAAGGATGGCCTTAGATCATTTCATCGATCTCCACTAATCGGATTCATTCCTAAAGTCTTTGAGCAAGTATTTAGTTTATCAAAACTCAACCGATCCACTCATGAAAAGATATACCATGTATACATGGTCGATGCTCAAATTCTCACAAGTTTATGCTCGACTTAAAAGGACTTATTACAACATATTCATCTTTTAATTGAATTAGTTAAATAAAACATATCACAATTCGAAAGTGTAGAGTTCCTTAATCATAATTCGACATCACTTATCACCATAATGCATCATCACTCATATTCAAAACAACTCACAACCTCCCAAACAAACCACCAAATCAAAACCTAAACACGAATAATAAAAACAACTACACACAAACACAAATAAACCAAAGACAACACAACGACAAAAGTAAAAAACACAAAGACAAAACTAAAAGAAAAGACACAAAGAAAAATCACCCCATCCATGATCAATACACATCAAAATCATCTCAATCCTTAATTGAAAAAAAGTACGAAATTAAACATCCCAAAACAAAATAATAAGAAGTCTCAAATCCAACACAAATTAATCCAACTAAAATAGATAAACTAATGAAGTGTCGAGCACTAAAAGTACTCCCTTAGTTATCCGGAGGAGGAGGGGGTTGATTTTGCCATGATCCCCAAGGGGTATAAACATGAGGTGTGGTAGGGAACTGGAAATTAAACATCCTCGTGATCATCTCATCCATGTTGTTCGAGCGTAATCGCGTATTCCCTTCATAGTACTCCCTACGACGCTGCCCCTCATGGATCTCCCTAATCATCGCACCCTGTCTCTGCTGCTCCTCTCGGAACTCTCTCATCTCATCTCCATGTGCCTGCTGCATCTGCCTGATCTCCCTGAGTTCATCTTCTATAAAATTCCATCTTGCATTCCCTTCTCTTGGTCCATCTCCTTCCTCTTGGAGTTCTTCTTCTTCTTGTTCAAATGCCGGAGGCTCTGGTGCATGCTCTTCAAATTCCACCTGATGAGGTTGCTCTTCCTCTCCTACATCCATGTCCACTGGCTCAGCTCTCATATTCCTTAGCTCAGGATTCTCATCTACTCTCATCTGCTGGAGTACTGCTTCCACTCCATCTCTATTCTCTCTGTAGAAGGCTCTCACAACTGCTGAGTGGTTGGGACTCGCCATTGCTAGATTCAGCTGCTTTCTTTGTCCTCGCAATGTGGTGAGCTCAGGAGCAGGTAGAGAAAATGGAGCTCCCTTATCTTGCTTCAAGCAATACATGTTTCCTATGAATGATAGGAACTCCATCCTTATGAGTTGATTATAAGTGAGCCCTTCACTAACCATCGAGTGTTGCATCCCTCTGAGGTTGATATCTAACCCTTGAGCAATCATTGTCACCATCCCTCCAATCATAATCTCTCGAGTGTTCTCTCTCTTCGCCACTCTCTCAACATGCTGAATGAAGTAAGCTGCAATGTTCACTTTGAACTCCTTGAACATACTGTACATGATGTACAACTGTTTCTCACCAACAGATCCACTCTCAAACCGACCCAGAATAGTATTGGATACTATCTTCTCAAGGTATCTCATGACTGGGTTCCTTATAGCTGTCCCTTTTGAAGAACTTGGAATGTACTCTGGAGGCTCAGTCCCATCCTCAACCAATTTTCTCCACCAAGTCTGTTGATTGAAACCCCCTTGTGGTAAAAAGTTCTGATGACCTCTCATGATTGGGCACCCAAATAACCTATTTAGCTCGTTCACAGGAATCTTCTCCTACATCTCATTGTTCAACTGAAATGTGATTGCAATAGGAAACTTGTTCCTATCTTTATGAACCTCCAAGGTGCTCATAAACTCGGCTGTAAGATGGAGATAAGTGGGAGGTCTCTTATCGAAAAACTCTTCCATTTCCACTCGACGGAATAGAGTCATCAGATCACTCTCTATCCCAAGACCCTCCATGGTTGCTTGATCCTGGAATCGAGTTGCCCTAATCTTGGGGATTATGTACTCCCATCTCAATGCATACTTTTCCAATTCCATGAACTCTACTCCGAAATTCTCAGGGTGTTGGTCCTTCATTAGCAGTTTTGCATCAAGGTTGGATAGTTCCATTTCTGACTCAATAAAAATGAAATTCTCATTGCGTTTCCTCACTCTTCTTTCAGCCATCTACAATTTCCAACATAATTCAAATTAGTTTCAATTCAACTCAAAGCAAAATGTCTCATATTAATTAGAATCATCACTAGTTATTCAACTAAGTGTTAATTCTAGCACATATTCAAGCACAACAAACAATGTGTTTCAAAGACTAACATTTTGATCCAACCAACTTATCACAAAGTTATTCAAAAATTTCATTCAATCAATCAATTTCAACATACTAATCCTTCCATTCTTTCATAAAATTTTCACTTCTTCAATGGGCACAACTCAATTCAACAATGCTTCATGCAAAAGCTTTGAATTCCAATTTGAAATTTCATTTAAGCATTTCATCAAACACTTGGCATGCACATATTTCACACTTCAATTCAACAAGTCTTAACTATGCCTTCATGCTCAAATCCTCAACACCTAAACTTATTCACATCAATACAATCATCATTGAAGCATTATTAATCAATTTGAACATCACATTCCTCAAATTAGTCATCCTAAAACAATTATCCCCAAATTCTTCCTTCATGAACCCTAATTCTTCCCAAAATTCAATCAACCCAACAATTAAATGTGCAAATTCATGTTTCATAATCCTAGACATGCTTCATACATACTATCATTCCAACCCATACATGAATTTCGCAAATTATACCTTGAAATGAAAATTAGGGCACAAGAGTTCATACCTTGAATTTCCTTGAATCAAATGAAGGGGATTGTTGTTTAACTTTGAAATTCACCTTTTAATCTCACAATCTTACCACTCTTTGATGTTTGGGTGACAATTGGTGGAGTTCGGATGGAATTCTCACGACGGGAATGGATTTAGGACACGAGTAGAGTTGTTGGTCGTGTCCAGAAATCTGACTTTTAAAACGCTGCCTAAGACACGACACGGGTCGTGTTACGCAACACGGCCATAAGGTGCCCGTGTTGCGTAAACAGATGTCGCCGCACGGCCACCTGTTACAGGGCCGTGTCGGTGACACGAGTCGTGTACCCGCTCCCCTGAATTTTCCAATTTCAACTTCAAATCTTGTCTTTCCCTGTTTCAATGCTTCCAATACTCCCTATTCATGCTCACAACTCATAAACATCATTAGCTCAACCTTAATATAAAAAACAAAAGGATTATCAACTTCAACACCACCAAAATGAACCAAAACTAAACCGAACTCATGAGAAAATTTCAAATTTGGCTCAAAAACACAAGAATGCATGTCAACATAGAATATAACATATCATACCACATCATATCCCCCCAAACTTGAATTGAAACAAGAGTTTCAAAGTAAGTTTGCAAAGAGTGGTACGATATACCGTTCACATCAATGACGCACTCTTTGAATCTTTAATAAATCTTCTCCTCATAAGCACAATCCACCTACAAGACCAAAATAAAGCAAAACAAGAAAAAGAAATATTTACAAACCTAAACTACTAAAAGGATACGAGCCTTCAAGAGGTGAAAGTGTCAACATATACCAACTCCCTTTGAGAGGGAGAATGGTAATGTTTCACCCTATGACCATTAACTACAAAGGCATTTCTATCCGCTCCTTCAAGTTTAATCGAGCCATCATCTCTTACTTCGATCACAAAGTACGGTCCGGTCCATTTCGAACGAAGTTTTTCGGGGAATAATTTAAGCCTTGAATTAAACAATAGAACTTTATCCCCCGGAATAAACTCCTTCGTTTTGATCCTTTCATCATGCCATCTTTTGAGCTTTTCCTTCAAAATTCTTGAGCTTGAGTAAGCTTTATCCCTAAACTCTTCTAATTCAATCAATTGGAGGCACCTTTTCTTCCCGGATTCCTTTTCATCAAAATTCAACTTCCGAAGGGCCCATAATGCTTTGTGTTCCAACTCCATGGGTAAATGGCAAGCCTTCCCATAAACAAGTTTATAAGAAGAAAATCCAAGAGCGGTCTTGTAAGCCGTTCGATAAGCCCATAAAACGTCATCTAACTTAGAAGACCAATCTTTTCGATTCCCATTGACCGTCTTTTGAAGAACAATCTTCACTTGTCTATTTGACACTTCCACCAAGCTATTTGTTTGAGGATGGTAAGGTGTTGAAACTTTGTGCTTTACTCCATATCCACTCAAAAGCTTCTCAATAAGCTTATTGATGAAGTGTGATCCCCCATCACTAATTATAGCCCTTGGCACCCCAAATCTAGCAAAGATGTTCTTCTTTAAGAAACCCTTGACCACTAAAGCATCATTTGTCTTTATCGGAATGGCTTCGACCCATTTAGATACATAATCCACCGCAAGCAATATGTAAAGGTAACCATTGGAAGGCGGAAATGGCCCCATGAAATCTATCCCCCATACATCAAACACTTCAACTTCAAAAATATTCCTCATAGGCATCTCATCACGTTGCCCTATACTTCCAATCCTTTGGCACCTATCACATCCCTTGATGTACTCCTTACAATCCTTAAACAAAGTTGGCCAAAATAACCCCGATTGAAGGATCTTAACCCCCGTCTTTTGAAATCCGAAATGCCCTCCACAAGGTGAATTATGGCACATTTCCATTACACTTAACTTCTCCTCCTCCGGGATACACCTCCTTATGATTCCATCCGGACAATTCTTAAACAAAATAGGATCATCCCATAGATATTTCTTGACATCATGATAGAACTTCTTCCTTTGAGATTCGGTGAGATGGTCCGGCTTTAGGCCACAAGCTAGATAATTCACAAAATCCGCATACCACGGCCTTCCGGTCTCATACAAAGTGTACATTCTTTGAAAATCAACTAGAAGAATCTCTTCATCCGGGAATGCATCCTTAATGAACTCCATGGTTCCTTCTTCATCAACATTTTCTAAGCGTGACAAGTGGTCGGCTATGACATTTTCGACTCCCTTCTTATCACGTATCTCCACATCGAACTCCTGCAACAAAAGAACCCAACGAATTAGTCTTGGTTTAGCATCTTTTTTACTCATCAAATACCTAATGGCGGCATGATCCGTATAAACAATGGTTTTCGTGCCAACTAGGTATGGACGGAATTTTTCAAAAGCATAAACCACGGATAAAAACTCTTTTTCCATTGTAGTGTAATTCTTTTGATTTGCATTGAACGTCTTGGATGCATAGTAGATAGCCCGAAACTTCTTCTCTCTCACTTGTCCTAGCATTACTCCCAAAGCATTGTCGCTTGCATCACAATGGAGTTCAAAAGTCTTGCTCCAATCGGGAGAGACAAGTATTGGTGAAGAAATTAAGGCCTCCTTAAGCACCCTAAAAGCATCAAGACATTCATCATTAAATTCAAATGGAACATCTTTTTCAAGCAATTTACACAAAAGTTTGGCTATGTTAGAAAAATCCTTTATAAAACGTCGATAGAATCTGGCGTGACCAAGAAACGATCTAACCCCTTTTTTATTTTTAAGAGGGGAAAGATGTTCAATGGCTACAACCTTCGCTCTATCAACTCTCAAACTTTTTTCTGAGATATGATGACCAAGTACAATACCCTCTTGAACCATAAAATGGCATTTTTTCCAATTCAAGACTAGGTTCGTATCTTGACATCGCTGCAAAACCATAGATAGATTAGCCAAGCATTTATCAAATGTAGATCCAAACACGAAAAAATCATCCAAAAAAACTTCCATCACATTTTCAATCAATCCTCCAAAAATAGCCATCATACAACGTTGAAAGGTGGCGGGTGCATTGCATAACCCAAAAGGCAATTTATAGAAAGCGAATGTGCCATACGGACAAGTAAAAGTTGTTTTCTCTTGATCCTCGGGGGCTATCATGATTTGGTTGTACCCCGAGTAACCATCTAGAAAATAATAATACTTGTATCCCGCCAACCTATCAAGCATTTGATCAATAAAAGGAAAAGGGAAATGATCCTTGTGAGTGTTATCATTTAACTTTCTATAGTCACAACAAACTCTCCACCCCATTTTCAACCTTGTTGCAAGTTCTTCATCAAATTCGTTTTAACAATGGTTAACCCTCCTTTCTTAGCCACAACATGCAAAGGACTTACATGAGGACTATCACTAATGGCATAAACAATTTTAGCATCCAACCATTTTAAAACTTCTTTTCTTACCACTTCTTGCATAATTGGGTTCAAACGCCTTTGAGGTTATATACATGATTTATTCTCATCAATCAACCTAATGTGATGCATGCAAATGGTAGGACTTATTCCTTTTAAATCATCAAGACTCCACCCTATAGCACTTTTATGACTTCGAAGTACTCTCAACAATTTATCAAGTTCTAGAGGTGAAAGGGATGATGATACAATTACCGGAAATGTCTTCTTGTCCCCCAAATACGCATACCTAAGGTGATCGGGTAGAGGCTTCAATTCTTCCTTTCCTTTATCGCCTTTTGTTTCCTCATTTTCTATCTCCAATGGAAGATATTCCCTCTTTTCATAGTACACCAACTTTGCTTCATCCTCTTGCATTTCCCTACAAGCATTCAATTCATGTAAACAATCATTTATATCTTCATCTTCTAAACAATGAAAAGAAAGGTTAGAGTTTAAAGATAAGGTAAGAGAATGGCTTATGCTCATTTTAAGAGGATCTTTAGCTAAGATGAATGGTAGGTTCTCTTCAACAACTTCATCAATCATGTCGATCCTTCTACATTCTTCTTTCTCATGTGGATACCTCATAGCACTCTTCAAAGAGAACACCACCTCCTCCTCATTTACTCTCAACTTCAACTCCCCTTTTTGTACATCAATTAAATCTCTTCCCGTGGCTAAAAATGGACGCCCCAAAATCAATGGAACATTTGCATCCTCGTCCATATCAAGCACTACAAAATCAACCGGGAATATAAACTTTCCCACTTTAACTAACACATCCTCCACTATTCCTCTAGGGTAAGTTAAAGACCTATCCGCGAGATGCAATGTAACGGATGTAGGTTTCACTTCCCCTATACCAAGTTTCTTGAAAATGGACATAGGCATCAAGTTGATACTTGCCCCAAGATCACGAAGAGCTTTATGAACCTCACTCTTGCCCATTTCACATGTAATAACAAAACTCCCCGGATCTTTAAGCTTTGGAGGCAACTTCCTTTGAATTATTGCACTACACTCCTCCGTTAAATTAACGGTCTCATTCTCTATTAAACTCCTCTTTCTTGACATGATGTCCTTCAAAAACTTGGCATAATGGGGCATTTGTCTCAAGGCATCCGCAAAGGGTATATTAATGTGGATTTTCTTGAAAATTTCCAAAAACTTTGCAAACTTTTCATCCAAGCCCTTCTTCAAAAATCGATGTGGAAAAGGAATATGTACTTGTGTTTTTGGAATTCCCCAACTATCCCTTTCCACTTCAATTTCCTCTTCTTTCTTTTTCATTGCCTTAGTTCTTTCCCATTTCTTTTCAACAACCTTGTTATCAATCAATTTTGGTTCCTCATTCATTCTAGCCTCAATTTCACTTTCAACTTCTAATTCTTCTTCAACTAAATTTTTCTCGACCTCTTCCTCTTCCATCTTATCATCTTCCATTGGCATAGACGGTCCATCATAATTGGTTCCACTCCTCAAGGTAATTGTCTTGCATTGTTCCTTTGGGTTTACAATGGTGGTGGAAGGAAAATTCCCTTTCTCATTAGCACTCATTGAGCTAGCAATTTGACCAACTGAATACTCCAAGGCTTTGAATCTTCTTTCATTATTTTCCTCTTGAGTTTTGTTGGAAGCAATCAACTTTTCAAGAAGTTCTTCGGTAGTCGTCTTCCCTTCATTATTTGGCGCTTTAGCTCCCGGATGATACCCCGGAGGATAAGCAACCGCATTACTTGGGTTTGCATAAAAGAAATTATCTTGTCTCCTTTGTTGTTGTGGGTAAGAGCTTCCACTTCCTTGACTAATGAAACCTCCTTGCCTTTGTTGTTGTTGTGGGTATGAGCTTCCACTACTTTGACTATTGAAACCTCCTTGCCTTGGTGGATAGTTTCCTTGATTTTGGTTGAAACTACCTTGGTAATTGTTTTAATAATTACCTTGGTAGTTTCTTCCTTGCATATATTGCACATCCTCCACACGTGGCATTGTTGTAGCCCATTGTTCCCCACTAACACCATTTGGAGGAAGCACACTTTGATCCATTCGGCTATCAACCATATTAACTTCTTGATTAGTCACTCCTTTGTTCAAACTCATTTGCTTCATTACCTCCGCTACTATCATTTCCATGCTTGGCGTTTGTGGCTCAACATTCACACTCTTCATACTAAATTGTTGTCCTTTATCATAGCTCTCAAATCCGTAGCATCCACTAACCCTCTCCGATGGCCATTGGTAGACATTTGTAGCAATTTCATCAAAAATTCGAATAGCCCTTTCCGGAGTTACTCCAAGTACGGATCCACCTGCCGAAGCATCAACAAACACTCTTTGACCATTTACCAAACCTTGGTAGAAAAATCCCACTTGTTGATTTTCTGGAAATCCATGTTGAGGACACTTGCGTAGCATTTCCTTAAATCTTTTCCACGCTTCGTAAAAGCTTTCTTGAGGCAATTGCTTGAATTGAGTAATCAAGCTCTTCATTTGAAGTGTCTTGGAAGGTGGGAAATACTTGTTCAAGAACATTTGTGCAAGTTCGTCCCATGTGTTGCACGTACCGGGAGTAAGAGTGGAGAGCCATGTTCGAGCTCTATCTCTCAAAGAAAATGGAAATAATCTCATTTTGATGCAATCCTCGCTCACCCCATTCATCTTCACAGTGTTAGCAATCTCAACGAATTGAGCTAGATGAGCATTAGGATCTTCATTCGGAGCTCCTCTAAATTGTTGCTCTCTCACCAATGAAATCAAGCCCATTTTAAATTCAAAGTTGTTGGCATGAATTGGTGGTCCCATCATTTGTGGTATTGTCCTTGGCATGAAGAAATCCCGGATCACCCTTTGATCATTGTGAATTCCATGTTGCACCGGAGGTGGTGGTACATATGTTTGTTGTGGAGGAGCATAAGCTTGTTGAAACCCTTGTTGAATCATAGCTTGTTGCACCATTTGTTGAATTAAAGCTTGATTATTAAACTCCCCAAATTGTTGATAAGCTTGTTGAGGAAGATTGGCATTGGCTTGATCTTGCAAATTTTGCATTCCGCCTCTATCATTCCTAACATTGCCACGTTCATCTTGATTGTTTTCCATTTGATCACTCTTTTTGGTATTGTTCTTCTTTCTTCTTCTTCGAAAAGTGTGTTCAATTTCTAAGTCAATAGGTTCAACTTGTTCCCCTTTTGATCTTGTTTGCATACACCTTCAAGATAAAAGAAGTTAGAACAAGATTTTCAAAGCTAAGACAAATAATAAATACAAGAAAAAAAATAATGTCTCTAGTAAGATCGCTCTAAACGTTCCTTCTTTAAGCCACTAGCAACCGTTATCTCCCCGGCAATGGCGCCATTTGATTAGCTATAACTTGTAGTCGGGTTGACCAATTCAAGAATTTATCGAACCACAGGAAGGTCGATGCTAGCACTTAAGCGAGATCACATTTATCACGATTTTATAGAAACGAATCATAGATGGATGGTTGATTAAACAAGTAATTAAATGAAACCAATGAAAGTAGACAAGCAATTATCAAATGACAAGATAAAATGATGAATGAGTGGTTTTCCAAATTGAGTAGAAGTGATATTAACAACACTAATGAAGTGGTAACTCATGGACTCATGCATTAAACTCATATGTATCAAGGGTTAAGACTAAGGGCCAACACATATACCACCTAAACTTCCTCTCGAAATGAATAGGATGTAGATCATTTGCACAATCTCAAAATAGCTCAAAGGTTGGTTCTCAATTAAACTATTCCAACTAGGTACTAAGTTCAATAAAAGAATCCCTTCATATAATTAATTGACTTCTCAATCTAACTAATCACATGTTCTATCAAAGGGTTCTAAATAATAAAGGACTTCTCAATCACTTTACAATTTATAATGCACATGAGGTGTTTGATATAATGATTCACTTGACTATCCTAAGCACATAATTGATTTCTCAATCTAATCATATAATTAGAACAATCAAACACACAAAACATCATAGATCTCAAGATATGTACGTACCAATGATAGAAAATCAAATATCCCTATCAACATATGAATTTAATTACATAGATCCACAAATTAACCAACAACCTTCATGTTGCTAATCTCACAAGGGAGATTAGCCTACAATCTTCATAAGATCCATAACATAGACATTAGAATTCTTACAAATCATGGTAAACTAAAGGATTAACACAAAATTGGAATGAAAACTCCCTTGGAAATGGATCCAATTGAATCTCCCTTCTTCCTTTGGTGATCACCCAATCTTCCTTGCTTCTTCACTTGATTTGGATGGTAGAAATTATGGAGAATGATGTAGATCCAAAAATGGATGAATGGGATGAAGAATATGGTATAAAATCAAAGGAAAGGTGTGTGAGGTGTGTGGGAAAGGTGAAAAATTGGATCTCCCCTCAAAATGTTGAATGGATTGGTATTTATACCCCATGGAGATCTTTTAGAAGAATTCTGACTTTTTCTGATCCCTGACACGACACGAGTCGTGTGGCGCAACACGGCCATAAGGTGCCCGTGTTGCGTGAACTGATGCTCCCGCACGGCCTCTCCTTACAGGCCTGTGTTGGCTACACGGGTCATGTGCTGCAACACGAGTCGAGCTCCGCAACACGGTCAAGTGGTGGTCGTGTTGGATGAATAGATGTCGCCGCACGACCGTCGCTTACAGGCCCGTGTCTGGTACACGGGCCGTGTGCTGCAACACGAGTCGAGTTGCGAGCACGGCCAGTCGTGTTCTTGCACTTTTGTTCCTTCTTCCTTGTTTGATCTCCCGTCTCCATTTTTACTCCATGTTCACCTGTTATACATATGTTTAAGATCATTCTCACACATTCCCATGAAAACACATAACACCACCAAAATACACGAAAATATGGATAAAACAATACGAAAAATACACACAAAAAGGCACTAAAATCTAGGTGAAAATAATGACAATCACCAGATGCTTGGTTCGACCTCGGTGATGTGGTTTGACCTGTTGTCTTGGTCGAACCCTGGTCAAATCGAGCTCCTAGAGCTCCAGAAATCATTTCCGGCATCATCGGTCTCTCATACTGAGTTCCAAATTTTAACGTGATGGCGTGACACTCCTTCGGGTTCGTAATACTTTGAGATAGGAACTTCTCCTTCTCTACCGTTTAAGTCAACTGATTCACATTACCAGCCATCTGCCCCATCAACAACGTCAAGTTCTTCATCTGCTTAGATACATCCTCATGATTTTTATCAATTTTAGCCCCTAGCTACGCTTCTAGACGATCCACTCTTGCATCATTCCTCGCCGTGTACCTGTTCACCGTATCCTCAAAACTAGGTTTTCCTTCTTCGACCTTCACATCCGGATCAACACTAACAGGAGGTTGTACTGCTGTATTAGGATTACTCCATGAAAACTCCAACCTCCTTGTTTGTTGATAATTACCAGGGGGACCACGATTATTGAAGCTCCCTTGGTAATTCTGATTTCCTTGATTTTGGAACCTCGTTCCTTGAATACTTTAACCCATGGCGTAGTTTGCCTCTTTCAATTCCTCTTGGCTAGCTCCTTCATTACAAACATCGTGCTGAATAATTGGTACTCGCTGCGCTACATCAGTAATCTACTTTTGCTGAGATAAGTAACTTGTTGATATTAGCCATGCTAGAGACAATCTCATCTTCTCTACTCAACTTAACCATAGTGTGCTCAACCTGCGCTACTTTTCCAAGAACATAAGTGCCTCTTACTCTATCAGTTGGCCAATCTCTTGAATTCATCGAAATATCCGCAAAGAGCTTTTCGGCCTCAACGGATGTCTTTGTAAGAGTGCTCCATTTGATGAAGCATCTAGTAAAACTCGAGAATCACAATCCAATTCGTTGTAGAAAATACTGATGTATTGAGCTTTAGATAGCCCATGTTGTGGACACCTTCTAAGCATGTCCTTAAATTTATCCCATTCTTCATGAAATTTCTCATTACCACTAATAACAAATTGATTGATTTCTTGTTTCATTTTAAACACCTTTGAAGGTGGCATGTATCGCTCCAAGAACTTCAATTTCAATTGTTCTCAGGTAATGCATTCAGCAGCATTAAGAGTATGGTATCAATCTCTCACTCTTTCAGTAAGCGAGAACTTAAATAAGATGATCCTTCTCACATCTTCATGATCTCCTGCGCTCTTTTATGCGCTTGCATACCCCAGGAATTTATTCAGATGCTGTAGAAGATCTCAAAGGTTCCCCCAGAGAAGGGACTCCTTTCTATCATGCTGATAAGAGCAGGGTGAAGATCAAAATCCGCATCGGCCCCTCTTGCTCCTAACAACCCCAAGTTGCCTCCTCCGTTGTTCTTGAAGATTTCACGGATGGTAAGGTTATCCGAATTCTGGGCCATATTGACTGCTTCTGCTTCCGACTTATCTTCGGTTGCAGCTTCAATCGCTTCCGAGTTTAGCTCTTCAATTTCAACTCCTAAATTAAGAACTGCAGTTGGTTCTACATTCTTGTTCTTCTTCTTCTTCTTTTTCTTCCTTGATGATGCTCCAATCTCCAGATTATAAGGCACTAACTCTCCTGCCTTTGGTCTAGTGAACATACACCTAAGAAAAATAAGTATTAGAAAATAAAGACAAGAATAAAATAGTCTCAATTAAACTAGAAATAATAAACTAATAATTAACGGCCCCGATAATAGCGCCAAGAACTTGATGAGCATTTTCTCAACACACAATATTAATCCCCAAGTATGAAGGATGTTATTATAGCTTTGATAAGCGACCAAGTGATTATCGAACCCAAGGGACGTATTATTATCAATTTAATTATAATCTAACTTATTAAGACTAGGTTGATAATATAATTGTGATGAATTAAGTAACTAATAAATAAATAATTAAAATAGTAATTAAAATAAAAAAATCAGTAGAGATTAAACGAAAGTGAATAAGTGAGAAATTAGGTAGTCCTTCGGGCCATCCAATTTTACTTATTAACTTTCCTTCAGTGTATCAATGTCTGGCTATGCCTTATGGAGTATAGACGCATCACTAAACCATTCAAATCTACTCTATAGACACAAGTAAATGAACGTGTGATATGTGTGAATATCCTTGGAGCAAGAGATATAATTCACCCTCCTTTCTAGGTACTATCAGTATCAATTATTTTTCGTGTACTAAGTACTATAACCCAATATGACCTCCATTTATAGGTACTATGAAGTTATTCTCTATGTCCTACTTATTAACCTGAATAAGATTCAATTAACAAGTATTTATATAAGATACTTCTAATAAGACTTAGGAGTCCCCTCACTTAGAATCATAATATATAATCCTACTCAGCAATGAACGCACTCAATCAATAATCAAGATATGTATTCAGACTCTACATAACAATTAATGATGCACAAAATAACTCTGAGTGTGAATTAAAAACGCATAGTCTTATATAAAATAAACCACAAGTAGTGTTGTACGGAGTATACATACGGAAATTCAATTAACTCATAAAACCTTCATAAACCTTAGAACTACCGAAGCGGTTCTAGTCCATGATTGATCGAAGAACAATCATGGTGGTTGGATAGATCTTATCCATAGTCTTGAAAATTACAAGATAAATTAAGATGCGAAGTAAACCCTAGATGCGGGTTCCGTCGCGTCTCTTTCCTTCTGGAATCTCTACTCGGTTCTCTCTTGATTCAAAAGACGAATTTCTCTCCACAGCTCCATAAGATGATGTAGGGTTTGGGATATTGTGCAGAATGAAGGTGATGAATGACGTCATTTCTGTTGCGTAGGGTCTTTCTTTTATACTTTTAGCTTCTCCAATGGACCTCTAATGGGCTTTTTGACCGAAGACACATACTAAAGGTGTAAAAATATGAATCTGGAAGCTTTTCGTGCGTTAGTTTGACCAAAGCCCTTGGTCAAACCACTTACAGCCTGGCCGAACTGGCCTGGAATAAACCTACAGATGCCTGGTTCGACTCGAACCACCGGTCAAACTAGAAGCATCGTGGTCGAATCATCACTGCAAAACTTTAGACATTTGGTTCGACCATGGTTTGACCTTCATGGCTGGTCGAACCATAATGTCGTGGTCAAACCGCGTTGTAACACGATTTCAGAGTGCTGGTTCGACCCGAACCAGTGGTGAACCACTCATGTCCTGGTCGAACCAGGTGCTTACATGTCTCTTTTCCCATTTTGAGCACTTCTATCCTGTTTTCCTTCAAAAATTCGCTCAAACGGCCTCAAACGCACCTGATTCGTGACTTTACACTACATATCTTGATTTATTTTGACTTAAGATCAAATCATACATCATTATCACAGAAATCAGAGCTCAAATTGCGTGAATTTATACTCTCATCAATTAGGTTTTGCGTTAATTGGACTGTAGAGTTTGGATGAAGGAATCAAACATGATTTGTTGTTTCTGTTTGGGTGGAAGACTTCGTTGATTTTGGATGTGGATCAGAAGGTTGAATACAATATAGTATATTGTATAAATTTTAATTAACTAATGTATATATTTATTTTCATAAATGTAGTTAATATATACATATGAATGTATTCTTTATACGTTAATGAGTAACAACATATACATTAGTTAGTTATAACTTGCAAATTAAAATATATACATATGAATGTATTGCATCTTATGCTAAAATGTATAATATTTTATACTAATATGTATAACAAAAATTAATAAATATATTGATAAAATTAATATCAATATTATTTCCTTAAAAAATAATAATAAATACATTTATTAAGAAAAAATATATACATTATTAAATTACAACTAATACATTTAATTATAACAAATATATACTGAAAATCAATAAGATTTCACTTTCTATATATAAAGTTAATGCTATATTTTAGAATAAAAAGTAATACACTAGTATTATTAAACATATACAGTACCGAATTAAAAAACTAAAATTTCCCACATAATTTTCACTCATCTCATAAAATTGAGTGTATATTAGGTGCACCCGGGTGTACCCTTGCACCCATATTTGTATAACTTTTTATTCTATTTTGTATACATGTTATTCTCTTTTGTATACGTGTTTTGTAATATTTGTATACTTTTTTCACACTAAGTTTTTCATTAAAAAAACAAGCATTCATATGTGTATAACTTTTTATTCAATAGTGTATACATGTATTTTAATAATTGTACATTTTTTTACACTCAATTTTTCATTAAAAAAATTAACAATTAAATTGTATACATTGTTACTCATAATTGTATATGTTTTTGCTTATATTTGTACGTGGGTGCACACGCACACTATATTTAGCCCATAAAATTATTAAAATCAATTGAATGCAAAATTATCAACAATCATCATAATTTCACATTTCACTTCAAAAATTGGAGAAATTAAGAACAATCAACTAATTACAATCTTTGAAATACATTCAACCATTAAAATTACAAAAGATAAGAATACAAAAGATTAGAAGATAACAATTTTAAAATATTTGATAAATTGAAGTATCACACCCGCTGATAGTCGCAACCATTGAAGACGTAGCAATCTATTTTTTTAGATCTCGAACAAATACTAATTGGAGACGCAATTATATGATTTTTAGAAGATTTCGAATGAACACAATCATTGAACAAATTTGAAAGATGTGTAAAAAATTCTAGAAGAATGTGCCATGGCATTGACATTGTAATGCAGAGAGCAAGAAAGAAACAGTAGATGAGATGCGGCAAGCGATGGAAGAGGGAATAGCAGCAAGTGGCGGAAGCGATTGGCCGAGAAGTAGATTAAAGATGGGGAAAAGCATATTAGGGTGAGAGAGAGAGAGAGCGGGTGCGAAAAAGAGAGAGTGGGGTTAGAGATAGAGCAGAGAGTTAGATAGTGGAGTTTAAGAATTAATGATCCATTGTGCTCAACCTCATATAAATATCATGGGTCATGGGTCAAAAATTGACTCAATTGCACATTAAAAACAAGGCAAAATCTATTGTACAAGTGGGTACCTTACCAACAGGGTCAACCCTACCCAAATGACCCAACATATATAAACAAATTAAGACCCTAATTTCATTCTCTCCTCTTCCTACGACTGCGGGGACCTTCTCTCCTTTATTATTCTCTCCTCTCTCTCTCTATCTTTCTCTCTCTCTCCATTCTCTTCTCTGTTCACCGTCACTATGCCTAATCACACGATTCTTAGACTATCAAATTCACATAATTACACAAGTCGCAGGCACCGACGTTGATTGAGGTGGAATCAGCGGTTGAAGTCGTCAAGCAGTACGGCGCCAATTGAGGTGAAATCAGCAGTGAAAGTCGTCACCACTTCCACCGTTACGATATGGCCTCCGTAGAGAAATACTTTTCTCTCACCCTTTCCTTGGCCAACAGTCAGAAATTTTCCGCTTTTTTGGTTTATTGGATTAGTTTTCGCCATTATGATTATTGATCCATTTTAAGCATCAATTGACCTTCCCTTGCAGATGCTCCTAGAATATCTTAAGTTGTTTGATTCCTACATCAAAGATTTACTGTTCGTAATTGATGATATAACAGAGGAGGATGTCGTTGGAGATAACTGTTTTTTTATTAATGTATACTTATTAAACCTAAAGTGTATATATTTTATTGAACAAGTGTATAATGTTTTATAAAGATGCAGTTGAGGTGTTAAAAGATTGATTTTGCTGTAATTGATGAACAATTTCATTGTATTCATAATGAGAATTGTATTAAAGGAATTATTGATTTTAACTTGTGTTTTATACTTCAGTGTATAAGTTTTATTAAACAAGTGTATAACGCTTTATTAATAAATGTATACTTGTTAAACTTTGTGTATAAACTTTAATAATTAATTATACGGAAGCTAATATAAAGAAAGGATTGAAGGGAGAGACAAAGAGACAAGCGTACATAACCCATTTTGTAAAATGGATCTTAAATTGTTAGTGTATATATTTTATAAAGTAAATGTATTAAACATATAAAGTAAATTTATAACTGTTTAAGGAAATATATTTATTATTTTGTGTAATAGATTTAAATTGTTAGTGTATATGTTATATAAAGTAAATGTATTGCTTTTTATTCTTTAATGTATTTATTATTTTGGTTACTAAAAAATTAATAAAATAAATATATTAACTTTAATTCATTATTGTATATGTTAAATAAAGTTAATGTATCTTTTTTATTCTTTAATGTATTTATTATTTTTCACTTAAAAATTGTTTTATATTGAATTAATCTTTGATACACACTAAAATTAAATGTAATAATCATTTTTTTAATTTACTTAATAAATAAAAATATATACATTAATAAATAAAAATTAATACAGCTATTTAAAAAAAACACATTTTAATACAAGAGTTTTGTATACAAATTAATACTACATTTTATGGTATACTAAATTAACATAATCTCAAAAAGTATAATCAAAATCATTTTCAGAAATTTGGAATAATGTGAAAGGTATCAGATGCCAACAACAAAACAATCTCAAGAGTATAATCAAATCAATTCTAGAAATTTAGGCTAACACGAAGGGTAATACATGCTGTTGCAACCACAATACACACCGTTGTTCAAGATCTAGCGACCGGCCTTGCAGTAGTGGAGACAGTGGCAGGGGAAGCGGATTGAGAATATCATAGGCGGATGAAGCGAAGAAATAAAGGCGGAGCAGAGCAGTAGCAGCGGAAGACATGTGTGAAGGAGGAAGACACTCACAACGGAAGCGGTGGGAAGACGGTGAATTAAAAGTATCCACGGCGAGAGCGGAGCGGAATAGTGAAGGTGAAGTGGAACAGCAGAGTTGATAGAAAGAGACGACGCTCGTAACGGAGGTGGCGGATTGAAAACATCAGATAAACGGAGGCGGTGAATTGAATATAGCAGAGGTGAGAGAGTTTGCAGGAAGGAGATGAGGGATTGAGGAAGAATGCAAAAGGGGATGGAGAGAGAATGGAGAGAAAATGACCAAATTTCTTAATATTTAAATGATCCATTAAGAAATGGGTTGAGATTTTTTGACCCGATATTTGCAAACACTTGTGTACGTTAGTCTAAGTCTAAAAACAATTGTATATTAGTAATTGCCGAAAAATATTTGTGTTGGTTTTACGGATCTCATGAAGTTCCATAACCTCACGGTCCTAGCTCGCATCTTATCAATATTCAGTCTAAATTTATGAAGAATTTTTATATTACCATTTTTATATAATAAATTTATTTTTATTTAATTATTATTTAATGTGAATTCATATTCAATTTTTTAATTATAATTAATGTTCAATTCATTTTATTTAAATTCTTTGTAATGTTTAATTACAGAATGGGTGAATAGTGATAATTTGTTTTGGGTAGATTTTGGGTGAGATCGGTCTCACGTATGATCATTTTATACTTTTTAAAATAGTTATCACTTTCGCTATAAAACGTTATCACTTTTGCTATAAAATATTATTACTTTTCATTTAAAATATAAATTGTTCATGAAATAATATTATCACTTTTTATAAATTTAGCAAAATTTGTCAATATAAAGGTTATCACTTTCTGACCGTCTCACGTAAGTCCGTACGTAAGACTGTCTCACACAAGTCTTAGCCATTTTTTTAGCAACGCGTGATATCTAATCAAAGAAAAGTTATATTCATATATATATATATATATATATATATATATATATATATATATATATATATATATATATATATATATATATTTAATATACTAAAGGAGAGTTTAATTTTGATGAGGTGTCGCCACCAGAATTAATCTCAATTATTTTAATTTTTAATTAAATTAAAAATCATAATCATTTTAATTATTAATTAAATTTTAATGTAGATAAATACATATATAAATACATATATTTACTTAAAGATTTAGAAAATTTATCCCTTCTCCACCTATAAATAAGACTCTTTATTAATTCATTCTACACACATAATTTATTTATCATGCCCAATAAAAGCTTTCTTCAAATTCTAAAGAAAGGTATCTGTTTTTTATTTATTCTCTTTTAATTCTTTTTTGTTTTTATTTATTTATTTTACTTCTGTTTATTTAATTGTTAGTACGTAATATGTTGATTTTTTTTGTTTTTATTTATTTATTTATTTTGTTTTAGTTCTGTTTTTTAATTGTTAGTACATAATTTTTTTTATCTTTTCATTTTTTACATAATTAGTAATTAATTTTTGTTTCATGGTTAATTTTACAATTTTTTAATTAGTTTTGTTATGTAATCACTTTTGATTATATTTTTTTATTTAATTTTCTTTTTTTTGTTTTTATTTTTTTTTTAATTATTAGTGTGTAATTCGCTCAAGCTTATTAAGCAAATTTAGGCTTGGGCTCGAAAGCCGGCTTACTCAACAATCCCCTTTATTTAATTATTTTTTACGTTATTAATTATTTTTTGTGATTTTATAATTTATTTAATTAATTTTGTTATGACTTCCTTTCCTATTCTTATTTCTTTTAATTTATTTTTAATAAATTTATTTTTTATTTTTAATAATATATATTAAAATTAATAAAAAAATTCATTGTTACTTTTATTATTTTTTTAATTAAAAATTTTATAATTTCTATTTAGATTTCTATTTATTTAATTTTTTTTGTTTTAGTTCGATTTTTTTTTATTAGTAATTTTCAACCTTTTAATTTTTTTACGTTATTAAAACTTTAAATGGTTAAATTTACAAAAAAATTTAAGAGTTAGTCTCATGTAAATCGAATTTACATGAAAACCCTATTTTTTAAAATTAATCTTTGAACAGTAATAATTTTTATATAGAAGAGTAATAATTCATGTCTCTAATTTTCATGTATTAAAAGTAATCGAAAAATAAGGATTTACAAGAATTTGAAAATTAATTTTTTAATTTAAATGAGTAACAATTTATGTGTTTAAAGAGTAATTTTTCATGTAATAAAGAGTAACAGGGTCTATATATAAATGTATGTAAACCCAGTTTACACAAGTATTTGTGAAATTTTAAATTTTAATGATGTATCGTCAAATAAAAATAAATTCTTATTTAAAAACATAAAAAAATGATCAATTTCCACCTATACAATAAGACCCTTTATTCATTCGTTCACATAAATTATTCATCATGACGAACAAAAGCTGTCTTGACTTTCTAAAGAAAATTTTCTCTTTTTAATTTTTTTTAATTTTGCTGTTTCTTTTATATTTTTTAAATTTAAATTCTCTTTGATTATTTTTTGTTTTTTTAATCTTTTTTTGGTTTTTGTTTTGTTTTTATTTATTTTTTATTTTTTAATTATTATGTGAATTTTTGTGCAAATAATTTACTCTCCACCTATGTATAAACTCTTTATTCATTCATTATACACACTAAAAGAACAAAAGTTTTTTTCAAGTTCCATTCAAGTTCTGAGGAAAGGTATCCATTTTTTTATTATTTTTTTCTAAATTTTATATTAATTAATTTCTTGCAATTCTTTTATATATTTAAAATTTTATTTTAATTATTTTTTAAAAAAATTTGTTTAAATTCTTTTTTTTAACGTTTTTATTATATATTATTTTTTGATTTGTTTACGTTATTAATTTTTTTCATTGTTAATATTTTAAATTTTTAAATTCATTTTGCTAAAATTATTTTTTTATTTCATCGAATTAATTTATATTGAATTTTTTTCTATTAATTAACTTTATTATAATTTTTTCTTCAATATTAAAATTTACATATTTAAATTTTTTTGATCAATTTAATTCTGGAATAACAATCGTAACAAATTTGACAAACCAATTTAATATTTTTTTTAAAAAAAAAATTGGTAAATTAATTTAACAACGAAATTAAACTTTTTCCAACGGACGTAAATTCACATTTGAGTGTATATAAATTGAATTTTAATTTTTAATATAAACTTATATTAGATTATAATGGAATAAATAGTTATATTGAACTTGAATTGTATTTTTTAAAATGATTGAATAAATAGTTATATTAAACTTAAATTATATTTTTTAAAATTGTAAATTTACAACTCGTATAATACACGGAATTCATACTAGTATATATATATATAAGGGTAGGTTTGGATGAATCCATCTCAAAGATCTCAGACGGAGCTCCAATTAAATAATTTAAACTTGAGTAAGGGCGCTGAGATTAGCGCTAACAGCATTAGTTAAAGTTGATGTGCGGACACAGCATGCATGCGATATTATTATGATAGAAGCTTGCGTGCACCCATTATTATGAGTGAGACTTGCGTGCGCCCGAGCGCACGGGAACACATTTCATACGTCTTTAGAAATTTAGTATTATGGGTAAGGGTACATTGCTTTGGTCTAAATAGTAGTATATATTTTAATTAATAAAAGATACACCATTTTATTCTAAAGGGTATACACTTTTCATTAATATTTTTTTTCTTTATAAAATAAAAGGTACACATTTTTATACTAAATAGTATACAATTTAACACAAAATTCTAAAGGCGCACGGAGTGTTGTCCATGCTCCCAGATACACACAATAATTTTCTTTAGAAAATAAAGGGTACACATCTTTATACTAAAAGATATACAATTTAACACAAAATTCTAAAGGTGCACGGAATGTGGTCCGTGCGCCCGGGTGCACAGAAGTTTTTGCCTATTATTATTTTTCCTTCCTATTTAATATTTGATTTCACTTTTTAATGAGATTAATTTAAATGATCTTTAATATAATAATAATTTAATAAAAATTAGTAAATAATTAAATTAAATGAATATCACTTTTCATAGATTAAAAATCAATTTTTTAATTACAAAGTTATTATCTCCTTTAATTCGTCTAAAAAATTATTTGTATAATAATTTAATTAAATAATTATCACTTTTTCATGATCAAGTACCACATTTCAATATAAATGTTATCAATTTTTATCTATCACATAATTTATTTCTGAAATAATTAATTAATTGGACAATCAGTATATAATAAAAAAAATGTTCATGTATCAATTTTTTTAATAAGATATCACTTTTTATTAAAAATGTTATCACGTTTTATTCGTCTCATGAAATTATTTTATGAGATTATTTAGCAATTTTTTCTTGATTAATTATAACTTTTTATTAAAATATTATAACTTTTTTATTCGTTACATGAAATTCTTTTATGAGATTGTTTATCATTTTTTTTTGATTAAGTATCACTTTTGATTAAAAATATTATCACTTTTTATTTGTCTCACGAAATTCTTTGATGAATTTGATTATCGCTTTTTTTCTTGATCAATTATTACTTTTTTAAGAAGAGCATTATCACTTATATCTCTCTCATAAAATTTTTTCCATGAGACAATATTTTACACTAAAAATATAGAGATTAATTATAAAAAATACAGTATTCTTTTGATTAACATGGTGGTTTTTTTTTTCAAAATTTGAATGAATATTATATTAAAATAAAATGAAATAATGGAAGATTAAAAATTTTAAAAAAATAAAAATAAATAAAAAGCCGCATTAAACATAAATTGAACATGGCAGTGTTTAATTAATTCAATTAATCATCCAATCGTATTCAGTAAAGCATATCATGTTCGCGGGTCATATATGATGGGTTTGGTGAGATCCGTCTTACATAATAAGATTCGTGAGACGTTCTCATACAAGTATTTGTTATTGGTGAGTTTTGTGCGAAACCGTCCCACGAATCACACGGATGAACTATCCATTTACATCTGTAAGAACTAAGAAACAAGCCGCATTACGGGATTTCCCCTGTTAATAACTATCTCTAATTTTGTTAATTAATGATCGAATACAAGTCGTATAAATAACTTTATCATTTGTGAATTTTTATTCCTTTTTTATAATAATATTTTATTAAGGAATTATTTTTAATTATTAAACGTTTATTTTATTTATTATAAAAATATTATTTTTTTTACAAATGGTTTATGAAATAATTTAATTGAATTAATATTAATTTTAATTGATCGTGTATAACTTTTTATTACAAAAAAAATTGTCACTGTTCTATTAATTACTCATCAAATAATTTAATTGGTTAATTATTACTTTTCATTAATTATTTAATCGCTTTCTATTAAAAATATTATTACTTTTTATTTGTCTTTTATTGAATTAATATTAATTTTAATTGATCGTGTATAACTTTTTTTGCAAAAAATTGTCATCTTTTATGAGTAATATTAATTATTCATCAAATAATATAATTGGTTAATTATTGCTTTCCATTGAATATGTAATCACGCTTTTTGTTAATAATATTTTCACTTTTTATTTGTCCTATTATTTTTCAAGAAATAGTATATTTAAATTAGTCAATTATCACTTTTCATTGATAATATATTATTTTTTTATTAAAAATATTTATAATTTTTTTTATTATATTAATGTTTCAGGAAATATATTTCAATTAGTCGGTTATCACTTTTATTTACTATTTATCACTTTTTATTAAAAATATTATTACTTTTTATCTGACATATTATTCTTTATGAAATAGTTCAATTTGCCAATTATCACTTTTCATTCATCAAATATCATTTTTTTTTAAAATATTATCATTTTTTAACTATACATCTAATTATTATGAAATAATTTAATTAGTTGATTAACACTTTTTATTGATTAGGCGTAACTTACTATTAAAAACGTAATCACTCTTTATTTATCTCTATTAACAATTTATGAAAAAGTACAATTTAGCGGTTATCAATTTTGTTTATGTAAAATCACTTTTTAATAAATATGTTATAACTTCTAAAATACAAAATAAATTAATAAATAATAAATTTTAAATAAAGAAAATAATGCAGTTTCATTTAATAAAATACAAGATACAGTATATAACATGTTTGATTAATAAAAATAATAAGGCAAAAACTTGTGTGAGACCGTCTCACGTAAGGGCGACAACTTGTACATTGACCAAGGATCGAATCTCACCCGTAGCGTGGGAACAACCTCTTAATTAAGGGGAGCTCCTTGTCTAGTGGGTTAAAAGGTCTAACCTTTGTTGGTCGTTTGAGTTACCATGATTAACCTCCTTCACATGCTGTCGGGCCAGCGTGCGGGGGCGTCTGGGGTGGGCGAACAACCTCCTTCACATGCTGTAGGCCCGGGTGCGGGGGCGCCTGGGGTGGGCAAACCACCCTTTGTGTACATTGAGACGGTTAGAAAGTACTGATAACTTTTATATTGAAAAGTGATACTAAATTAATGAGAAGTGATAATGTTATTTCATGAATAATTTATAGTATAAATAAAAAGTTATAACATTTTATAGCGAAAGTGATAATGTTTTTGACGAAAGTGATAACTATTTTAAAAAGTATAAAATTGTCTCACGTGAGACGGTCTCATGTAAGACCTACCTAATAATAAAACCATTAAATAAGTTCTAATTTTTTTTTTTTAAAATTGATTTTATATTTTTCCTTAATTATAAAGGCTCGAATCCAATGCCGCAGGTTCCACAGCACATTACAATTATTGTTACGCCGATGCCTGATCAGTTGCGCTAAAAGTGGGAGGCTTACTTGGGTCAAAAAGGATCCGTCCGTGAGAGGTTCTCGAGGCTTTGCCATTTATATATATATATATATATATATATATATATATATATATATATATATATATATATATATATATATATATATATATATATATATATATATATATATTTATTTATTTAAGTCTTTATTCTCTAATAAGAAAATAATATAACCTTACTTAAAAATTAAATTTTTAATTTTTTTTCAATTACTAACTTAAAATATTATTTATTTATTACAAATGTAATATTGAACTATTTAAATAATAATATGCGATGTGAATTACAGAGATTAATACGGAATAACAAGCGGTGAAATTTTGGGTAATATACTAAAATTTGGGGTTATTCAATGAAGCATCTTAAAGTTTTTAGGGTTAAATTGATAATGTAGTGGGTAGTTATTAAATGTATTTTTAATTATTTTATTTTATTGAAGGGTGAGAATTAAATAAAAAAATGAATGCAACGGTTAGATTATCCAACTACGGTGCCCCCAGATGCATCGCAGTTAAATTCTAAAATTTGATATCTTATAGTATAAATTATGGGATAAATCAGCAACCAGATAGACACGCGGAGTATATACATGCATCCACATAATAGACACGTGCAATACATGCATGCATCCACACAATAGACACGCGCACTACATGCATACATCCACGCAATAGAACACGCGTCGTACATACTTGCATCCACACAATAGATTTTTGATTATTCTTCTTGCATATCTATGTTCAAATGTTATAAAAAGAAATTTGAAAATTTCAAGTCTCAAATTATTAGAATACTAAGAACACAATCATATCTTATTCATCTGCAGAGATGGTGGAGTTTGAGCAAACTCAAATGTCTGGTATGATTTTTAATTACTCAAGATCATTTCTTATATTATAGTTGGAGATATGTACATTTCTATAATGATGATGAGGCTTAATTGGAGATATATGCAGGTTAATTGATTCCAAATATTTTCAAGATACGTACCCTGCTTATGAAGCAGCAGAAATGGACGTGGGAAATTTAAGTAGTCCCAAAAGAATTGCTTCATCCACACTTGGAGTTGATCTCAGCAGCTTTTACCAGTCGCAATAGCCTACAAGATTTTAGATTTGGTTAGTGTATTTTATTTTGATGTTGTGTAAACATCATTTATGTTGCAGATATACATCTGTTAACTATATTAAACTTTTTGTTAGGCTAAAGTAAGCAAATCAAAAATGAGGCTGCCGAGATTTACTCCGATGAAGAAGGTTTGCAGCTTCTCCAATCATAGTTTCTCGGATACAAAACATCATGAGGATGCAGCTTCTATAGTACGGAGATATACTCCTCCTGGATTTGGAGTGTTCTCTGGTTCTGTACACTGAAAACTTTTAAACCATCAAGAGATTCTGGGGATGAGAATGGTGCAGCCACTTTCAAATCAGAACAATCAGCAACAATCAATCCAACTGTTAACTACGAATCTCCGTGCTCTTGCTCCTCTTCTGATAACTTTAATAATAAAGTTGATATGGATGTGGATTCTTTAGATTAGGTGATCTCATGGGAGGAGTTGGAATTGGAGATCAAATTGGGCAAGATTAGTTATTTTAAAGTTGAAATAACTAATCTAGTCCAATTTGATCTCCAATTGCCAACTCCTCCCATGAGATCACATAATCTAACGAATCCACATCCATATCAACTTTATTATTAACATTATCAGAAGAGGAGCAAGAGTATGGAGACTCGTAGTTAATCGTTGGATTGGTTTCCGCTGACTGTTCTGATTTAAAAGTGGTTGCACCATTCTCATCCCCAGAATCTCTTGATGGTTTAGCAGGAGAACCGTCTTCGTCGTGCTAACTGCACCAGCAGCATTAATGATTCATCCATGTCCTCTGGTGCATGCGCCAGCTGCACCATGGGTGGGTCCGCCACCAACTCCTGCTTCTTGGCCAGCTTCTCCGCCACCTACGAGTGGTGTTGTTTTTTCTTCGTTTAACACCTTGACACACAATGAGCTCATTCTAGCTTCTGAGTTCTTCTTCATGTATCCCATTTTAAAGATGAAATGTGTTCTTGAAAAGAACTGTTGTGTGTGAAAATCAATTCAAATGGATTTCTTTCTAAGCTTAGGCATGATTAATTCCCTGCAAACAACAGCTGTATGTTGGTCACCTCAATTGTTCAATTGCTATGTGTGTGAAAAAATTAACTCAAAACATTTTCTCCTGTTGCTACAGATGGGATCAATTCGTCCTCTTTTACAGCTTTTTTTATACGTATGTAGGTTAATGGGCCATAATAATAAAATTATTTGGATCAATTATTGTATTAAATATTGCAAAGCATATTCTGGGCTTTTAGCTTGAGGCCCATAAAATATGCAAACAGGAATACCACACAATTTATTGATATCCCAAGGCCCAACATTTTTATTCAGTTTTCTTTTGTGGAGTATCCTATGGTTTTTCTCTTGAAGTGAGAATTGATTTAGCATCAACAAAATAATTTAAAGAATAACATTTGATATGTTCAAAAAGAATTATTATTATTTTTTTAATAAAAGGAAACCTATATTTGATTTCAGACCATTCATACACATAATATTGGTAAAAATATAAACTTAAAAAAAAAAGTGAATTTAAATACGCGTGGGTGTCTTGCATTTTTCAATTTTAAAGTATTTTCAACATTTTTTATATTTCTATATTAAAAAAAAACGTTATTTTGTGGTAGAATCTTATTTAATACGTAAATCGAGCTCAACTCAATCCATATAATTTAGTGAAGAAGGTTTGATAGCAGGAATTAATATGCAGAATGGAGTTGGAGAAGGGATTTAATTTCTAATCTAACGTAATCCAACGAGAAGCATGTCCATTTTTATTGACCATTCTTCTATTTGTACATTTATTTTTATAATATTTTAATGTGTTCTGAGTTTATGAATATAATATTTTAATATATAATGAGTAGTTGTATTAGTGTTGGTGTGTTCAATTAATTGATTTATGTGGGTTACATCTACCAAAAATAAAAATACACATTTTATATTGGGACGAACTAAAATGACACAACGCATACTCTGCAAAGGGACGCAGGGGAATATTATTATTATTAGGCAAAGACTTGGGTGCATGAGACCGTTTCACGGATTCTAATTTGTGAGATGGATCATCCATCGACCAAATTAATTTTTTTTAAGGGCTTTGTATGATTGTTACCAAATTAAAAAAGGGGACTCACACCCTTAAAATTACTATACATATCCAAAAATATTTAAATTTAAAATTTTCTAATTAATATCACAATAATACCTTTATGTAAAACTAATTTGGTAATACCCCATTGAAACGTAACCTACTCTCCCTTTGCAGAATCCAATTGAGTCTCTCATGGAAAAAGAGTAATGATTTCTCTCTTCACTCTGTACACTAGTAAATTTATGATTGATTTTGATTGAGATTACAAGAAATATTTTTTTTTATAAAAAATTCATTTGACTTGTTTTCTGCATTATAGGATAAAAGGGGCAAAAAAAGAAAACCATAGATTTGATGTAGGTGGGTAGAGAAAAATATATCAACAGTCTAATTCTCTTAATCCCAACACATTACTACAGATTATTTTATATCTCCATCGTCGAATTATTTGCAACTTTAACCAACATGCATTTTAATTGAAGTTTCTACATTCAAATCAAATTCACTCACTCTGCGCATTTGTATACATAATCAACTAGCCAACCATTATATGTATATATTTGCTGAATCTCTAATCCTCTCTTTCTCCCTTAATTTGTGTTTCGCTATTTTGGAACCAAAACTTGACTCTTATGGTTTGAGGCCAAGTTCTTGGCTCAATTTAGATCATGCAGACTTCACAAATCAGCAAACTATCTGTTGGGCGGTGAGTAGGTGGGAGTTGGTCTCCTGTGTCTCCGGGGACACATTGTGCCCCCATAGGAACATAGAATTTTTAGTATAAAATTCTTGTGTAGAAATTTTTGTATTTCCATGGTGGCACGGTGTCCCCGGGGCACACAAGTTTTCGCCAGTAAGTGGTTGCATTTCTTCTTGACATAGGTTGCAGGGAGGAGAGGGGATGAGAGATTTAATGGGGGTTTCAATGGTATGCTTAATAACATCTTTTATCTTTTAAGGGTATTTTTGTAATATTAATTAAAAATATTAAATTTAAATATTTTCGGGATATGTGCAGCAATTCTAAGGGTGTGAATAACCATCCCATTAAAAAACTGAAAAATTAATTTCAAAGATAATTAATAAATTATATATATATATATATATATTACCTTTTCTTTTCTTATTTAATTTATACTACTTTTTATTATTTAAAAATATAATAATTTAAATTTTATTATTCATTTATTTATTTTTTAATTTATATATTATTACTTTATAAAATGTGATAATATGTGATATTTTTTATAATGAAAACGAATATTCAATCAATGAAAAGTGATAATAGTGATGTGAACTATGTAATGAATCATTTATAATATAAATAAAGAGTGAAAATAATTTAAAATAAAACTGATAACATCTTTAATTAAAAGTGATATCTATTCACGAAAATGTATTTCAAATTTATAGAATGGATAAAACGTGATAATATTTATAATAAAAAGTTATTCCTAATCAAAGTCAAGTAACATTTGTTTAATTAAATTATTTCACAAACAATTCAATTAAATAATAAAAAGTGAATACATTTTTAATAAAAAGTGGAGTCTAACTGTGATACGCCTAACAATCTTAACCATTATATTAGTTTTAAATTTAATCTTCACTATTAAATAAAATAATATACTAATTAATTTTCTTTTTTTTAAAAAGCCATTCACTACCCACTTTTAACCTAAAAAAATGGGGGTGCACCAGGTGCACCCCATAATCACCCTAAAAAGTGACACATGATTAAAAAAAAGTGGTAACCTTTTAATTAAATTATTTTATAAACAATTCGCAGATTAAATAAAAAATGTTTTTGTTTTTAATATAATATATGATGTGATACCTGGTTAAGATAAAGTAATAAAAAAGTTGAATAATTAAATAAACAAAAATAAATAAATAAATTAATAATAATAATAATAATAAAATTTAATTTTCGTAGATAACTCAATTCATGAAAAATTAAGCGCAACTCTCACAATTTAAGAATAATATTAAAACGTAATAACCAAACAAGGACCGTGTTTTATTTTATTTTTTAATTTAATTTAAAATATACTCCCTCCGTCCCCTTAAAAAAATGATCTTTTTTTTTTATTTTGATCGTCTCACTCAAAGAGTCTCCTTTCCTTTTTTACACATATGAGACCCACACATTCCCACTAATACAATTAAAATATAGGACTCACACTTACACTAATACAACTACCCACTACACATTAAATAACAATACTCATTAATTCACATGCCAAAAAACAAAAGACCCTCTTAATAAAGGACGAAGGGAGTACTATTTAATTATGTTAATTAATAGTTTGTGCTACGAAACCTTCCCTCATTATTATTATTATTATTATTATTATTATTATTATTATTATTATTATTATTATTATTAAGAGCACTTAAATGATATCGTAGCACGAAAAACTTCGGTAAAACGGATAAAAAATAGGGAGAATAGCCCAATTAACTTTTTTTTTTAATTGAAAATCATTGCCAGCTAATGTAATTTATAATATCCATACCCATTTGTCTATTTTTGGACCAACATCATATCAAAATGTTATTGTAGAGTTCCGACATCGAATCCGACATCCGATGAAATATCCCTACATTGTCGGAATGTTATGTCGGATTCCGACATATCATTCCAACATGATGGTCCCATTTTTGTCCAATAATTGTCAATTGAATATGGAACTTATCTAATTTATTTGATGGATGACATTGATTTTTGTGTATTGATTTTGGAGAGTTTTAACAATTGCCTCTAAAAAATAATATTTTTAAAAAATAATATTCAAATTAATAAAAAGTAATACTGAAAGAATGAATTATTTCATGAATAATTAATAATATAAATAGAAAGTGATAATATATTTTAAGAAATATAATACTCCCTTCGTCCAATTCAAAGGTATCCGTTTTACCATTTTCAGCATCCGATTCAAAAGTATCAATTTTCATTTAAATCAAGGTAAGGCCCCACCATTACTATCTCTCAACCCTTTAAAGTTATGATATTTACATACATGCCATAACTCCAACTAATTAAAGTTGATTTTAAAAGAAGGGTAAATAAATAAAAGTACACACTCTAACTACCAACTACACCTTTAATAATAACTCTTTTTGAACTCGGATCGAGCAAAAAAAAAAAATCGCACAAATATTTTAATGTCATCACGAAGAGCCTCCAAAAACCTGAGAACGCAAATGTAGTTTAATTGAACATTGAAAAACTAAAAGTATTAAATAGACAGGAAAGGTTAAGAGAGAAACACACTCCTGCCAAGACGTCACATGATAGTCGACCATTACTCTCACCAGATTTGTTCACAGCTGGTTTCTTCTGAGGAAACTGTCGCACAACTTTTGGAACCATCTCAACCTTTTGCTTCTGCATCAAACAATGAAAGCATCATAACTAAATTTGAAGGGAGTACACCGCTACGGAAACGTTGAACACAATAAACTTGCACAGTTGAATCACCTTCTTTAATCGTTCTTCTATTTTACTTGACGCTTTTGATTGGTCAACTTTTGAGAGAGAGAAATCCCGCTCTCTTTTGGCAGCTGAGAGTTCCAATGCCAATTTTTGTTCCCGAGTAGCATTCTTAATGGCTGATATACATTTATTCAGATTGTATCATCTCATCAAGCAGCCTCTCACGACATAGAAAATCGATGCAATATACAAGTTTGAGTCACATACCTATCTCTTCAGTAAGATCATCCCACTTGAATTTACTAAAGTATTTGATATTCCACATATCGTAATAGAATGACGATCTTTTCTTTCCACCTAACCAGAAAACGAGAAGGTGTAATTTGTACACAACATGAATGCTAGGTATGCTACAATAGAAATATACATCGAATCACTTTTATATTGATCCATATGCAAGGATTAAACATAAACTTTGTTTAAATTTTGAGTTTTTAGCCACAGAAAAAATAGCCCCCCCCCCCCCCCCCCCCCCCAACATACCAATTTGCTCTCCATTTAACATTCGAGCAACTCTCTTGGCAACTTTCTTGTCAGTAAACTCAACCCACCTAAATGGAGGAAAATATGAAATCATTAATTTTCAAAAGAAATTCAATTCACGAATACCGTAGTATAAAAACAAAGATGCAACAACTAGTTCTATGTTGAAGCATGTTTCTCATTTCAATGTACTCAGCAAAAAATGTGAACACAAGGGCAAAAAAAAGCATACCCCTCTGAGAATTCTCGTCCTCGGAATCCACCTGCCTTCTTCCGACGCACCTGTGCAGCAGGATCTGCAGAGAAAAATTGGTAAGTTGGAGATCAATTCCAGCAACAAAGACAAAGACCTTCAAATGGAACCACACCCCACCAATAATGGAGCAACCTATCAAGACATCCCATGATCCGCATCCACCCGACAATATTGGATTAGCACTATAAAACCAATGAACCCCATTTAAATTACTCCAATGTCTAACCTTCGGGAGTAAGATACAGCCTTTCAATATCTCCATATTGAGAAATAATTTGGCGAAGCTTCAAAGGATCCATGTGTGGCAGAACACGACTCAAGTAGCAAACACCACGCTTGTTCGCTTTTCCAACTTCCTTCAGTAATCGCTTCTTCCTTTTATCTTTCCTTTTAACCTCCTCCATAGCTTTACTCATGCTTGCACCTTCTTCCCTTTCAGGAATTTCTCTTTCCACCTCTATTTCTCTTTCCACCATTTTACCTGACAATTTGGTTCTCTTCGGAAAATTTCTAGCTTAGTTTTACTACCAAGGCAGTAAAGCTACAATCAAAACAAAAAACCAAAAACTGAATAATCTATACTGCACAATGGCTTTATCACGGTTCAAATTTATGATTATTACTGATAGAGTGAAGAGCAAGAGAAATGTTATATATGGATTGAAAGATTTTATATATGAAATGAAAATTACACCGAGATAATTCCCGTCAGCTCAAAGCTGCCTCCAATAAGGATTCTTACACAACGCGCACCTATCCCCCTTCTCCAATCCTTTATTTATAATACTGTATCCCTAATTTATTCCCCCAAACGTATCCCCTTATTCCTCTTATTGCCCCCTTATTCCTCTAATTGGAGTGATGACCGCTGGCAGCAAGGATCTCCCTTTTATTTCTGCGTGTATAAACTCGGCAAGGTAAGTAAGCTTGATTGACTCTATCAATTACTTCCCCGTCCGAAACAGCCTTGTCCTCAAGGCGAAATTCTGGAAATTGAACCAGAAAATCCGCTTCATCTATCCAGGTGGCATCCTCTTTAGATCGACCTCGCCATTGAACCAGCAGCTGGGGCACTCTATCCTCCTCTCTCCAAACTGAACGAGATTGGAGAATATGTTCCGGTTCAAAAGTTTGTTCATCAGTGATAAGATGGGACGGAAGAGTGGCGATGGCTTCATGGTTATCAATCGAGGGCTTCAATTGAGAGACATGAAATACCGGGTGAATTCTTGAGGAATCTGGCCATCGCAAGCGATATGCCACTGCTCCCACCGTCCCAATGACCTCAAAAGGTCCATAAAATGGGGGAGCAAGCTTCGCATTTCCTTGAGTTTGAAGTGATTGCTGTCGAAATGGCCGTACCTTTAGAAAAACCATGTCACCCACCTGAAACGTTCGTTACCTCTAGCCTATGCTTATTTGCTGCCCTTTGCATGCGCTGTTGTGCACGCTCCAAATTTTGCCTCAGAATTTTCAATACTTCATCTCGTTCCAGCAATTCATCTGCCACTGCCTTCACACGGATTTCGCCGGACAAAAATTGAAGCAATGTTGGTGGAGGGCGGCCATATACACTTTGGAAAGGGGTCTGACCAGCTACTGATTGAAAGGAAGTATTGTAACAATACTCCGCCCAATGGAGCCACTTGCCCCACTGCTGAGGATGCTCAGAAACAAAGCAACGTAGGTAAGTCTCTAGGCAGCGATTTAAGACTTCAGTTTGCCCGAACTCATTTTCAGCTTGGTTCCAGAAGCTTTAAACATCTCAGCCCAGAAATTGCTCATGAACAGAGGGTCCCGATCCGATACAATGGAACGTGGTATCCCATGTAAGCGCACCACTTCCTTGGTGAAGAGTTCAGCCACTCGTTTGGCTGTAAATGGATGCTTTAATCCGATAAAGTGCCCATATTTAGAGTATCGATCCACCACCACCAGAACACAATCCATGGTCATTGACCGTGGTAACCCCGATACAAAATCCAAACTTATGTCTTCCCAAACCTACTCCGGAATGGGCAGCGGTTGCAATAGGCCTGCGGGCGTACGTGTGTCATACTTGTTTCTTTGGCAAACCACACACTCCGCCACAAATGCTCGGACTTGTTTCATCATCCCTCTCCAATAAAGCTACCCGCCAAGCGTCTATAGGTACGGTATGCTCCTGAATGCCCTCCTGTTGGGGTAGAGTGAAATTCTTCTATCATTCTAGAAGTCTAATCAGTTGAGCGAGGTATCACAATCCTGCCATTAAAAAATAGATAGCCATTAACAACAGAAAATGGGCCTTGATAATTACTGTTATCCCCAAGTTGCTGAATTATTTTTTTCAATTCCAGTCCATCCAACGTGGCATGGTAATGGCAGACAATTCTACATCACTTTTTCGGGACAAGGCATCTGCGGCATAGTTGCTGGATCCAGTCTTGTAGACCACTTCAAAGTCATAATCAATGAGTTTCGCAACCCAATTTTGTTGCGCGGGAGTGGTGATTTTCTGCTGCAAAGATGCCTCAAGCTACGTTGATCAGTTCGCACCGAAATTTTTGCCCAATCAAATAGGGTCTCCAGTGTTGGATGGCAAGCACCAGGGCTATTAATTCCCTCTCGTAAGTTGATTTAGACTGTCCTCTTTCAGAGATGGCCTTGCTAAAGTATGCAATTGGGCGTGATGATTGCATCAACACCGCACCCACGCCACGACCGAGGCGTCACACCCAATAATAAAGGGTTGAGAAAAATTTGGCATAGCTAATACTGGGGCCGAAGTTATCGCCTTTTGCAATTCTCGAAAGGCAGAATCAGCCTCACGAGACCATTCAAACTTTTGCGAGCCTTCCTTTTTAGAAGTGCTATTAGTGGTTGAGCAATCTTCCCGTAGTTGTGGATGAACCTTCTATAGTAACCTGTTAGGCCCAGAAATCCCCTCACACCCTTGACAGTCTTGGGTGTTGGCCATTGCAACACCGCACTAATTTTACTTGGGTCCATTTGCATGCCTTTTTCAGACACCACGTGCCCCAAATATTCTACTGAGCGCCTCCCAAAAGGAACATTTCTTTTGGTTAACCACAAATGAATTGTCCCGCAAAATCGAGAGCATTTGTTGGAGATGAGACACATGTTCAGTCCACCCTGCACTATAAACCAAAATATCATTGAGGAAGAGTCCCAAAGTCTGGGACTCCGTGATTCGTGGAACAAGCGTCATCCGAGAGGCAAATTCATCGATATAGTCGTCCACGCTACCAGTTTGTTTGGTGGAGGCTAGGGCTTCGAACGGGTTTGCCAACGGATTTCCTCCGTATCTTCTCATTAATTCGTAGGATAATTGACTCCAGGTAATATTTTTATTACGATCTATTAACCAACGAACCCAATGTAAGGACATACCTTTCATGCTCATAAGAGCCAATTCTATCTTCACATCGTCTTTTGTGCCATGGATACGAAAGTATTGTTCTGCCCTCGTGATCCAGGCGACGGGATCGTGTCCATTGAAACTTGGAAGTTCAACTCGTTTGGCTCCGAGTTGAAATTCTTTCGTGGCTGCAAATGTATTGGGGTCTATTCTTGAGGTAAGAATCTGTGATGACACAACTAGTTTGAGCAGACTACGTGTCTCCTCTGGCTTCTTCAACCTCTTTCCCTTTAAGCAATGAGGACAACATCTCCTCAATTTTGTCCAGTTTCTCCAACTTCTTTTCTTGATTGTCCAACTGCTTTTGTTGAAAGGCAATCGTTTCGGTGATCATTTCGAAGCTCTTCTCCATCATATCCACATGAGTCTCCATGCGTGTTTGGGGCATCCGGCAAGTCGGACCAAACTAATAGAGTGAAGAGCAAGAGAAATGTTATGTATGGATTGAAAGATTTTATATATGAAATGAAAATTACACCGGGATATTCCAGTCAGCTCAAAGCTGCCTCCAACAAGGATTCTTACACAATGCACACATATCCCCCTTCTCCAATCCTTTATTTATAATGATGTATCCTTAATTTATTTCCCCAAACATATCCCCTTATTCCTCTTATTGCCCCCTTATTCCTCTAATTGGAGTGATGACCGCTGGCAGCAAGGATCTCCCTTTTATTTCTACGTGTATAAACTCGGTAAGTAAGCTTGATTGACTCTATCAATTACCTTTCGTCAATGACTTTTCAATGTTTGTACATATTATGGCTTTCCTTTTTGAATAATAAAAACTTAATTATTATTTCCCCCCTTTACTCTGTTAATCTTCTTTAAAGTTTTCTCTCTTCTTTTTCTCCGAATGGGCTCTCACCGCTCGGCTATTTCAATAGATTATAATGGGCCATTATTACTATACTAGGTGGGATATCACCTCACTTCGTGAGGTGCTGACCCATATTATATTATGGAGTATTTCTAAATTTCGAGAGCAAAAGAAAAGTTGCAAGTGCACATAACAAAACGAAGAACACTCGTTATAAAAATAGTGTATAAAATTCAGCATGTATTCAATGTTCACAAGAGGAAAAATGCACAGCAATGCTTTAGAATTTCCCGGATATCATGCAGGCTTACAAAATACAGTACAAATAGATCTGAAATACTAGAAGTAATGCGAATTAAGAGAACAAAATTATGACACAAGTGCACAAAATAGCACAACTGAAGAACAACATTTCCTCAAATGTATAAACTAATAACCAGTAGTAATATAAAGACAATGTGGGTACCGACCGAGAAACAGTGAACATTAACCATACTCTGTTAGCACTCAGAAAATCAGACATGTAGTGTCTGCCCAAATAGCCAAGTTGGCTCCTGTTTATTTCTCAATGTTCTTCATGATCTTACATAGACCCAAACCCAATGCTTAAATAATACTACCTATCAAGACTCAAAAGGAAATATGCAATCTCATAAATATTGATAGATTAATTAATCAATCAATCATAATTAATCAAGATGATTGATAGATTAATTAAAATAATCAATCATAATCAATCATCATAATTGAGCCAATCAATCATGATGATGATCAAGATCACGTAATGCCGGCTGGCCGGCTTGACGTCTCTGTCGATAAACAAACAACGACTTCGATCCCTTCTCGCCACGATCATCGGCCTGCTCCATATCAACTCCCTCACCCTCAGAACTAACCTTGTCCTCAAGGTTGAACCAAGGAAACTGCTGCTGGAACTCCTTGCTTATCCACCTAGCATCCTCCTAAACTGATCAACCCACTTCACCAAAACCTGGTCGACCATGATGCTATTCTCTTTCACGCTACGCACGGCCAACACCGCCTCTGGCTCGAACACCGAAACTTCCGGCAGTTCCAAAGATTCTGGCAAACTGTCCTCCACCGCATGATCCCCTAACACCTTCTTAAGTTGTGAAACATGGAACACTGGATGAATCCGGCTGGATTCCGACAGTCCCAATTTATAAGCGGCGGGCCTGACGCGCGCAAGCACCTCAAAAGGGCCGTAATACTTTGCAGCAAGCTTATGGTGGGGCCTTCGCGCCATTGTCAGTTGTTGATAAGGCCTCACCTTCAAGAACACCCTCTCGCCAACTCCATAGCTTACATCACGGCGGTGGCAATTTGTCGAACGCACCATCACATCCCTTGTACGCATTAAATTTGCCTGTAAGCGCTCCATCATCACATCCCGGCTCTGAAGCAAACTCGCCACGGCCGCCGTCTTACATTCACCCGGTAAGTACCTTTGTAGGGAGGGAGGCGGCCGACCATACACAATCTCAAACGGTGTCATATGCGTTGCCATTTGGAACGCCGTATTGTACCAATATTCCGCCCATGGAAACCACTTGGCCCACCCTTTCGGTTGCTCACCAACGAAGCAACGCAAATACGTCTCTAACACCCTATTCATCATCTCTGTTTGCCCGTCAGTTTCAGGATGATACGCCGAACTGAATTTCAGCTGCGTACCAAACAACTTGAAAAGCTCCCTCCAAAAGGTGCTAACGAACAAAGGGTCACGATCGCTAACAATGGACCTCGGAATCCCATGCAGGCGAACAATGTCCCGCATGAAAACCTCAGCCACCTTTCGCGCCGTGCGAACGTATTTCAAGGCAATAAAATGGCCGTACTTAGAAAGTCGATCCACCACAACCAACACTGCATTATACCCTCGAGAATTCGGTAACGCAGTAATGAAATCCATAGATACATCCTCCCAAACCAACTCTGGAACTGGCAATGGCTGCAGCAACCCAGCCGACGACAATGCTTCATACTTTGCCTTCTGACACACGAGACACTTCGCCACATACTCCCTCACTGTCCGAAACATGCCTCTCCAATAAACGCTGGCGGCCATCCTCTTATAAGTGCGTAAAGCACCCGCATGACCTCCCACCGACGAATCATGGAATTCCTTAAGCAACTTTGGAATCCACTCCGATTTGGAGGCCAACACCACACGCCCACGGTAAAACACCCTTCCTCCAAGAATTTCAAACCCCAGCCGGCAACTAGGGTCTCTCCGGAGATCCTTCAACACGCCTTGGATGAAGTCGTCCCGTGTTTGCTCTCCCAACACGTCAGCCAACTCACCCCAATCAATTTCGCTGAGTGCTAACAAGGTGGGGAGCTGCAGTCCTCTCCCCTGCGCGAGAGGGCGTCCGCCGCCAAGTTAGCGGGCCCAAGCTTGTACTCGATGATGAAGTCATACCCCCATTAACTTAGCTACCCAATTCTGCTGTGACGGTGTAACAATTTTCTAGGGCAAGAGATGTCTCAAACTGCTGTGGTCGGTTCGGACAGTGAACTGACGCCCTAACAAATATGGCCTCCAATGTTGGACCGCCAAAACCAATCCCATCATCTCTCTCTCATAGGCTGACTTAGTGATGGTTCTGTCCGCCAATGACTTACTAAAGTAAGCAATCGGCCTCCCTTCCTGCATGAGTACGGCGCCGACCCCGACTCCAGAAGCGTCGCATGCGACCACAAATCGCTTCTCAAAATCAGGCATGGCCAGTACCGCCGCCGTGGTTAATGCCACCTTCAATCTCCAGAACGCGGCCTCTGCCGCCTCTGTCCACACAAACGGGAAAGGAGCCTATTTTTTAAGCAAAGCTGTCAAAGGACGCGCAATCTGCCCATACTCACGAACGAACCGGCGATAATAACCGGTCAAACCGAGAAATCCTCGAACCTTCCTGACATTTCTGGGCTTGGCCACTCCTCTACAGCCCTTACCTTCGCCCGGTCCATTTCCACCCCCACAGAGGATATAACATGTCCCAGATACTCCATCTTCGAGCACCCAAAGGAACACTTTTTCTGATTCGCCTTGTACTGATTATCTTGCAATATGCGTAAAACTAACCTCAAGTGTTCCTTGTGCTGCTGCCACGACCTGCTATAAATCAAAATGTCATCAAAAAATACCAAGACAAATTTCCTCAAGTAAGGACGGAAAAGATCATTCATTGCTGACTGAAATGTAGCTGGCGCATTAGTTAGGCCAAAAGGCATAACTAGGAACTCATAGTGCCCGTTGTGAGTCCTGAAAGCTGTTTTGTGGACTTCCCTTTCCTCCATTCGGATTTGGTGTTAACCAGAACGAATATCTATCTTTGAAAATATCACCGCGCCAGTCAATTCGTCTAGCACATCCTGGGTGACCGGAATGGGATACTTATTCAATACCATTACTTTGTTGAGCTCCCGGTAGTCCACAGAGAATCTCCAGCTTCCATCCTTCTTTTTGACTAACAATACTGGGCTGCTGAAAGGGCTGGAACTGGGGCGAATTATACCTGCCAAGAGCATATCATCGACCAAGCGTTCAATCTCATCCTTCTGAGCCTGACCGTATCGATATGGTCGAACCGATACTGGTCAGGCCCCCGGAGTTAAATCAACCTGGTGCTCTATTCCTCGAGCTGGGGGCAGCCCCTCCAGATCTCCGAAGACCCCCTCAAATTGCGCCAACACATCGAAAACCCCTTTGGCCACTGGCTCCACGACCCTTGGTGAGCTCCCCTCCATCACCAAGACCCATAACTCCGTGTCTTGAGTCCGAACCAACTTCCGAATCCCGATAGGGCCACGGCACAACGCTGGATCCCCATGCAACACCACGCGCTTGCCCTCATAATCGAAGGCCATCGTCAAGTTCGCCCAGTTTGTCTTTACCTCCCTAGGGTTGCTAGCCAAGCCTCCCTAAAATCACGTCCACTCCTCCCAACGGAAACACATGGAAATCCGCCCTCAACTGTGTGTCGGCCACTGAGAACTCCACTCCATGGCAAACTTCTTGCGATTCTTGGCGACGTCCTCTCTCTTTCATTCGTAAAATCGGCAGCCTCTCCGTCTCCTTCATTCCGCTCAGGTTTCTCATGGAACTCGAAACATTGCAAATCCATCACCTCATCCTCCTCTGCCATCAACACATTCAGCAGTCGCATGGAACACTAATGCCCCGGCATATACTGTTTCTTACAGCGAAAGCATAACCCCTTTGTGCGGAGATCAGCTATTTCCTGAGGCATCATCCGAGTAAATCGAGATGGTGGGGCGTGGTTGTGATTGAAGGGCCGTGGTGCCGACGACCCTGTTGACGATACCGGAGGGCCGTTAGTCCTCGGCGCTGGGGAGTACCGGTTGCGGCCGAAAATCGGCCAAAGGAAGCGGTGGGCCGCCCAATCGAACCACCACTAAATTTTGAACTGCGCCCACCTCCGATCAGTGCGAGATTCGCCTCCACATCCCGCGCCAAATCCATTGCCAACTCCAAATCTGGTGGGCGCAAAAGGAGAAGGGAGCTAGGGACATCTTCAACCAGACCCTTCATGAAATATCCAAGGTAATGTTCATCGCTCAGACCCGGCACTTGACTTGCCAACTGCACAAACACGGTTATATATTCTTCAACCGTTCCTGATTGCTCCACTGCCGCTAACCTCTCGAAGGGACTCCCCTTGAAATAGGCGTCGAAACGAGTAGTTAGGGCCCTCGAAAATTCCTCCCACGTTAGGTCTGGTTTTCTGGCCCGAATCCATGAAAACCAGTACAGCGCAAAATCCTCCATAGCCACCATAGCTGCCGATACTCTCAAGTCCACGGGCGTTTGATGTAGTTCGAATTGTTGGTTGGCCCTAACGAGCCAACCGATAGGGTCGGTGCCATCAAAAGTAGGTAGCAATGGCGGGGCAGCCGGCTTCTCAACCACCGTCGATGTCGTCCTCAAAGCCGCAGCGGACTCGACCTCCTCGATCGTCTTCTCCCGCTACGTCATCCCGATTGTCGACCGAGAAACCGCCATCGACGCCGTCAGACCGGCTAACACTCCGGTGATTTCTTTCAGCTGCTGAACCACACTCAATTGCTCAGCCGCCATCTTCTCCAACTGTTCCTTAATCTCAACCTGTCCCGACTCCAGGTCTTCGACCTCTATTCGCTGCGTGTATTGGTCATCTCAGGTGAGTGATCCGGTAGGTCAGACCAATTGTTAGCACTCAGAAAATCAGACACGTAGTGTCTGCCCAAATAGCCAAGTTGGCTCCTGTTTATTTCTCAATGTTCTTCATGATCTTACATAGACCCAAACCCAATGCTTAAATAATACTACCTATCAAGACACAAAAGGAAATATGCAATCTCATAAATATTGATAGATTAATTAATCAATCAATCATAATTAATCAAGATGATTGATAGATTAATTAAAATAATCAATCATAATCAACCATCATGATTGAGCCAATCAATCATGATGATGATCACGATCACGTATTGCCGGCTGGCCGGCTTGACGTCTCCACCGATAAACAAGCAGCGGCTTCGATCCCTTCTCGCCACGATCATCGGCCTGCTCCATATCATACTCAATCGCTACAAGTAGCCAAACAAAGCAACATTGAGCAACAGATTAAGGTGAGACCTCTTCCAAAAGGGAAAATGGAGAAAGAGCTTATGCTTGCCAACCAAACACTTATACTTCAGTACTAACTTCAGTTTCAGTGGTTGACGATTAACTGCGGGACTGCGTCATACCCATCTAAAAAAATTAAATCAAGTAGACAACGAAGTAGAAGCGTTCCCACTTTTATGTAAATTTTATTTTAAGGAAATCGTACTGAAAATACAAAAAATAATGTGCAAAATTATTATGAACGTGGAAGGAAAATTATAGAAGTAGCTTAAAATAACCGGATAAAATGATTAGACGAGGGGGATTATAGAAGGAGTGTGATAAAAACAAGTAACTAAAGTACAAGTAATTACGAATCAAGCACGCAACTCTTCTATGTGTATAAGTTTCGTATTTATATAGCAATTAGTGATAACTGCAGCGGTTGGAATAAAAAAAGGAAATTAAGGCATGCAAAAAAATAGTGCAAATAATGTAACGGGGATGATGATTTTACGGTGGTCATGTAACAAATGATAGCAGCTTTATAATATGCGTGTTTCTACGTTCTTTAAAAGTAAATCTGTCAAGACATCCTTGCGAAGGTTTTAGCATATCTAATGGAGTTAGGCTCCATCCAAGATATATAATAAATTTAGTATAAAGGATGGTTGAAGCACACCAAGAGAGTAGGAGTGATATCAGTTTGCCACTATATGAGCAGTAAAGCAAAATGCTTTCTTTAAAAAATGCTAAGTTTTCAGGTTAAGTTCAAAATTTAAAACGATAAAATTTTGCCTGCAAACTAACATGGACACATATAAATTAAAAGTTAAATTAATTCTATCAGTCTTAAGTTATGTTTAAGGAAAAAAATAAGATATAGGGAACAAAGCTTGAACACCCAAAGCATACAACGCATAAGTTAGTTGAACATGTTGTTTTCAAGTTCTCAGTGTGGCACAAATAGACAGCATACACTTGACATGCTGTTTCTAGGCTCATGTATCAAAGGCGCGCGCCTAGGTGCCCCTTAGGCGCGCCTCTTCAACATCCTATTTTTTTCTTTTATTTTTTTAAAGTTTATTGAAATTGCTACTCAATTATTAAAGGGTTTACACGTTTTTAAGATAGATATGGACAGCCCACTTATAAAATGATATAAATAGAGAATTAGGGTTAGGGTTTTAGTACTTGAACTTTCAAAACAAAGACAAAAAGGTGGGCTGCCTTCACCTCCACCGCCTGCCTCCACCATCTGCCGCCTACTTGAACTTTATTTGTATGTATGTTTTATGTGTTATAATGCTATTATGAGTTATTATGTATCATTATGTGATGTTATGTGATTTTTATCTTAGTTTAGTTAGGTAATATGATTGTAAGTAGGATATATTTGTGTATATACATTGTAAATTCAGTTTTGGGCAAAATGTAGCTTAGGCGCGCCTAGGGGTCCGTGCGCCTCTCGCTTTTAACAACTATGTTTAAGATAAGGGATATATTCCCTATAATCATAACAACCCTTACTTAGGAAAATCAATAATTTCTTATAAAAAGGTGGTAGCAAGCACAAGATCTTATTAAGTGTCAATTAGTGAAATAGTGTTCATAACCTCGTGGAAATAGGAAAGCTCGACATATTATTTCTCTTTATTTTAAGACTTTAATTAGCATAAAAGTGTCAAAACAAAAAAATGAAATGATATTCTGAACAGAACATGATAGCCTAATATGCTTCCCCGCAGAAATTCTCTCATTTTCTCGCGTTTACATTTGAAACTATGTTATGGGAATAATATTTCTATGCATAAAAGATGTAATAAGTAGAACCATATACAAAGTAAAAAATGTTATTACAAGCTTCAACCTTCGAATCATGTGTAAGAAACTCAAGAAATAATTAGACAACAACAAAAGATGCAGTTTTGGTTGTTCTCATGTCAAAAGTCAAGAAATAATTAGACGACAAAAAAGATGCAAAAGGGTTTCCAATGCAACAACACTTAAAAACCATGTAAGAATCCATTGGCTAATATACAGATCATATATATAGAATAAGTATGATGCTTCTAGGTTAAAGTGTGTGAATGCTATTTTTTTCATGATTTAATGCAAGGACAATGAGATATAAGATAAATGAAGGGGGCATTTTAAAATGTGAATAATTAATCTCATTCAATGAAGGGGGTTTCAAAAGGTGAGTAATTAATCTCATTCTGAGAATTAGAAGTTAAGAAATACAAGGTGTAACTCATAAAGATTTCAGAACCGTCCACAACTCCACATACATCTGTAAAATAATGATACTGATGAAAACTTTCGTTATGATTTTCAATCTCCTTACATATCCCCTTACGTTGTAGTTCATTGAAAACAAATCACAAATGGAAAATAAGTGTGCCACTGTCACAAACAAACAAACATGCATTGTCTAATTCATCTCTTGAAATTCAAATCACAAATGGAAAATTAGAATACCAATATCACCAACAAACAAGAATGCTTTGTTAGCAGAAACATGATTTCAAATTTACAATCACTTAAACAAAACTTGCTAAAACCAAGAACCAACTTTGTCTGACCCAGCCATATCCAATGACTGCAGACATCACACGGAAAGAGAAAACTGAGGAAATCAAACAATATCCAATTCCCCCCAAAGTATTAATTAAAATTTCTGCATTTCTGCGAAAATAGGAAAACTAACCTATGCGGGTATGGCGGTGCTCCAGCAAGAAAAATAGGTGACAACTGCAACTTTTAATGTGCTAATCGAGCAGACGAAAACTTCCTATACAAAATAAAGGGGAAAATTTTAGAATTTTCTAAGCTATACCAGTTGTTAGGAGTGAGAGATATGCTGCTTATAAACAATTGTATGGAAAAAGGAGAAGTTACCTATGCCAATGTGCGAAATCGGAGCGAAGTCAGATGGGGAAACACTGAATCAAATTCTTTTTCTTATCGGAAAATTGGAAAATTGGAAGACAAAAGGAGGTGTAGAACAGCAAGATTAAAAAAGGGAGGGAACCCTGATGAAGAGAGATAGGGCTTGTTTGGGTCTTCAGGGAGAAGAGAACCGAACCGGAACGAGGGTGAACTGAGAACCGAACCGGAACGAGGATGTGTACGTGTTGGAAACAGCGGTGCGAAAGAAAGAAGAAGAGATGAACACACCGATAGTAAAACACGCGTAGAGTTCCTTACCTACTATACCGTACATTTACGAGAAGGCAAAATCTCTTTATATACTAGGTCATACCTTGAATTGTTAGGGTCACCGGTTCGGCTTCCTTTCCGATTTTCTAATCACTGCTTTATACATTAAAAAAACAAATTCGTTCTTAAACATCGCGCACAAAAATACGTGCAATACATCGAGGGGCGGAGGGAGTATACACTATTGAATATGCACGCGTGCATTATGGTGCACAGGATATCAACTCTTACATTATTATTATTTAGAGTTGATATTAGGTGCACCCGGTTGCAAGGGTGCACTCATATGTGTATAATTTTTTATTCTATTTTGTGTATATGTTATTCTATTTTGTATACGTGTTTTTTAATAATTATATACTTTTTTCACACTAAGTTTTTCATTAAAAAAACTAGCATCCATATGTGTATAACTTTTTATTCAATAGTGTTTACATGTTTTTTAATAATTGTATATTTTTTTACACTCAATTTTTCATTAAAAAAACTAACAATTAAATTGTATACATTTTTATTCATAATTATATATGTTTTTGTTTATATTTGTATACTTTTTTAAAAGTGGGTGCACCCTATCTTAGGGTGCACCCATGTGCACAGTATAATCAACCTATTATTTAATACTTATAATAGTATGTGTGTGGGTCCATATTTTAATGATATTAATGGGTGTGGGTGAATTTCATATTTAAAAAAAAAAACTCTTAGAAGCAAGGGCCAAAATGGAAAAGTAAATCTCTTTTATATGACACAAAAGGAGTAGTATGTATTTACATAGAGAAGATTAAATTATTCAAATAATGTTTTCAGCTTCAAAATTTTAGAGTAGAATAGAATCAATAGATGAAAGCATGATGTGAGGATGTCCTCGCCTATTCCTTTTTCTTTCTATAAACCCAGATTTTATTTATTTAATTATTAATCCGTAATCATTAGAAATATATACATTAGTTGGATTGATCTTTTCTTTATTTTCGTCCTTGTGCTCTGTGTTTTGTTCGTGCGTGTGCTGTAGGTGTTTGCTCAAGTTGCTGTAATTTGGTTAGTGGTAATATAGTATTTTCATTGTAATATTTTTTTTTAGATGTTGGGATGCCCTAAGTGAAGTGTCGCCCTTAAAATAATTTAAAAGTGTACACGACAAAAATAAAACTATTTATTTATCCTTACAACAAGATGTTCAGATGATCTTGATATTATGCTGACCATGGAGAAATTGAAAGGGAGCTCTTTTTAAAATACAAAATAAAATAAAATACACATAAACAACTCAAACACAATCTTAAAAATTATGTCTTAAATCTATATTTAAGATTTCTTACAAAATACTTATTACAGAAGCAAAGTATTGTCAAATTGCAAGATCTATTACAAAAAGATCATGTATTCAATCTAAAAAAATTGTAAGTTAAAGTATTGCTTCAATATCAATCATCTAAATGACCTAGAAACATAAATAAAGTCATCCAAGTTTCTCCAACAATTCATTTTTAATGAATAATATTTACAATTTACTTAATCCTTCTAGAGGTTAAGATTGATTCAGTTTTAGTTTTGATTAAACTTCTTCCTGATGTAATAACTGGTTCAGTAAATATAAATGGAAAATTACTCCTCACACCCACTTAAATTGCTCTCTTTAGAATGAGAAACTTACACCCAGGAAATGATGAATTATAACTCTTCATAAGTACACACAATTATTCATGTTCAAATTCTGTCCTGTCGTGATTTTTACACTTTTCTTAACATGAATAATGATTATTTTAGAGTGTAATAGTTCATCATTTTGAAGAATAATAGTTTTCGAATCGTGTGCAAAGTAATCTTACAAACAACGGGTTATACAACACCGAGTGGGATCACCTGTGCCACCCCATGTTTCATCTCATGTTACATGGGGTGGGATGGGATGGGTGACATGTGTCCCATTTCACACACAATTGTGTGTGAAATGGGACACATGTCACCCATCCCACCCCATGTAACATGAGATGAAACATGGGGTGGCACAGAGAAATTGAATTGATACAACACTAAGTGGGATCACCTGTGTCATCCCATGTTTCATCTCATGATCACCTGTGTCATCCCATATTTCATCTCATGTTACATGGGGTGAGATGGGTGACATGTGTTCCATTTCACACACAATTATGTGTGAAATGGGACACATGTCACCCATCCACCCATGTAACATGAGATGAAACATGGGGTGACAATTGTGTGTGAAATGGGACACATGTCACCCATCCCCCATGTAACATGGGGTGGCACAGGGAAATTGAATTGATACAACACCTTCAGAATGATGTTACAAACTCGAGAACTTCAACAAAAGATTTAGTTTCTAAAGAAAAGCAATGTTCCAGCCCTGCAGAATAAATAAACTCATACATACATGACAATTTTTATTTCATTAACCCATATATATTGATGTTATTCGACACATTCTTAGAATCCATATTTCCAAGACCAATACATGCAATATGAATATCATTTTAACAGAGAGCAGTAAGTGTTAATAACATAAGAGCATCTCCAAAAGACTCTTTAAAATTTAGAGAGTATTTTCACAATATAAAGAGGATTTTTAATTTTAAAGAGTCATATTTTTGTTATACTCCAACAAATTCTTTATATTTTCATTTCCAATGTACACTTATTACATATTTTCTCTTTTAATTTATTAAAAATTATTTTATTTGAACCAAAACACACAATAAAGTAGATAATGTTTAATGCAATTTATTTAAGTTTAAAGAGTGGGTTTGGCTCTTCAAATTTTAAGAGTGAAAATGATTATGTAAATTTAAATGTTAAAATAGAAAGTGTGTTGAAGCTCATTTTTATCAACATTCTCTTCAAATTTTAAATATTTTGTATTTTAAAGAGCCTTTTGGAGATGCTCTAAGATCAGAAAATGAAATGCTATAAAACATTCAAGTTTTCTTAGAGCGCATACTGTTCCCATTACATTACCGTGACCAGCAAGATTGTATTAGATCCAGTGAATCTTTAAATAACACAAGTACACCAAAACATACAAACCTATAATTTCTTTTATGCAAACTGAAAACACTGATTGACAGTGTTGAATGTGAAGGCAAAAAGAGTATAACGAGAGTAATTAATTTAAGTTGCAGCTCAAAGAGAAATGGAGAAAAAGAATAATTTTAATATCTTTTAGCGTGGTTGGTTCTGCTTCATCATGAATCATCATAGGAAGAGTGAGGAGCTGCAGTACATCCAGGGTGAAAGGGGTCTTCAGACCCACAACAATGCCAGTACTGCAAAACTTTTCCCGAGTCGGGGGTATCCATGGTTCCTCCCGTATGTACGCTCTCGAATTTTCTTTTAGTTTCTCCTGACCAACATCACAACAACTAAAGCTTAAATTCTTCCTATATCACCAACCAACTAAACCAAAAAGAAAATATTATTAGGACATGAATCATTGCAACCTCTAGACAAAGTTTTTATATACACCCAGATCTTATCAACCTATTTATCTCCCTCATTCTTAGGGCTTAATGTCTTCTTCTCGAATTGCTGAAACGTATGCATATGCACAGTGCATGCAAGATCAACTCCCAGCTCTAAGTCTCTACAAATGTTTAAAACAACCACAGGGATATCCAACAAAGTAATTTTTCATTTTTAAAAAATACATAATCTAGCATGATCACTTACTATGATTGGTGCAATTGAAACAATTTCTCTCTTTTTTGGTTCAGCAGATTGATACTTGAGTTATTCTCTTGTACATCCAGATCATACATACTTACATCCGATTTAGACATTTTAAATGAATTGACGATAATACTACTAAATAAATATTACAATAAACCCCTATTAATGTTTGTTTTCTGTTTTGAAAACTAGGTTGAGAATTGATATGATTTTTTTAATTTTTTTTTTGTGGCGCAATTTAATTTATGATGGACAAAAACGAAAAGTGTGGAATTTAATATGGAACGGAGAAAATGAAATCACCTATTCTATTTTCATATTCCATCTCCTATTTCATTCATTAGATTCTTGCCATGTGTCATAATAAATGCCCAAAATCCATCACATGCCCGAAGGATTTAATGGTAATTTGTAGGGTATAGTCCTTTTTTCATATCGTGAAACACCAATGAAACACGAGATGTGGAACAGGGAATTCAATCCGGGAACGGAGGGAGTACATGCTAAACCACAGTAATTATCCCCACCCTATTAATTCTCAATGACTCTCATTTTATATATTTTCTCTCCACAACTAATATGCTTTCTCTTCCCCTCTTCTCTCATATGTTAATAACTATCACCACTACTTGTACATTAATTTTCTACCGTACCAAAAACCAAGTATTCTTCTCCCTATGTAATTGTCTGTCATTCTGATTCACATTCCCAAAAAAATTTAAGATGACGCCCTAAATTAATAATCAATCTCCCATAGTTTTACAGAGACTTCAAATTAATCCAAATGAAACATACAGCATATAGCTAATTAAAACCATAGAAAAAGATAAGAGTTTGAGTCGATTATATTTTTAAATGAAGAAGGAAACATTAATTAAGAGAGAGACGAAGTGTACCTCCGAAATGAGCAGTATGGTAACGGCAAGCAAGGGGATGATTGAGCAGAGTGTCGAATTGGGTTTTGCAATTCTTGCAAGTTCTTAGGGTTTCAGAACACTGCACCAGTAATTTCGACCCCACCAAATTAGGGCATCGCAATCGTCGACCAATTCCAATATGATATTCTCTAATTTCTCTGATTATTGAAGATTTATAGACTGGGGTCGATGAAAATGTATATAGAAAGTGGGAAGCCATTAGGGATTTTATTGTTCTTTGACTGACATACAAAATTGGGGGTGACACATGGCCCTTTATTTCTTAAATTCATACTTCCTCCCTCCGTTTTTTACTTGTATATACTTGTAGAGCTATGATATATATTCTCGTCCCATTTTAATGACTACATATTTTTTTATGTGTCTCATCTTAATGATTATATTTCTTTTTTTAGCATATGAGACTCACACAAATTAATTACTTCCCTCTCCATAAACCCACACATCACACAATATACATACCCACTTTACATTAAAATATTATTTCTCTCACCTCAATACACATTAAAATACTATACTCATTAATCCAGGTGCAAAAAGCAAACGTAACCATAAGGACGGGACGGAGGGAGTAGTCGTTATGTGTTTTCTTTCACTACTACAAGTTCGTTTGAGCCTTTAAAATCATAATATCAAACGATTTTTCCCTTTTTGAGTGCATCATTCTTTTGTATGCATTCTAGAATTTGCCATTGTGTCTTCTTGAGACTACATATGTGTGAAGATTGTTGAAAATGATTTAAGGTCATCTTTATTTGATAAGTAACTTAGTCAAATCAATTCTACCAAATGAAATCATATTGTAGTTTGCCCTTTTGAGCCTTATTATCCTTATTTCTTTTACAACCTACAACAAATTTAATCATTTTATCCATATTTTATATCCTAATCACCTTGTCGATTAGTAGAGGATTAATGGGGATGCAATTGTTGAATTGTGCATCAAAGAGAGTTTGGAAAGAGAGAAATGGTGAAATTAAGTGCAAGAAAAGAAGAGAAAAGATGAAGAAGAAAAAAAAAATGGAGGTTATTTGAAAAGAAAAATTAAGTAAAGCTTGTATAAAAGAAGTATAAAAGAGCTCTAGTAGAAAAATGGAAAGAGAGCCATTGGGGAAAAGAGAGAAGAAACTCAATAGTGGAAAGAAGAAAAAAGATTAGTTAGTGTGTCGCATGGAAGATTACATTTTTCTTGAGGTAAAAAAGAAAAAAGAGGAGATGAGAGTTGAGACGTCAACTTAAATTCTCTACTAATCATGAACTTACTTTTCCTAAGTTATTTTCCTACCTAAGATCAAAGAGCCTACATTACAACCTCATATAAAGACCTTTTGATTCAATGATCAACATACATACTAGTGGTGGAGAGTTAGACTTTTGGCAAGCATATGGTAATGACATACATTTGAAATGATTTTTGAGAGTATACACTTCTCCCATTCACCTTTTGAATGTGAGAGTGAAAAGCAAATTCTAGAGAGGAGTAGTGGAAGTTACACTTGCTTGCATATTTCATAAGCTTAACTTCTGTTCATTTAAATTGATGTCTTGTTACTTGGTTTGATTGAATTAAAGTGGCTTTGAAAGGACTCTATTCATTTTGAAATCTTGATCCAATTTTTTCATAAATTTTCCTCCAGTGTTCTTTCTTTTATTTCGTTGTTTAGGGACAAACAACATTTTAAGTTTGGGGGGTGTTGATTATCGTTAAATTCACTAATTAGATCAATTTTATGGCTTTATTTAAACAATTAAGTATGATTTTACTTGTTAAATCTATTAATTGCTTGATTATTTGGAAAAAGATATTTTTGTTGAATATTGCAGAAAAATGATGATTTTGAGAAAAAATGGATTATATAAGTGAAGAGAAAGACGTGGAAGAAAACGGGCTCGATTTGGAGTTGAAATGGGCAAAAACAGGCCCATGTAATTTGTTGGCCCTTTTCAAGTCATGAAGCTCATAAAAGATGAATAATGAAAAGGCCCACTTGAATTCATTATTTAAAAAGTCCATTCTCAATTTTCTCCATTTTTTGCCCATGAAGCAAATTATCCCACATTAAATACTTACAAAAAATGCATCTCACCCTACTACTATAAATACCCCTTCATGAAAGCCACCATATCAAGTCTCAAAATTTACATTTCATTTCATATTTTAGAATAGAATTTGGAGAGCTTTTTAAAGAGATATCTCATGTGTCATCAATAAAAATTGTTTACTGGGTTTTATGATCGCCATCTCAATTTTATGTATATATATTGAGTATTAAACCGTAATTAAATTTTTTTTAACTTAATATCATAGATTGTACTTTTTTTTTGCAAGATTTGATATTCAGTGCACCTGAGTGTAACAGTTCACCCATATATGTATAACTTTTTATTCTATATTGTATACATATTTCTTAATAATTGTATATTTTTTTCACATTCAGTTTTTTTATTAAAAAAACTAACATTCATATGTGTATACTTTTTATTCAATAATGTATATATGCTTTTTAATAATTGTATTTTTTTACACTCAATTTTTTATTAAAAAAACTAACAAAAAACTTATTAACAAAGTGTATACATTTTTATTCATAATTGTATATGTTTTTGTTCATAATTGTATACGTTTCTGCAAATGGGTATATCGTATTCTGAGTTACACCCTGTGCACATTAATATTAGCCTTTTTGCAATGATCCTTATCTGTGCATTTAAAATTTTGAAAAGCCAGTGAAACCATATCACGAAGAAATTAGAATATTTAATTGTATTAAATGATTAAATTTAATAAGGATAATATTTTATTAATATATTAAAAGCAGCACTTATTTTTTCATCCTTTATTCTTTATTCTACTTTAATATTTATATTTTTAATTGCATTACATGATTAAATTTAATAAGGATAATATTTCTTTTTTAAATTTTTTAAATTTTACTATTTAACTAAAATTTATTGTGATCTCTAGAATTATATCTCATGAACTTCTACAATGTTATTACATACATTTATTTAATTAATTAATGTTACCGTAATTAATCACCGCAAGCTCTTGAAAATTGAAATCATAATTTTGAAAACAATTTCGTTTCAAAACTTTCCCTGCTGTTGGAATTTTTTACAATGTAGAGTATAGAGTATCTTTATATTACTAAATAAGAGTTTTCTTTTCCCCCATGTCATCTTCTTAGTGTCTTAAGAATGATGTGTCATCTCCTTAGTGTCTTTAGGATGCTTTGTCATTCTAATAGTGATTTAATGAGTTTTCTTTTGCCATGTGTCATCTTCTTAGTGTCTTTAAGATGATGTGTCATCTTTTTAGTGTCTTTAGGATAATTTTATAGGAAATAAATTAATAGATCTTAATCCTTAACCCTATTATGATAAATTGAGATCAAATTGTAATACCGAAGCGTACCTGATCCAAGTTCTCAAGGCAGAACACGAACTAAGGATTAGTGGTTTTATGACCTTCCTCAACTAAGCCTCCTTATTCCTTATGGGGGCCATAGTGATTCCTTCCGATGGGGAGAAGGGAAGACCATGTTCGGCTTAGTATATTGGGGACCATAACCTGTGAGTCTTTATATACTACACAACTGGGCCACCCATTATCACACAGTCATGTAGTATTGAGTATCTACTCAATTGGCTCATATCAAAATATTATAGCCCATGGACTTATCAATTTAATTGGATCACTTAATTAAGTCTATAAAATAATTAAATAGATAATATAATTGCATAATGATATATTGCCCACAATTAGATTATACAGGAAATTAAAAATTTCCTAACAATCTCCCACTTGGTCTTTATATTGTTTCCAAGGCAATTATATCAAGAGTTCTTAACTGTGTAACTTTATGCTATTTCTCTTCAGGCTATACTTAACAATCTGGTCCATCTCATATACTAATATGGAATCACTGATGAGTGTTTCTCAACACACAAAATTAATCCTCAAGTATAAGGATATCAATTGTAGTTTCGATAGGTGACCAAGTGATTATCTTACCCAAGAGACGAATTATTATCAATTCAATTATATTCTAATTAACTAAGGCTATATTGGCAAATTGGATTTGGTTTGGTTACAAAACTAAATAACATATAATTGAATAGCAAAGTAAATAAGTAAGCAATAGAGAAATTCGGTTGTGATCAAGTAAGTAATAGAGTAGTTCTTTAGGTCATCCGGTTTTACTTATTAATTTCCTTTCTACGTATTGATGTCCAACTCTGCCTTGTAGTTTATGGACACATCACTAAACCATGTAAGCATACTCTATATACACAAGTAAGCAAGCATATGACACATGTGAATATCCTCAGAGCAAGATGTATACTTCACCCCCTTTCTAGGTACTATCATAATCAATTATTTCCCGCGCACTTAGTACTCTAACCCGATTTGATCTTCCTTTATAGATACTACAAAGTTATACTCTTTATCCTACTTGTTAACCTTAACACAATTCAATCAACAAGTATTTATATAAGATAGTTCGAATAAGACTTAGGAATCCCTTCACTTAGAATTATAACATGTAATCCTGCTCAGCGGTGAACGCACTCAATCAATAACCAAGATGTATTCAGACTCTACATAACAGTTAATGATGCACAAAACGACCATGAGTATGAATTGAAAAAACACAATCTTATATAAAATAAACCACAAGTAGTGTTGTATGGAGTTTACACATAGAAATTCAATTAACTCATAAAACTTTCATAATCCTAGAACTACCTTGGTGGTTCTAGCCCATGATTGATCTAGGAACAATCATGGTTGATTGGTATGATCTTACTTGACGCGCCAGATGAACCTCTCTCACGATCCCTTCGGATGATAGAGTTTCGGTGGTTGATGGATGATTGATGTGTGTCGTGTTGTGTTCTCTTTTCTCCTGCAAAAACTCTTCTTTTATACTCATAGGATCACCTTATGGGCTTAGGATAAGCCTTTGCTTGAAGCACACATCAAATTTGGTAAAAGACATCCGGAATTACCATAAATAGCAGCAGTGAAATTCTGTTCGACCAAGCCTGCCTGGTCGAACATGGCCTCCAAGTCGAGCAACTGTTCAAGCAAGCTCTCTGGACAATTTTGATATTTTGCTCGACTTAACCTTCTCTGCTCAACCAAATTGATATTGGTCGAGCAACACCTTCAACTCGAACAAACTCTCTATAAGTTTTGTTCACTTTGTTCGACCTCTGCTCATCTGCTCGACCAAGCTGATGTTGGTCGAGCAGCACCTTCAAGTCGAGCTAGCCTCCTGGATGGATCTGCACCATCTGCTCGACTTAGCCTCCTTCATTCGACCAAAGTGATATTGGTCGAACAAGCTCTTAAGGTCGAACGACACTTAAACTTTGCCTCCCAAATCGTGTCTTCCAATTTCGAGCCCTTTACACATGTTTTCCTATACAAATATGCTCAAACAACCCTTGTACCATCTGATTCGTGACTTTTCCATAAACATACCAATTTGTCTCGATAAAAGACTCAATCGTACTCCATTCTCATGCAAATCAGAGCCCAAAATACGTGAATTTACACTCTCATCAAACCCCAAACTTACATGTTGTTCGTCCCGAGGTAACAACAATCAAAACAAATCAGAGAGTGTAATCACGACATCAAGTGCAACCTATCCTAGCACATGCAATTATATTAACTCAAAACATGCAACCACCATACCTTTCATTCACGCAAAATATCAATCAATCTCAATACTCCTACGAGTGCTAAGTCATCTAGCTCATGGGTAAGTATTTACTCTCTCTCTCTCTCAAGTGCAATATACACACTTAATGGCTAATATCAACACTCAATTTCAATTCATATACTCGCGTGACCATAAGCTTGACAAAGGTCTTAAAAATCTCTCCATAATCGACTCAATACTAGGATCACAAAGGACTTACTTAAAGGTTATAATGTTGGCTCTTTGGTAAAGGTGGAAGAATATAGATAAGTGACTAACTTTACTAGTAAAGAATTACCTTGGTATATCGTTTTTCAATTGCTCCCTTCTTCACTTCTTCGTCTTAACAATCACGTTCATATGTCATTCCTCCATCTTTACTTGGATCAACCTCTTTTCCGCAGTAGAATACCAATTCTGGTGTTCTTCAAGTATAAGGGTACTAGTTTCAGGCACTACCCTCTCTAATATTCGGGATATCGGTTTCAGGCACTATCCCTCGCAAGATTTAACCTCTTATCTCTCGATTCTAATTTTACCAAATCTCTCCTTCTATTCCTCTTCAAAACTTCATAGAGCATTCATCTACCTCCACTCTTTACTAGTAATAGGTATTCAAGATTCAAAAGGTAAACGACTCATTATCAAGGCTTGCCAAAGAAAAAGTTTAAAGGCTCAAAAGGGCTTCCAATGATAATCATATAATAAGGTAGGATAAATTTGGCTAAGTAACTCAATTAACAATAATGGCCTAAGATCATTTCCTAGCATCTATCAATTATAGATTTCACACAAGACTTCAAGTCAAGTTCTAGAATATGAGTATACAAACGTCTCTCAAGAATAAACGATCATGCGTATATCACGATCAACAAGCCTCAAATCCTCACAGGGTTAATAGAATCCTAAGCACTCTTCAAAGCATGCAATCAACATCAATTTTCTATGAACTACAAGTACAAAAAGAACATGCTCGTCATCAATAAATCAACATGCATCAATATAAGAGCACCAACATATCATGAATCTTCATCACTAAACAATTCCAAGCAAATAACTTTCCACAATCAGTCAATCATCATCACCATCAAATACATGCCACTCACACATGAATCACAGACTACACCCATAACACTCAAGCATGCACCTGAAAGGTGTAAAAAAGAATGGGGATGAGAAGAATCAGAAAAGAATAAAAAAACTTGATGCTCTTTACTCCTCTGGAGCATCATCATCATCTGCACCCTCCTCATCATTATTATCTCCCATCTCCAAGCACAACCAGTCCACATCTCTATGAAGAGCATTGAGATTCCTATCCATCATGCGCCCATGATCTTGCATCTGCCTCAATCGTCCATCCATCGCATCACAACGCATATTGAGCATAGCATAGTTAGCATTCGCAAGCGCCAGCTGTCTGTTTGTTTCTTGCTGGTTCGTATTGAGTGTGGCCTAAATGCTCATGCATCAGTCGAAATTGCTCCCGATAAAATTGATCATGGGCCACCCAATAGTCTTACTATGGTTGCGGTTGTGGCTATAGTGGTGGCTCGAAAAACTATTGCTCAAGTGGCTGTTGAAGCTGCATCGGAGGCATATCCTCCTGATAGTCAAACGCAGGTGGTGGTTGTGGCTCCTCTTCTTCAAAATCAGCTGGGTCTCCAATCAGAATCATATTCTCATCCAAGCCGATTTCATGCCCACGCAACTCAGCTAGCAATCTCCAATTTTCTCATCCCAAGCATGTCTTCGAGATCACTGTGTGCTCCGTAGTGTTCACCAACAAATTATTATTGTTTCTCACAGTGGTAAGATCAGCTATCACCAACAGAAACTTAAGTGTTCGAGGATTCTTCCCTCGGATGAACATCCAAGTATCATCCACTAGCTCAATAAGCCCCATCCTTACACACGATGTCAAGATCAAATTCAGATCACCTCGAATAGGAGCATACCTACTCAAGTCAACCCTATAATACTCTACTATAATTCATGGTGATAAGCCCTCCGATGTTTACTCTCTGAAATCCATGCGTTGTGAACTTATAAAGCTGATGGAAAAAGTAGGCTGTTATATTGAAGCGAACTTCGTTGAGCATACAGCATAAGACATAGAGCTCCCCTCTCAGAATACAGCTCTCTTCGGACCTTGCAAACAACGTGTTCCCCAAAATCCGGTCCATGTAAGCAATTACGAAGTTGCGAATGAAAGCAACCTTCGAAGTATTGGAATTATAATCTTCTCACCTCCCCGTGATAGCTCTCCAAAACTCATTCGGTCTAAAGGCATCACTCTCCATTCCAATCATGTTCTCCCAGCCAATTATCTCATTGAACTCCCGAGCCCACATAGTCTGCTCCTGTCCACCTATTTGCATCCGAATACCATACGGAAGATATCCGTCACCATGCTCAACTGTCAGCATGCATAAGACCTCCGCAGTAATGTGAAAGTAAGTCACCTCTTCATCTCCATAAATCTTGCTATGCCCGCTTGATTAAACATCCAATGAATATCGTTGATGATGTTCATGTCCATTATGGCACGATCATCTTGATACCTAGTCCTTCTGATATTTAGAGAGATTGTATTCCAAAGCTCACTTTTTTCTTCCCAATTTTCAATCTTAATCCAAAAATCCGCCGGCACTTTTCCACCTGTCCTCCTTTTATCCATCTTGATTTTATTGACTAACTCCCCCAATGGATGTGACCTATTTCCTTTTCTCTTCGAAGATGAAGCACTCTATTTTCCTACAAAAGTTATACTTCAATATGCAACAAAAAGAGATGAACAATACTAAGCCTAACATAAATCCTACTCAAGACTTCAAATTCATGTTTCCAATTCAACTCAATTTCAAGTGTCTATCAATCACAATTGAACTCTAAATCAACACTTTCAATCAAGAATATCAAGATCAAATTAGTCTAACACTACTCCTCACGAACATAATATCAAATCAACTCCTCATTTCACCAAGTTAACACTTAAAACATACTCAACTTCTACCCTCAGTTGCAACATAAAATCACCCAAATTCAATGAACCCATATGCATAATTCGCAATTGAACTCGAGCCCATGCTTCATACAACATAAATTTCATAAATATTTTACAATTCACGAAGCACAATTCAAGATAATTTCGAATGCAATGTTGGATAAAAACTCAAACAATTCAACAATCAAACCAACCCAAACTTAAGCGAACTCCACTAACCAAATCTTGAACAATCTTCCACAATGAAATTCAAGAATCAATAGTGAGAGAAAGCATACATTTGCCGAACATGGTGCATGTGAGGTAAACGAGAGTGAAATTTTCCCAAAGATTCAAGTGAAAATTCGAGATTGGATCTTGCAAACCCTCGAATTCGGATGTGAAGTGTGTGGGAGGAAAGACTTAGGTGTAGAAAAGAGGTTAAAAGGAAGAACTTACAATTTGAAAATGGTGCTCGAGAAAGGGTGACGGTTTTGTGTCGAATGGAATAAAATTTTACCTTTTTAAAACTGCTCCTGACTCCGTTCGACTCCCGTTCGACTTGTGAGGAATGGTCGAACAAGATCTCTAAGTTGAACGACCCAGATCTGACCCTTCAAATTGCCTAGCTCGAACTCCGTTTGACCTAAATCTTGTGGTCGAATAGCATGTGGAAGTCAAGCAACGCATGTAATCGACTCTCTATTTTGCCCTGACTTGCTCGACCTCCGCTCGACTTTCATATCTTGGTCGAACATCCTATGTTTGATCAAACAAAGTCTCTGTAAGTTTTGTGCACTTTGTTCAACCGTTGCTCGACTAAACTCCTTCATCAAACAACATAGTCATAGTCGAACAACCTTTCTGGACATTTCGTGTATTTCATTTGACATCCGTTCGACCTAAATTATCGGTCGAACAGGTGCTGGAAGTCGAGCAACCTGTATCGTCATGCCCCCTGTTCTTCTTTGTCTTGCTCGACCGTTGTTCGACTTCACACTCCTGGTTGAGAAACCACTACTTGGTCGAACAAAGTCTCTGTAAGTTTTGCTCACTTTGTTCGATTGTTGCTCGGCTACAACATCTTGGTCGAGCTTCCAGGTTCAAGTCGAATGACTTCTTTGGAAGAATAATGCATGTCGTTCGACCATTGCTCGATCAAATAGCCTTGGTCGAATAGCTCCCTTGAAGGTCGAACAACCTCTCGAACTTTACTAAACTGTGTACCCTTCTCATATCTTCCTGCAATATTCAACTCTAGGACAGCATCAAGTATCAAGATATCCAAAAATTAAGCTAGAGAACTCTTTAAAATCATATAACATCAAGTGTAACTCTGTAAATACACTAAAAAGCAACACACCACTAAATACTAGGCAAATTGCAAAAAACTGATGCATCAAAACCTGCTAAAGTTTTAATATACCGCAAAAAATTAACTCTCCTAACAAACGTTACAAAGAAAAGATCATATTCTCCAAGCTATGATGAGGTAAGTACATCACACCCCCCAAACTTAGTAGAAACTATAGTGAAAACTAAGTTTGCACAGAGATGTAATTGTTGGCAATTGGATCTTGTGGCTTAAACGTGATCGTTAGTAAACAGGCAAACAATAAACAGCGGAAGCAATTAAATCTTGTTTACCGTACTTCTGGGTCGATGTAGAGGATGAACAGCAGTGAAGAACACCTCTGATCTTCTACCGTATGTCCCAAAGTCAACTCTGGTGTTGGGTGGTCAACAATCCCCAGAGTTCTCTCAATCTGCTCTCTGTTCTCTCCCGTATGTCAAATGAGGCACTGACTTAGGTTTAAAAGGAACTGAGATGACTTATATACTTGGGCTACAGCAGGGACCAGGAGGAGAAATTGGACTGGGCCTCAATTGAATTTAATTAACCAAGCTTAGCCCAAAGCTTTTAATTAAATCCAATAATAATAATATAGTCCACTAAAATATTATTACTGCACTACCCGTCCAATCCCAAAATTATGTTCTGGGCTCCTTCTTATTATAAGCCCGATAGTCTCCCCATGTTTAAGATATACAATGTCTATTAATTAATTAAGTTACTGACAACTCAAATTAATTAATATCTCATCCGAGAGTAGTACCACTCAACCTTATTATCATGCCGGAAATTAATCCACTTGCAAGATTTACATGATAAACCTTATGAGCTCCTCAAGGGGACATCATCAACCTATAACGGACATGGATTCCTTCTACAATCAACAGCACACCATAGATACAGCACTACTTCCCAACTCACCGAGTTTGTTGATTTAATACTTATAAATCTCACCCATTGATGAATCAAAGAAATACATACTGCCCTACGTGTCGAGGTTATTGTATAGGGATTAAGAGCACGAACTTCCATAATAACAGAGATCAAGTTCTACTATATAGTCAGTATAAGAAGAACGACCTCAGGCGGTCCTGCTCAATACACACAGTGCACTAATGTGATTCTATAGCCAAGACAAGCTAATACCAAACCACACTATAACCGTACCGATAGAGAGTCCCCGTCTATCTCAGTTGTGAGCATCTGTTTATACTTTATAAGGAAACCGATAATATGATCTTCTGCGTGTTGTCGCACAACATATTATCTACAGTATAAAGTAAATGGACTATTGCATCATGCATATAAAATAAATTATAAGATGCAATCATTTGATCAATGATTCTCATTTCAAATATTGTTATGACATTGTTCATACTAAAGTTAGACTTTTAGTATACAATCCAACAATCTCCCACTTATACTAAAAGACTATGCTGTCATGTCTTCTGCCATACATCTGATTCCTACTCCCACTACACGACCATTAAAAGCTCTCGCCTTAAGGTCCTTGTAAATGGTTTGCTAGGTCATCATCCGATGCAATCTAGGCGACAACAACCTTCCCCTCATCATACGATTTCTCGTAACAGGTGGTACTCGCGCTCCATGTGTTTAATTGCCTTATGGACTTGCGATTTCTTCAAGTTTGCAACTGCACCAATATCATCAATGTAAATTGTGATTACATTGGGCAAACTTAGAAACACTTCAAAGTCCAACATGAAGTCTCTAGAGTCATATAGATACTTTGGCTGCCTCATAGGCTCCAATTAATCATCTTTCCATGATGGAGTCCGGAGTCTGAAATATATTTCTATATAACACTCCTCCACATTATGACTCTACTTCCTAAGATTAAACACATAACCTTTGAGGTGAATTTACTGCCGTCCAATCTGACTAAAAAATCTGAATCTACGTAATCCACAAGAAGCAGTGAATCTGTCCAGTAAGTCCACATATAATTTCCAGTCCTTCTCAGGCACTTTATAAATGTCTTACCACAGTTCATCATTCTTGTTCCGGGTTACGTTGATACCTACTGTTCATGCATTCAGCAAAACAGATATCCAACATCGTTCATAGCATTCCTTAGATTAAGCTTCCTTATTCGCCGAAGCATAAGGAACCGCTTTCATCCTCTTTATCTTCTTCTTGTGTCTCAAAGACACATTCACTTAGATAAATTTACATGCTAAACGAGTATGGACTGTATCATTTTATGAAACTTGAGATAAGCATAATATCCTTTCTTGTGATCCGTATTACCGTGATCAAAATGATATATTTTGTCTTTCTTAAGTCCTTCATCTCTACCGCTTTATTAACCGTACCCTTACGCCCGATAATACTCTTTCATTGTCTCCAATGAGCAAGATACTATCTACGTATAGTACAAGAAACACCACTACGTTTCCGTCACTCTTTACAACACACAAGACTCATCCGCTCATTGATTTAAATCTATGCCACTGGATTACCTAATCAAAACAGATGCTTCACTATCTTAAAGCTTGCTTTAGTCCATCGCTGGACAATATTAAGCTTACTATTAAAATGCTATTAGTACTTTGCAATGAATCACTCTGGTTGCTTCACATAGATATTTTCCTCAAGACTTCCAATCAGGAAAGTTGTCTTGACATCTATTTGCTGTTCCTCATAGCAGCAATAAATAAAAGAATCCGGATCAACATAAGCATAGCTACCAGCGAACATGTTTCCTCATAATCGAACCATTTCTTTCTGAGTACACTTTTTCGCAACAAGCTTTGCTTCCAAGGTTTTCACCTTTCCATATGATCCTCTTTTATTTCCTTTGACCCTTGCAATGGCTTTTACACCATTTAGTGGTCATACAAGTTCCCAGACTTAATATAGAACCCGTAGATTCTATTTTAACATGCATTGCAACTTACTAAGATTTCGCATTTTCATCTTGTAGTGTTACGTCGTATCCGTGGGACAATACCATATTTACTAGGGATCAAGTCTCACGACTCTCCCAAAACATATATTTATGGGTTGTCATACAACCCTCCCACTACGACAAGGCACTACATGTAATTGTGTATCAGACGTGACACGCGTTGCAGTTTACCTTGTGATATATCCTCTTGTACACTTGGTACTTATACTTAATGTTATCCTCTCACTTCCTTTAGAACAACTTATACATGGGTTTGTGATTTATTACATAGTCCTTTTCTAAACCCTTCGATCTTTTGGACTAAATAAATCACCCTCCATTTTTCTAGGATATCCCATATACAGACAAACGTTTCACGAATTACTGTATCTAGGGCATATCCATAAAATGAATTTAATTATTCCAAATAATTCATCATCTATCTAATCATAACCATAAGAGATTTATACCTTCTATCTACCACACCATTCAGCTGGGGCATACCCGGTGTAGTCAACTTGAGATTTAATCTCAACTTCTGATTAATAGCTCCTAACTATCCCAAGAGGTATTCGCCATCATGACTGAATCGTAATTACTTAATATATTTTCCATGACGCTTCACTGTACCAGCCTTACAATTCTTGAATTAATCAAAGAACTTAGACATGCAGTGCATCATATAAATATATTGGTTTCCAGAATAATCTTCGAATATTCATAACCTCCTCTCGTCTGGATAATATTAGGTTCGCTTGAATTAGAATGAACTAATTCCAACATATATATCTTTGGCTCTACACCCCACAGCCTTGAAAAGACAGTTAATCATTTTTACTTCTAAGCAAGACTCGCAAGTCCGATAGTTTCCACTTCAGATAAACCTTACGGTCTATCGGCTATCAACTTTTGAATCCAACTTAAGTAAAATGAATTAGTCTTAGATGCCAAATGTATGTTTAGTTCATCTCCGAAGGTTCCTTTCTCTTACTAATATTAGAAGATGCATTATTTTATTACTATTTATTGCATCTGTGGGATGTACATGATTCAAGAGTATACTTTTTATCCACCAACGTACTTTAACGGATTATAGTCTCATTCCTCATTACTATGACCATGTCATTTAAATGAAATGAAGTATCCATCCGTTAATGCATAGAAACCGAAATTAAATTCTTTCTATGAAACGTACGTAAAGACAATTTCTCATAATCAATCGTTTATTCTTATCATGAGATAAATAAACAACTCCCACTGCAATAGCAACTACCTTTGTAGTTTTACCCATGTTATTAACAATCTTATCCTTACTCAGTGATAAATATTTAGTGATTCCAGTATCTACATACTTCGTATCAGTAGATGCCATCACTAATCATGTTCAAACCATTAGTAAATAAGATATTAAATTTGTTCACATCATGATGAAAATTGGCTTTCTTTTGCCATATGTTTTGTTAGAAGTTTCCCACCATATACAACCTCTCGTATTTCAGGTAGAACTTGCTCAAAACATCCAGGCAAATTGTGAAGAATAAATTGATTTAGGTTTCCATTTCAATTTCTATTCCAAGCTTTTCCAATTCATTTATCAATTCAACCATGATCTTCTGCCTTTTAATTTACTCAAGTATCCGAAGAGTTACATGAGATCATCATATTTCTATGAACCTCTCATTTCTTCACTAGAGACTTTAATAGGCATCATGAGACGTCCTTTGTGAGAATACACATGTATTTTCTTAAGCAGTAATTTTCAAAACCAAGATTCTTTTCTAATCATCTAATTTGGACAAGTAAATATAATGTCTTTTAGTTAACAATTAGTGAAATAAAACCATTCGAAATTCAGAGAATCACAAATAAATATTCCGATCAAATCTTCGAATTTTATCCTTTTATATTGATTCCCTCAAAACAATATAAAATAAAATTCACCGACATCTCAAGCACCGTGAGTCTGCAAGCCACGTTAGGGTGGACGTTTACAAACCCGAACATTTACAAGAGAAGGTTTTACCCATTAATTTCATTTGTCAACCTAACTTTATGACAAAATAATTAATAGTCGGTTCCTCTTTAGCCATGTAAATAATAGCAGTGACTCCGTTGGGGAGGATACTAATTATTCACATCTAAGTGTACACCATTATTTGATCCCAAGTCCGCTGCCCAAGCTTGTGTGCCTTACTGTTGGAGAAGTACACACGCGCTCAGATAACTTTCTACAACCATCAATTATATAAGTTTGTACTAGTGAACCGCATATAAGCTCATCCGTTAGGGAGGAAGGCACTACAGCCAACACGCAAGTCCATATGCATCACATTACAAACAATAATTATTTAACAAAAGTTTGTACCAGTGATCCGTGAATAAACTCATCCGTTAGGGAGGAAGGCTCTAATGCCAACGCGCAAGTTTACTCACATCACTTACAAACCAATAATGGAGGCCGTGGGAATTTATTACCAATCCCCTCTCCCACTTAGTTATTTAACACCGAGGGTATTTACATGCATATAATATCTCAAATAAAATATACATTCTAGCACGTTTCTATTAACAGCAATTTAAATAAATAAATCACATAGAACATGCCTGTCACATGTACAACAATAAATGACAATTAAAACAATTAATCAGTTATATAACATTAATTAATTGCATAATTAGTGGATCAATCAATTTGGACCCAAGAGCAACAAATAAGCACAAAATGAGCAGCAGATTAAATAATTAATCAAGCTCATTATCCATGGCCCATAATCTTAACCCAAAATTAAATTAAGTCCACCAAGCCCACTAGCACAAAATTAGTCCATTAATAAAATTAATTTATCATGCTTGGCCCATTACTCACAATTAATTAAAACCAGCAATAAAATAATAGCCCAGCAACCCATTTCCATTTAATTAAAATTTAGGCCCAAAAGCCCAAAAACAAATTAAATAAATGAGCAGCCTTATATATATATTACTTAATTGGGATTTAAGGTCCAACAACCCATATCCATTTTAATTAAAATTTGGGCCCAGCAAACCAAGCCCAAAACAAATTAAAACAAGGCCTAGCTAAGACACCTAACACAACAAGCTCATTGCCAGCTCAAATAAATTGGGCCCAACTGTACACAGGCCCAAAATCCATTGGCCAGCAATTAAAAAATGGCCCAGCCCATTTGCTTGCTGCCCTAGTAACAGCCGCCGCCTGCACACACTGGTAGCAAATGACCGGCGCAAATAGCGCCGCTGTTGCTGGCCGCTGCTACCGCAGCCCCCCCGGAATCTCGCCGTGAGCCCGCCGCCGAGCAGCATCCAGCCACGATCGAAGCCACCATAGGTCAGTACACACCGGCGCTTCAACAGCCGCCACTGCTGCCGGCGGCCGCTCCAGTAGCCATCCTGCTCGACCGACAACTCCCTCAAGCACACTGGAATTTTGCCGCCGTATCGAGCCCTGAAACTACAGCCGCAAACAGCAATCCACTGCACCGTCAAAACTGCTGTCCAACGCTGCCGTGCAGTCGCCCACCGGACTCGATCGGAGCTATCGAGGGAGTCACCTAGATCCCGTATCAGATGCGCCGCGACCCGAACAGTAATCGTACAGCAGACCCGCTCGGAACCCACCGCTGACTTAGCCGGATCTTCATTTCGCTCGTCTGCCACGCCAGCTCCGGCGCTACAAGGCGCCGCTGCAGCCGATTCTGTACCAGTTTCGCGACACGCCGCTGGACTCGATCGACAGGAGCATCAGACCCGACTGGAATCGCCTGGGACTAGCCGGAAGCCACCGTTGACTCATCCGTCGTGTGCTGTCCAGGTCTGATTCTATCTGATGTCTCACCAGTCACCAGCAATCCACGCCTGCCGCCATCTCTGTTTTGCCTTCAGCCGCCGTCGCTGATGATTTCCAGAGACCACGCGCCGCCATCACTCGTACCAGTCGCCGGATTTCTTGACTTCATCAGCGCCAGTCTCCGCCAACAGTTCGTAGTGAAAGGCATGGTGCAGACGGTGTGTTCGTGTTCCTCGTTCAAAGAGTAATAAAACACAGCAACAGGGGTTTTTTTTTTTTAAATAATACTGAAAACCCTCAAAAAGAACAGCCAATTATAAACAGATTATTACACATAATCATATAATCAATCTCATACATGTTTTCAATTTGACAATGAATACGTATGAAATAAACCCTACTTAACGTCTCATGTTTCACCACGAAACCATCGCTCTGATACCAATTGTTGGCAATTGGATCTTGTGGCTCAAACGTGATCGTTAGTAAACAGACAAACAATAAACAGCGGAAGCAATTAAATCTTGTTTACCGTACTTCTGGGTCGATGTAGAGGATGAACAGCAGTGAAGAACACCTCTGATCTTCTACCGTATGTCCCAAAGTCAACTCTGGTGTTGGGTGGTCAACAATCCCCAGAGTTCTCTCAATCTGCTCTTTGTTCTCTCCCGTATGTCAAATGAGGCACTGACTTAGGTTTAACAGGAACTGAGATGACTTATATACTTGGGCTACAGCAGGGACCATGAGGAGAAATTGGACTGGGCCTCAATTGAATTTAATTAACCAAGCTTAGCCCAAAGCTTTTAATTAAATCCAATAATAATAATATAGTCCACTAAAATATTATTACTGCACTACCCGTCCAATCCCAAAATTATGTTCTGGGCTCCTTCTTATTATAAGCCCGATAGTCTCCCCATGATTAAGATATACAATGTCCATTAATTAATTAAGTTACTGACAACTCAAATTAATTAATATCTCATCCGAGAGTAGTACCACTCAACCTTATTATCATGCCGGAAATTAATCCACTTGCAAGATTTACAAGATAAACCTTATGAGCTCCTCAAGGGGACATCATCAACCTATAACGGACATGGATTCCTTCTACAATCAACAGCACACCATAGATACATCACTACTTCCCAACTCACCGAGTTTGTTGATTTAATACTTATAAATCTCACCCATTGATGAATCAAAGAAATACATACTGCCCTACGTGTCGAGGTTATTGTATAGGGATTAAGAGCACGAACTTCCATAATAACAGAGATCAAGTTCTACTATATAGTCAGTATAAGAAGAACGACCTCAGGCGGTCCTGCTCAATACACACAAGTGCACTAATGTGATTCTATAGCCAAGACAAGCTAATACCAAACCACACTACAACCGTACCGATAGAGAGTCCCCGTCTATCTCAGTTGTGAGCATCTGTTTATACTTTATAAGGAAACCGATAATATGATCTTCTGCGTGTTGTCGCACAACATATTATCTACAGTATAAAGTAAAAGGACTATTGCATCATGCATATAAAATAAATTATAAGATGCAATCATTTGATCAATGATTCTCATTTCAAATATTGTTATGACATTGTTCATACTAAAGTTAGACTTTTAGTATACAATCCAACAGTAATTTCCAAATAATAAGCACGTCAAATATAAAAAATTCTCACTCACACCAATGAAATTAAAATAATAAAATGGGAGGGAAAGCCCCCAACAGGCGCTCATCTTTTAACGTCGGAGAGTCACGACGATACCAATCTAGTGCAAGGTATCCTCAAAGATGACACAAGCATCATCCGATGACTTGTAATACTTCAAACGATGCCCATTCGCCGTTATGATGTCTCCATCTTTGTCCATAAACTCAAAACTCCCCCTCCGTAGGCTCTATGGTTAATGAACGGCCCCGTCCACTTCGACTTCAATTTCCCTGTGAAGAGCTACAAGTGAGAGTTAAAAAGTAATACCTCATTACATTGCTTGAACTCCTTGTATGAGATCTTCGAGTCATGCCATTTCTTCATTCTCTCCTTGTAGATCGCCGAGATCTTATAAGCTTGATTTCGAAACTCATCCAATTGATTAATATGAGTTATCCTCAACTCTTTTTGAGCCTTTAAAGATAAGTTCACTCCTCAATGCCTAAAAAGCTTTGTGCTGAATCTCTACGGGCAAGTGGCACGGCTTCCCATAGATAATTTGATACGGTGACATATCCAACACCGTCTTATAAGCAGTCCGAAACCCCCACAAAATATCATCGAGCTTCATAGCCCAATCCTTCCTATTGGTTCTGACTACCTTCTCTAAAACTTGTTTTACTTATCGATTGGAAACTTCAGCTTGCCCATTTGCTTGAGGGTGATAGGGTGTAGTAACCCTATGCTTGACTCCAAAATCCTTAAGCACCTTTTCAAGAAGTTTGTTGACGAAGTGAGACCCTCCATCACTTATTAGTGCTCTAGGAACTCCATAACGGGCAAAGATATGTTTCTTCAAGAAAGATAAAACAGTCCTTGAATCATTAACGCGAGTGGGAATGACTTCCACCCACTTAGAAACATAATCCACTGCTAAAAGGATGTAGAAAAATCCATTAGATGGAGGAAAAGACCCTATAAAATCGATCCCCCATACATCGAAGATTTCAACAATAATGCTCGGCTGAAGTGGCATCTCATCTCTTCGACTAATGTTCCCCATCTTTTGACACTTATCGCATGTCGCAATATAGGTTTCACAATCTTTAAACAAAGTAGGCCAATAAAGAGCTGATTAAAGTACCTTCGCTGCCGTCTTTTGAGCCCCGAAGTGCCCCCCGTTAGGCTATGCATGGCGAAAATCAAGAACGCTCTTCATCTCAATCTCGGGCACTCACCTACGGACTATGAAATCCATACATATCTTGTAGACAAACGGATCATACCATATAAAAGTCTCAACATCCCTCTTGAATTTCGTAAGTTGATATCGGTTGAGATCTCTTGGAATTTCCCCTACGGAAATGTAATTTACATAATCCACATACCATGGATCCATCCCCTGGGTAGCCACTACACATGCTCTTTCAGCCCCTTCAACAAACACCGTCATGATCTTCTCATCAGAGAACATCTCTTTTATGTATCCAAAAGAATCATCGCAGTGCTCCCTTGTCTCCAACCTTGATAGGTGATCCGCCAAAATATTTTCTGTACCTTTCTTATCTCGGATCTCCATATCGAATTCCTGTAGAAGAAAAATCCATCTAATGATCCTCGGCTTAGTTTTCTTCTTCTCCATCAAGTACCGAATCACATAGTGATCCATGTACACTATAGTCTTCATGCCGACCAAATACTGTCGAAACTTATTGAATGCGTACACAGCTAGAAACTCCTTTTTAGTCAACGTATAATTCTTTTGTGCCGCATCGAAAGTTTTACTCGCATAGTAAATGGTGCAGAACTTCTTATCCTTCAACTGCCCAAGCACCACTCCAAGTGCTAAATCACTTGCATCACACATAAGTACAAACAGCTGAGTCCAATCTGGTGTGATCAAGATAGGTGCAGTAATAAGCGCCTCTTTCAAAACCTGAAAAGCTGTTAAACACTCTTCATCAAAAACAAAAGGAATATCCTTTTCAAGTAAATGAGATATGGGCTTGGAGTATTTCGAGAAGTCTTTTATGAATCTTCTATAAAAATCGGCATGTCCAAGGAAAGACCGCACTCCCTTCTCATTCGTAGGTGGAGGAAGCTTCTCAATTGCCACCACCTTTGCTCTATCTACCTACAATCCCTTGGCCGAAATATGATGGCCAAGAACAATCTCATCCCTTACCATGAAGTGGCACTTCTCCCAATTCAAGACAAGATTAGTTTCTTGGCATCTCTTCAAAACAGTAGCAATGTTAGATAAACAAACATCAAAAGAGGATCCAAAAATAAAAAAATCATCCATAAACACCTCCATGATATTTTCTATCAACCCATCAAATATGGCCATCATGCAACGCTGAAATGTAGCAGGCGCATTACATAATCCAAAAGGCATATTTCTAAAGGCAAAAGTTCTATATGGGCAAGTGAAAGTAGTATTTTCTTGATCCTCGGGTGCAATCATGATTTGATTATAACCTGAGTACCCATCTAAGAAACAATAAAATGCATGCCCTGCAAGACGATCAAGCATTTGATCCATAAAAGGAAGGGGAAAATGGTCTTTCATGTATTTTCATTCAGTTTTCTATAATCCATACACACACGCCATCCCGTAGGAATTCTCGTGGCTAATGTCTTACCATCTTCGACTTTCACTATAGTCATGCCTCCCTTCTTAGCTACAACATGCAATGGACTCACATGGGGACTATCACTAATAGGATATATAATCCCAGTATCTAGACACGTTAGGATTTACTTTCTAATCACTTCTTGAATAGCATGATTCACCATCCGCTGATTCTGAATGCTACTCTTGGCCTTATGTAACAATCTTATTCTATGCATGTAATATAAAGGACTAATACATTTTAAATCATCTAGAGACCATCCTATCGCAGACTTATACTTCCTCAGCACATGTAACAATTCCTCAAGTTGATCATCATCGAGGGAAGAAGATACAATTACCAGATATTTCTCATTGTCACCAAGATAAGCATACTTCAAGTGTTCCGGTAGCGGATTCAACTCCTCTTTCTTTTCTTCTTGAGGTGCACTCTCTCTATCCAAAGGCAAGTACTTCCTAGTCCACTTGACCTCTTCAACCTTTGTCTTTTGCGATTCATACATGTCATCTCCCAAAACAAGTATGTTTTTTAGAAATTCATTACATACCTCACAGGAGAGTTCATCTAGCTCCTTAGTGGGAAAGGTAAGAGACTCCATCAAGTATGTCTCAATAGGATCCTTAGAGAGAATCAGAGACATGTCTTCATTAACGATCTCCTCCACCACATCAATGTTGTTACACTGCGTCTCCATTGGCATCTTTATTGCTTTATCCAAGTTAAACAAAACCTCTTCTTTATCCATCCTCAACCGTAGCTCACCCTTTTGCACATCTATCATAGCTCCAGCAATCGCAAGGAATGGTCTCCCTAAGATCAGGGGAACATTATCCTTGTCGTCTTCCATCTCAAGCACAAGAAAGTCCACAGGAAAGACAAGCTTTTCTACTTTGACGAGAATGTCTTTAATCACACCTTTCAGAAAGGTCATAGACCTATCCGCTAGCTGCAGAGCCACCAATGTGGGAGTTAACTCCCCCAAACCAAGCCTTTTAAAACTGAACAACAACATCAAGTTGATGCTTGTCCCAAGATCACACAAGGCTCAACGTGCCGGCCCCTTTCCAATTTCACATAAAATTGTGAAGCTTCCCGAATCCTTTAGCTTAGTTGGCAGCTTCCTTTGAATGATCGAGCTGCAGTTCTCAGACAAATTCACCATTTCAATTCTGTTCAAGCTTCTCTTCTTCAAAAGAATATCCTTCTGAAAGCGTCCATAATATGACATCTCCATTATTGCTTCAGAGAAAGGAATGTTCAAGCTTATTTTGTTTATGATCTCAGAAAACTTCTTAAACTTTTCCTCTAATCCCTTCTTAACTAGCTTGAGAGGAAATGGTGGAGGTATCTTAGTTTTGGGAATACTCTATTCATCACGTTCAACCTTCTCCACTTTATCCTTCTCAGCTCTCAATCTCTTGGCTCTTTCCCACTTCTTTTCTATTACTGTAAGCTCGGTATTCTGCTTTTGAGATGTAGCTGAAGTGTTCCGATCAGCAGACATCGCATTCGGTATCAAATCGAACTCTGAGTTATGCTGCTCGACCTCTGTTCGACCAAGGTGGTTTGTTTGAACATATATGTTTTGGTCGAGCAACTTGTCTGATCGCATACTCTATTCCTAAATGTGTTGCTCGACCTCTGCTCGACCAAGGTGGTTTGGTCGAATAGATAGGTTTTGGTCGAATAGTTTTCCTGATCGTGAGCTCTCGTCACACTGCTGTTGTTCGACTTCTGTTTGACCTGGGTGGTCTGGTTGAATGGTGTTGTGCTGGTCGAACGGATGATCAGAAAATAGAGTATCGTAATTCTATTTCTTCAGAAGTTGTTCGACCTCTGCTCGACCAGATGATCTGGTCGAGCAAATCCAGTCTGGTCAAACAACTGCTCTGTTTCCTTCGGTTTCACTCGCCGGCATCATCGGACCTTCATATTGCGTTCCCAACCTCAATGTGATGGCATGGCAAGACTTTGGATTCTCAATACTTTGAGATGGAAACTTCCCTTTCTCAATAATTGGAGTCAATTTGTTTACATTCCCAGCCATCTCTCCCATCAACAACATGAGGTCTTTCACTCGTGTAGATAAATCCTTATGATTATCATCAATCTTCTTCTCTAACTTGGCCTCAAGACAGTCTACTCTTGCATCATTCCTCTCCATGTGCTTGTTCACCGTATCCTCAAAGCTAGGCTTCCCTTCTTCCACCTTTGCGCCCGAATCAACACCGATAGGAGGCTGCATTGCATTATTTGGATTGCTCCATGAAAACTCTAGCCTCCTTGGTTATTGGTAATTACCTAGGGGACCACGGTTGTTGTAATTACCCTAATAATTTCGGATTCCTTGATTCGGGTACCTAGTTCCTTGAATACTTTAACCCATGGCGTAGTTTGCCTCCTAGATCTCCTCTTGGCTAGCTCCTTCATAGCAACCATCCTGCTGCATCATTGGTACTCTCTGAGATAAATCAGTGATCTGCTTTTGTTGAGAGTCTAGTAGCTTACTAATATTAGTCAAGCTAAAGACGATCTCATCATCTCTTCCCGACTTCACCATAGTGTGCTCAACTTGTGCTACTTTACCAAGGACATAAGTGCCTCTCACTCTATCAGTCGGCCAATCTCTTGAATTCATCGAAATATGCTCGAAAAGCTTCTCGGCCTCAATGGGTGATTTCGTAAGCAGTGCTCCATTAGAAGAAGCATCCAGTAACACTCGAGAATCGCAATCCAACCCATTATAGAATATACTGATATATTGAGCTTTAGATAGTCCATGCTGTGGACACTTACGAAGCATGTCCTTGAACCTGTCCCAGCTTCATGAAACTTCTCATTTCCATGGGTAGAAAATTGATTGATTTCTTGCTTCATCTTGAACACCTTTTAAGGTGGCATGTATCACTCCAAGAATTTCACTTTCAACTTCTCTCATGTATCACATTCAGCAGCATCAAGATTATCATACCAATTTCTCGCCTTTTCATTCAGCGAGAACTTAAACAATATGATCTTCCTCGCATCCTCATGAGCTTCTGCATCTTTTTATTTGCTTGCATACCCAAGGAACTTATTTAGATGTTGCTGAGGATCTTCAAATGTTCCCCCAGAGAAGGAACTTTTTTCAATCATGGTGATAAGAGTAGGGTGTAAATCGAAATCGACTCTGATCCCTCTCGCTCCTAACAACCCAATATTGCCCCCTCTGTTGTTCTTAAAGACTTCATGGATAGCAAGTATATCAGGATTCACTGCCATGTTGACTGTCTCTACTTCCAAATTATCTTCGATTGCAGCTTCAATCGTTTGTGAATTCAGCACGTCAACTTCAACTCCTAAATCAAGAGCTTCAGTTGTATCTACTTTCTTGTTCTTATTCTTCTTCTTTTTCTTCCTCGATGATGCTCTGATCTCTGGATTATACGGCGCTAATTCACCTATCTTTGATCTAGTGAGCATACACCTAAGAAAGATAAGAGTTAGAAATTATGGACAAGAATAATATAATATCAATTAAACTAGAAATAATCAAAAGATAATTAATGCCGTCCCCGGCCAACGGCGCCAAGAACTTGATGAGCGTTTTCTCAACACACAAAATTAATCCTCAAGTATAAGGATATCAATTGTAGTTTCGATAGGTGACCAAGTGATTATCATACCTAAGAGATGGATTATTATCAATTCAATTATATTCTAATTAACTAAGGCTATATTGGCAAATTGGATTTGGTTTGGTTACGAAACTAAATAACATATAATTGAATAGCAAAGTAAATAAGCATGCAATAGAGAAAATTCGGTTGTGATCAAGTAAGTAATAGAGTAGTTCTTCAGGTCATCCGGTTTTACTTATTAATTTCCTTTCCATGTGTTGATGTCTGACTCTACCTTGTAGTTTATGGACGCATTACTAAACCATGCAAGCATACTCTATAGACATAACTAAGCAAGCGTATGACACGTGTGAATATCCTCAGAGCAAGATGTATACTTCACCCCCTTTCTAGATACTATAATAATCAATTATTTCCCGTGCACTTAGTACTCTAACCCGATTTGATCTCCCTTTATAGGTACTATAAAGTTATACTCTTTATCCTACTTGTTAACCCGAACACAATTCAATCAACAAGTATTTATATAAGATAGTTCGAATAAGACTTCGAAATCCCTTCACTTAGAATTATAACATGTAATCTTGCTCAACGGTGTACACACTCAATCAATAACCAAGAGATATATTCAGACTCTACATAACAGTTAATGATGCATAAAACGACCGTGAGTATGAATTGAAAAAGCACAATCTTATATAAAATAAACCACAAGTAGTGTTGTACGGAGTTTACATATAGAAATCCAATTAACTCATAAAACTTTCATAACCCTAGAACTACCGTGGTGGTTCTAACAATCACGGTTGATTGATCTAGGAACAATCATAGTTGATTGGTATGATCTTACTTGACGCGCCAGACGAACCTCTCTCACAACCCCTTCGGATGGTAGGGTTTCGGTGGTTGATGGAAGATTGATGTGTGTCGTGTTGTATTCTCTTTTCTTCTACGAAAGCTCTTCTTTTATACTCATAGGACCTCCTTATGGGCTTAGGATGGGCCTTTGCTTGAAGCACACGTCAAATTTGGTAAAAGACATCCAGAATTACCATAAATAGCAGCAGCGAAACTCCGTTCGACCAAGCCTGACTGGTCGAACACGGCCTCCAAGTCGAGCAAGCTCTCTGGACAATTTCGACATTCTACTCAACTTAACCTCCTCTGCTCGACCAAATTGATATTGGTCGAGCAACACCTTCAAGTTGAACAAACTCTCTATAAGTTTTGTTCACTTTGTTCGACCTCTGCTCATCTGCTCGACCAAGCTGATGTTGGTCGAGCAGCGCCTCCAAGTCGAGTTAGCCCCCTAAATGGATCTGCACCATCCACTCGACTTAGCCTCCTTCGTTCGACCAAAGTGATGTTGGTCGAACAAGCTCTTAAGGTCGAACGACACTTGAAATTTGCCTCCTAAATCGTGTCGTCCAATTCCGAGCCTTTTACATCTATTTTTCTATACAAATATGCTCAAACAACCCTTCTACCCTTGATTCGTGACTTTTCCATAAACGTACCAATTTGTCTCGATAAAAAACTCAATCGTACTCCATTTTCACGCAGTCAGAGCCCAAAATACGTGAATTTACACTCTCATCAATCGCCACGTCATTCACCACATTACAAATCGTGATTAAACCCCGACAATTACCAATATCAATATATTCAATGACATAGATCAAATATGGTGAGTAGCATGGAAATTACATGCAATGTGATTAACATCATGTCTATTTTCAACTGGTCCAACTTAAATATTTAGTGAGATCAATCATAATGTAAAATATTACAAAATAAAAAAATCAACTTTAAGGAATTCACAATGAATTCAAATCCATCAACTTAATTCTGCAGAAAATCGAATTATCTAAAATTTAAGTGTCTTAAAAATTTTAAAGAGCAACAAATATAGACTCCCACTGAACTAATGTATTCTAAAACCATATAACACCCACATAAGTAGCTAGCTCATAAAATTACAGGGCGTTGAATACATGATTGGCGGATCCGTATTTAGAGTCTATTATAATATGCTCTACCAAAATTTATCCATAAGAAGACTTTCTTTAACAACCAAGAATTCTATGTCAATATACTGCGAACTAACTGTCAAAATCAACTTTATGTGACAAAGTTTTGCAACCTTTATTTCATGATTGGATGCCCCTTAGTATGTTAGTATTTCCGTTATCATGGTTAATGAGTTACAAGTGATTGCTTGGCACTTCATCATAATATAGCTCTCCCGACCAACAGAAAATATAGCCTAAAGTGGATCTTATACCGTATTAGCATCCAACAAAACTCAAAATCAGACTACTTTATGATCTCCCATTAATTTGATATCTGATGAGCAAGCTGTTATCCTTAGTTCTCTGTAAATATTTCATAAAGATCCATACTAGAGTTATTTAAATGTCTACTAATATACCAACAACAAAAGCCAAATTAGGTCTTGTACAGACCTCATCATACAACAACTTTCAACAATCAAAACATATAGAATATTTCTATATTTCTTAAATCTTTAGATTAACTTTAGGACACCTGATTGAGACTGCACTTGTCTCCCTTAATTTAACTTAAATATTCTCCCACTGAATCATACAATCATCTATATTTATCTCAAAAACTAAATGAGAGAATTATATCATGATGATAGTCGTGATTCCTATATGTGAAAGATAAACTTGAATTGATATAAGGATTTCTTTTTAGTTCTTAGACCGTTGAGATCGTATCATTAGTGTTGCCATCAAGGAACTTTGTCTTTACATCTATCAAATTTAATTCAAGCTCAAAATGTTCTACTAATGCCACAATTATCCTAAATGGAGTCTTTCTTAGAAATCGAATAGAAAGTCCCTTAAAACAATACTTTCCTTCATTTTGAGTATAATCCTTTACCAAGATGAAAACCTGATCATATTGTATTGATTTAAACTCATAACTAATAACATTAACCCACTATTGAGTATTTGGACCTTGCATGGCTTGATGAACATTGTTTGAATGTTCAACCATTAATTTCATAATGTCCTCATTTTTAAGGAGAAAACTACATAATCATTCGAATTGTCTTTCTCCCAACTCTAGTGGTCACCTTAGTGACATTAATTCTTAAGGTTGTTTATTTCTTAAATATATTATTGACATTGTCATATTAATATTCTGAATTTTCACATTCTTACAAGCTTTAATAGGGGTCGAAATTGACTCCCCTTCAAAGACAAATCTCGAATATTATTCTTCCCCCCAAATCAACATCCTTAAAGAATATTGTATTACCCGTCTCAAATATAATCTGAATAATGGATCATAAAACTTTTATCTTTATTCATAACAATAAAGTAGCTTGTATTCATTTAAGTCCAATTTTCTTTAGTAAATTCCAATGTTCTAGCCTTAGTTGGACATCACCATATGTGAAACTCAAAGAGCTCTCACAACTACTTTGGTTGGAACTTTATTGAGACCATAAGCTGCAATCTTTAGTATTTATCAAATTAATAATCCTATGTTGAGGAGTACTATTTTTGTCTTTTAAGTAATCTTAATATGGTGTATTATAAAACAATTCCACAAGCCTTTAGGAGTAAACAAAAGGTTGTACTTTAGTTGTCTTTAGCAGCCTTCTTAATGGGTTTTCTTGTATTACCCTTATACTTTATTGAGACCAAATTTTCTTGAAGCCTTCTAGTCTCATGTTTATTGTTGAAGTTCTCATCATGTATGATTTTATTGTTGATATACGTTAAACATAATTAGTAGACTTCTTAATTATACAGATAATTAAACCAAAATTATTATGCTTGCATTAAGCTTTATAATCTTTCAATATTTAAATAATTTAGAATCATCTCGAGGTTAGACAACAATACTAACTCATAAGTGACACCCTCTACGAAGTAGTCAAATACTGATAATAAGAACTGTCAAGTAATAGTCTTCCTTTGGGTCGACTTATTACTCACATGTAAAACTAAATTATTATCACGCATTTACCACCACATGTGCTTATGTATTTCGGGCCAGATATTAATCTACCTTTGGGCCGATCAATACCCGCATGAAGATACACTCGCAACATTATTAATTTGAGACCCATCACAAGATACCTTGTGCAATATTAACCTCGTCTTTGGATAAAATTAAATGCAGAGGTAATCTTGGTGTAATAATCAAGTATTTATAATAAGTTCTGTCAAACAAAATTTTATCTTTGGACTGACTGATGTTCACATGAACAATTTAAAATAATTATCACATACTTATTATCACATGTGTGTTATTATTCTGTCAAACTATGCCTACCTATGGGCCGAACACAGAACACATAAATAATTCCACACCTATCTATGTAATTTCAATAAAGTCGCACTCCACACACAGAGGCTACTATGACAACATCATGCTTTGATTGACTAGATTGAAAATTACTAGACCAATTAAACAAATATTGAAAATATTTATATTTAATTGAACGACATTAAAAAATGTCTCCCCGATTTTACTTTAATTAAATTTCATAAACTAAATAGGAATTATCGATGATTCACAAATATTTAAAAAATTCTGAAAGATCCTTTACTTAATTAGAATTTCCAAATCTCAATTCAGGATAAACTAAATTAGGCAAATTATTCTTTACTCAAATAATCTTTTACCAAAAATATATATGCAATCAAGAATATTTAATGAGTACATGATCAAATACTTCCATCTTAATAATCAAGTTACTATGCTCAATTATTACGTATGTAAGAGAAAATCGTTTCAAACCAGTTTATTTTTGCATACAATTCATGATTTAAAAATCACAGTAATCTAAAATATTAATAATCCAACAACTTGGATTTAAATTAATAAATGACTTAATTGAATTAAGCATATTGAATGCATCACTATTTCAATCCTCTAATACTGAATCAATTTAAGTGATTCAACTCATATCAGAAGTCTAAAATCGTGTAAATATATTGGCAAATGCATATAATTATCCCACATAAACATGCAATTATCTACACCGAGGCCCAGATCTCGTGAACAATATAAATACATGCATTTATTCTTCAAATACAATTATTGAAGTGACAATAAATAATTAATATTATTATTCTTAAACTGCCAAAATATGTTGAAGCAAACAGGTGTGCCGTCTTCAGTGTACACATATACCCCTTAATAATTCCAACTTGTATGACTTAAAATCCCAAAATAAACCGTGGAGTTATAGGCCAATATTTTTAATTAAACCGTTCACATAAGTAATAGTCCAACGACTACTGCCGTATCTGAATTTATCACCACAAATTCTAAATTGTTGATCACAACTATGAAATTACATGTAATCACAAATTAATAAAATAACTCAATTACAGCATGTGATCGCTGCAATAAACATGTGTGGCACATCTTTAGTTCACATTTAGGTGGCGTACTAAAAAGCTATTCAAATATGCATAGGCCATACGGTAAATCAATTAGTGGATAAATCAATTAGTGGACTGCAAATTTAATCTCAATGAATATAAAAATAACTAAATCCTTGAAAAGAGGCATACATATACAATACAGATGCCCGAGTTGGAACGGTGTATGCATCAACCGCATAAATCATATGAATAATGGAATTAAAATATCAATTATCAAATTTGATAATTAATATCGCACAATAATTCCAATTTTAAAATCCTAATATTTAATTTCACATAATGATCAAACACAAATGTTTTGATATAAACATAATTATTTCAGATTATCATTTAGCTAAAGTTGCATATATTGAGATGAAAGTATTCATTTATCTCATTACCAAAGTGATGGCAATAGACAATCCATTACTGTGTGCTATCCAAAATCCATTGGTGTAGGGTGTAATACTAATTATATCTATTTAAAACAATAGAACAAATTTGCCAAGTTCTTAGTTTACATGAAATCGTACATACACATACGACGCAATTGATTGACTCACACTAATCACCCACTTAGTGGAAAAGTAAAGATCAAATACACAAATTCAATTTTCTCTTATTAACTGAACTGAAATCCGATAACCATCAAGATGTTTTAATATCAAAAATCAAAATTGTGATTTAACAGAATAATTCAAATACAAATATTTGAATCTTAACACAACTTTTACAGATATCAGAGAATTATATAGGGTTGCTTTGATACCACTTGTAGAAAATAAATTAATAGATCTTAGTCTTTAACCCTATTATGATAAACTGAGATCAAATTGTAATGCGGAAGCGTACCTGATCCAATAAGTTCTCAAGGCGGAACACGAACTCAGGATCAGTGATTTTATGGTCTTCCTCAACTAAGCCTCCTTATTCCTTATGAGACCGCAGTAATCCCTCTCGATGGGGAGAAAGGAAGACCATGTTCGGCTTAGTATATTGGGATCATAACCTGTGAGTCTTTATATACTACACAACTGGGCCACCCATTAAAATTTTTCTAACAGATTTGTCATCTAATAGTAATTTAATGAGAATTTTCTTTTGCCATGTGTCATTTTCTTAGTGTCTTCAAGATGATGTGTCATCTTTTTAGTGTCTACTTAGCTGATGTGTCATTTTATGAGCTTTTCTGATTTTATTTAGGGATTTTATTAGGTGAGGTGTCAATTCCATAGAGTTTCAATGCTGATGTGTCATTTTACCAGCTTTTCTGATTTTTTTTAACACAGTCACGCCTCTGTCCCTCCGGCTGCCTCGGTGCGTTTTTTTTAAGTTATTATTTTTATTTATGAATGGAGTAATCTATCACACAACCACGCCGCCTCTCTCTCCATCTGGGAACAATGGGGCCGCTTCTATCCACTGCTCACCGCTCGCCGTCGTGTCCATTATCGTTTGTCCTCCTCCTCAACACATCCGTTTAAGATCCAGATTTGGGTAAGTTTTCACATTAACAGTAAGATTTTGTTTTCCAAGTGACAATTAGCGATTTTAACATGTTCGTGCATTTTTCAATATAATCTAATACATGTTTTTGGTCTATGAACATTTGTAGGTTTATGTGCTTGATAGTTGGTAGACCGTCAAACCTAGGCAATGGAAGTTTTAGAATGCACTCCAAACTATGCTGGTGAATCAATTTGGGTATCCGAATATCTAATGAGAAAGAGTCTCAGAAACATGCCTCTTCCGATGGAATTTGAGCCCACTTCCAGAAAATCCCACTTCGATCGGGTCGTTTCCGAGGTCCAACAACTCGATGAACCAGTCGTAGTTTTATGGTTAGATTTTATGGAGTGCTTTTGATTATTATTGTTATGATTACTTTGTTTGTTCTTTCATATCCTAGAAAATGTCAAAATTGATCAGATTTCCTTTAGCAGTATATGTCTTGCTCTTTCATTAATATCAAATTCACGAAGTATCTGAATGCAGGTTCATTAAGTTTAAAGGATTTGTTTCTACGAGGATCAATTGTCAAAATTGGATGCCCTCCAGATTCGGATAATCTTTTTTCTCGGTAATAGTTTTACTCTTACATTGCTGCTACTTTATTTATTTTCTGAATTTTATACTTGGAATTGCATAATAGCCCATGAGTTGTTTGGAACTGCAAATTAGTATTAGTTAATAGTAGGCCTGATTGAGATTAATGCTATACGCTATAGGAAGAGTTTCAAGCTTTGAGTTGCAATTGCATGCTGTGTATATGAATTTCGCGCTCAAATAGTTTGCTGGTTCCCATACTTGAATAATTATTTATCCCTGTTTCAAAATTGATTTCCAAGTTATTTTTTCTTGAATGCTATTAATTCCTATCTCATGAGTTCACTTTTTCTGACTGAGTCTAGAAAGTTTTAGGAAAAAGTAATGTATTTGCACGTGCTGAATGTTGCAAAAAATAAAATATCCCTGACAATTTTTTTTCTAATTGTGAACTTTCTACCAGTTTGATGAATATTTCCTTCCTTTATTGAAAGAACATGTTTTTACACCTCTATTTATCTCTGAATCAAGTTATAAGACTTTAGTCTCATAAGCTGCATCTATGAATAAAATTTACACTATAATATTTTGAAATTGTTGTGTTGGTGCTTAATGTGATCCTGTTGTTGAACATTTAAAAAATTATTTGTACTTACAGTTGGCTAAAGAGTCCTACTTCACTATGCGCAAAAGATTCAGTATAATGCAAATAGAAAATTTTCATTAAATCAAATATTAATTTCATCAAATTCTTTTGATCTTGAACTTGGTGGATACACATAAGTGTAGTTAATGGAATAAATTGATGTAATTATGTTACAAGAATGACACATATTCTCTACCATTTATGAGTTTCATTTTTCTTTGCAGAATATGTTTTGTCTTTTGTGTCTTACTCGAGATGATTGTGGAAAGTTATTTTCTAATATTGGCTTACTGTAAGGGTTTCTCATTGCTTAAAAATTTTTATGCTCTTTTTCCTATTACCAATGCATACAATTTCTCAATAGATATCCTTATGGGCATGAGGAACTTGCTGTTTGTGAAGATATAGATTAGGTAATTAAGAATTTTCCTATCTTTCATTTTGTTTGTCAAGACAAGGCTTTTTATGATGAGGAAGTGAAAAGACTTTGCTTATCTTTTGAGAACTTTAAGCTTGCAATCCATTTTGATGACACGAGATATGCAGTCTCATTTTGTTTTGTCGTTGTTCTTCCACTTGCTGCATTTAATTTATTCTCATTTCATTCAAATCAATTGTTTCAAATAACTTATTTTCCATATCCTTATAGGTTCATGCTTCCCATGGTAAAGTATCCTCCTTATCAGTCCACATTTGCAAAGCTTTCTTATGGAGAGAGTCAAATACTTGACAAGGCATTTTATGATGAGGAAGTGAAAAGACTTTGCTTATCTTTTGAGAACTTTGAGCTTGCAATCCATTTTGATGACACGAGATATGCAGGCTCCTTTTGTTTTGTCGTTTTTCTTCTACTTGCTGCATTTAATTTATTCTCATTTCATTCAAATGAATTGTTTCAAATAACTTATTTTCCATATCCTTATAGGTTCATGCTGCCCATGGAAAAGTATCCTCTTTATCAGTCCACATTTGCAAAGCTTTCTTATGGAGAGAGTCAATTACTTGACAGGTTCATTTTTTTGGAACTTAATGCTGATTATTGTGTTCAGTGTTTTTGTATGAAGTTAGCATGTTGACTGTATACCATCTTTCTTTAATTATATGACATTTCATATCTTGGGCTGCTGGTACCCCTTTTGATGACTTCATACAAAGAGAGTTAAATTTGTCTAAAGTTCTTTTATTTGTGTAGTTCCTATCATAGTTGATTAGTCTATAGCGCTCTTGAATTCATCACAATTTTTAAACATAGCTATATCATTTCGCTTGGCACTTGAGTCAATTCACTGACCTTATATCTCCTTGTAAAATTGCAAATCTATTGTGTAGACCATTGCTTATGATTTTGTCTTGGAGACTCTGATGAAAGTTGTGCAGTTTGAGCAACGGAATGTATTGCTGCCTGGATCATAGAGGTGGATGGTGACTGAGTTTTCTTTTTTACTTCAGTGTTTCAGATGCACATTCAGTTGATTTGAAATGATTTCCAAGAGATTTGATTTAAAATAAATTTAATATTTATTAAAGTGATATATATATATATATATATATATATATATATATATATATATATATATATATATATATATATCCCATGTAATACATTTAGCTGAAAGTATCATTAAAGAATGTGTTGATGCTATCTAATTTTTTAATTGATGCTAGCTATTTAATTTTTTTGAATGATTTCTAAGGGATATTGGCTTGCATTTGAACTGGCAAAAATAGATATTTACGAACCGTGTGAGAAGTGGCAATGACCTCTCACAATGCTAAAATAATGAGCAACGAAGATTTTGTGTTTCCTAAATTCAATAGAGAAGAATTTTCTATTTAAATTGATTGTTTAGTTCATTTAACAAATTGCTTTTCAGGTTTTAATTCAATAGAGTCCTAAGTTTTTAGTTCATTTAAACCGTTTGCTGAGCGTCACATGAATTTAGTTTCTTCTTTTGTTAAGAGGAACCATGGATAATTCACATAGATTTAGTTTCTTCTTATGTTATATCAGGTGGAATTCTTGTGTAAGAGGAACCATAGATCATTCACAAATTGTTCACGGATGATGATTATTCCAATCAAGTGAGAGATCATAATCACTTTTCACATTTGTAATGTAATGAAAAAAAAAAAAAGAAGAGAAAATATTATTCACTCCTAAACTCATGTCACATTCAAATTACTAAATTTGAAGGTAATTAATACTAATCCTTAGATTTAAATTTAAAAATAGAAAAAGGCATAATTACAATTATACTCAACATTGAACTTATAAATTCTAAGGTACACCGATGCAATAAAAAATTATCCCTTTATTAGTAATGGATTTTTAAATTTTAAACTTTTATTTTTACATAAAAAATAATATTTCTTTTGACAACTCGAATTTCTTATACTAAAAAATTAATTCTACAAATTAATAATTTGCTGATACCGCGTACGTAGTACGTGGGTTCCGTGCTAGTAATAATATAATAAACATCTTTTAATTTAAATTATATAATTTAAAGTTTTGCTTAGGTGGCAGCAGGAGATTAATTTGAAGATGAGGTGACATTTTGTTAGAATTTAGAATTTTTTTTTTCCTGTTTAAATAAAAATTTGGTGTCCCTATAAGCCACTTGAGGCACATCCTGCGATTTACCTCTTCCATCAATCCCCAGGGCAGGGGCGGTGGGGGCCCCTTATGGTGGGATACACCATTTTTTTTAAATAAAAATTTGGTGCTTATTTTATTATTTTAGTATATCATATGGGCTCATTTGTAAATCTTTATACTACTTAAAGTAAAAAATCCACCACTATCCCCATTAACAACTCACCACAACCCAACCTTCCAATAAAATATTCATTCCTCTCACATCCACTTATACAATTCACAACCCAACCCAATCTCAAAATTTTAATACTCCATCAACAACCCAATCCAACCCAAACTTTTTAATAAAATATTCATTTCTCTCTCATTTACGAATATACACTATAATTATTAATATAAAATTATATATTATTTAAAGAATTTTAAAATTATATATTTAAAATTATAACAATTTCTTATTTAAAAATTATTTTAGTTCCGTAATTATAGTAAAAAATTATTTTAAAAACACACCAAAAATAATTTACAAACCAATAACATGAAATTGAAATAAAATAATTTTTTTTATAATAATTCAAAATGTGTTAATATTATAATCTATTTATTGAAAAAGAAAATATAAGAATTTTAATTATTTTTTATAAAATAAAAATAAATTATATTATTATTTATAAAGAATATAAATTATATATATATATATATATATATATATATATATATATATATATATATATATATATATATATATATATATATATATATATAATTTAATTAAAATGTAATGGGGTGTGACACGTGTCACATGTCCATATATTTGGTGATGGTTGTGGAGTGGGTTGCTGCATAACTCTGCAGTCCAACCAGTTGTCATATTAGTCAACATTTTTTATTTTACAAAGTTTTATCGTATGTGAACGACCTGAGTGGCAGGTCATGAATGTGGGTGGTCTAAGGCAGACTTGCAAAGCATAAATTCATTCGACCTTCTCTCTCTATTCCTAATCTCCTGTGACTCTTGTACCTCTCTCCAGTCTCCACCCTACCCTCTAAATTGCCGGCGCCGACAATCCACGCCGCCAACAAGCTCGCCTCGCGCCACGTTCGTATTTGGGTCTGCGAGTAAGCCTCAGTCGCCTTTACCTGCAAAGCTGATTTCGCCGCCCTCTGCGCCACCTGCGATCGCGACATACACTCCGCCAATCCCCTCGCCCGCCGCCACGAGCTCATCCCGTCGTCCCCTTCTACGACGCCGCCTCCATCGTCAAGTCCTCGCCCTCCACCGCCGAGGAATTCTCTGAGGAGAAAGCCGAAGCCGCCTCCTGGCTCCTGCCCAACCCTAATAGTAAGCATGATGAGGAATCAGGGTCGCCCGAATACATGTCCGCTGAGTACCTGTGATATGGATCCCTACCTGGATCTCGATCTGAAAAGAGAAATAGATTATTCATGCCCCTGTGATACGGAGCACATTCCCTACCTGTGATACGGAGCATGTCTTTGCAATTTTCATGCCCCTTTGCAATTTAAACCCCTAGCAATACATAAATTTAAATAGAATTGGAGGGGAGGGTTGTGTTCATATGGGGACACGGAGGGATCCTCCGTGTCCCCGGGGGCGCAGGAGCTTTTGCCATTTCTGAATCGCCGCTGTCTCGAGCAGTTTTCAATGTGCTGACGCCATCCGATTCCCACAGAAATATTCTCTGGTGTGCATCTTAGTTGATTCTGGTTTGTCCGTCGATATCTTGCGAATCCTTCCAACCATGCCTCCCTTCCAAAGTATAGCTTGCATTCATTCTTTCCTGTTCCTGTCACTTCGGAGGTTGCAGGGCTATGGACTTTTTCCACTCTGTCAATGACAAATTTCCGTTTGATGCAGAGATGAATTATCCACTGAATTCAACACCGCCACGCACTGGTAGCAGCACTTCTGCTCCCATTCACATACTCAGACTCCTTGCTGCATCACTCGATTGATTTCAAATGGAAAGAGTATCCCTACCTTCAACAGATTGCTCGCTGCTTGTTGCAACATGAAGGAGGCCAAACTGCCTCAAATCTGCCCTTTGCCTTTGATTGATTTTCTTGTTGGGGCTTTTGCGATTTTGATCTAGACTCCGAAGTATTTGGATTGGTTGTTTTATGCCTTTGGGCTTGCTGTTGTGTCCTCTTCTTGAGGTGAAAGTCTTCTTGAGGTGAAAGCAGATTGGACGTTCAACAAAATTGGTTGAAGCTATTAGTGATGATTCTGATAGCCTTGATGGGCATTGGCAACACATTGACAGCGACGAATTCACTATGGGAAGCTATAAATGGGCAATATACTTTTACCCCCAAAACCCCATGGCAGGCACTTCAGTCGCAGGAATAAACATAGTCCACAATAATCAGCCATTGGAAGAGAGAGAGAAAGTCTCTCATTCATGAATTGAATTTTCTAAGAGGGCTCAAAGGTTGGATTTACCGGAGTGTTCTCCGAATAAATGAATGCATATTAAGAATAATATGCATAGACGAGAGAAAGTTTTGATTAATATGTAATATACGTATTTCTTTGGTTTTGAAAATTAATTTGGATTAACTTGATAGGAATCTTGTTGTGTCATTATGTTTAGAATATGTTGATAGTTTATTTGTCATCTTTGTGGTAGTTCCAATTATAAGTTAGTTTTCTGGATTGTTTCACTTTGTTGTATGAATATCTTTGGTATAAAAGTAGAATTATTAGCTAGCTCCCTCACTTGACTCGAAACCATGATTTGTAACATACAACAGTATATGTATAAGAATTACGTACAACTCACATAAGGCGAGATTATATGATATTAAAAATAAAATTTGGAGCTTACAAGGTACATGTTATCCATTTAGTGTGCAAGTAAAAGAGAACTCTCAATGAATGCCACCATTTTATTACTCTTCAACACAAATGATGAAAACGTTCATAAAATACTTTGTAAGAAAAATGTACATAAAATTAAAATGTGCAAAAACAAAATATGTAGAAAAAAATGTGTAAAATAAAATATGCAAAAATTTGCACAAATTTGTTTTGCACAATTTGGTTTGCACAATTTTGTGTTGCACTATTTTATTTTGCACAATTTGTTTTGCACATTTTGTTTCGCAAATTTTTTTTTTGTACAATTTGTTTTGCAAATATTTTTTTTGCTTATTTTATTTTGGTTGAATTTCAGTCAACCATGAAAACTTACTCAAATAAAGTAGTAACGTATAGTGTAGAGGGTTTAAGTACTGCTGCTGCATGCATGCCATATGAGAATATACAGATATTTGTTAAGCATGCCATGTGATGAATGGTATTGTTGGAACAAAAAATCTCTGCAATCAGTATATTTGATACTGAAGTCTAAATATATGCCCTCTCTCCATACTATAGATTTCTCTCTATACTATAGATTTTAAGTGGGAGATATTAACAATGCTTTCAAGACTCCAAGTTACTGGATATTTTTCAAACGTTCAGATGAGCTGTTTCTTGAGGACTCTGGCCCTCCACAACCACGTAAGTGAAATACACCTTGTCTTAATTGGTGACATATTATGCAATCTCTGTATTTCATCCTAAATAATTGAACTCTACTTTATTCTGGGTTGTTGTTTTTACCAGTTTACAAACTAGCATTGCGAATCGGGCCAAATTAACCCGCTTAAAAATATGGATCTGTATAAAATATGTTTATATTTTGAGGGTTAAGATTGAATACTTCTTCTAATCAAAATTTTATCCTTTTTGGAGTATTATAAATCGTTGATCGTCGTTATTTTCACCTAGATTTTAGTATCTTTTTGCATGTCTTTTCGTATTATTTAGGCACATGCCTAAATATGTTGAAAATAGGTAAAAAATAGAACGGGAGCTGAAACGAGCAAGAAACGGGGCCGTCGGGACCCAACTCGAGTTGCAAGGTACAACTCGAGTTGTCAACACGAGTTGAAGACAACTCGAGTTGGGCCTGAAAATGTCAAATATTGTCCAGTAGCTCATCACGACTTGAGAGACCCAACTCGAGTTACCAACTCAAGTCGAGTTGGGGTCCAGAAATCATCTAGAGAGCTTACTCGAGTTACAAGGTCCAACTCGACTTGCAACTCAAGTTGAGTAAGGAGCAGGGCAGTGACCAAAGTTTGTACAGTGAGCCAACTCGACTTACAAGCTGCAACTCGAGTTGCTAGCTCGAGTCGAGCTACCTTTCGAAGGATTTCCAGTTTCAGAGCCTCGCAACACGACCGAACAAGCGAGTGCACGAGTACCCAACACGAGTCGAGCTATGTTAGCTCGAGTTACATTACAAGCAACTCGACTTGTGTTGCTAACTCAAGTTGGGAAGGCCAACTCGAGTAAGGTCATTTTGGGTCAAAAATCCAGATTTTCACCTGCCAATGTGTGTAAGTGTATGTAAAAAGCCCATTTGATATTAAATTCGTGGCCCAACTTGGAGAGAGTATAAATAGCCTCAAGTTCAACATTTGAAGAGAGATTGGATATTCCACACAAGGGTTTCATTCCTACACCTAGATCACACACCATTTCTTCCATTTTACACCATCATCTTCATCCATCTTCATCCATTCTTCATTCCTTCCATTTGGGTGTTAGAGACCTCAAGAATTCAAGAGCTAGAGGTGGAGATCAATGAGTATTGAAGATTCTCTACAAGGAATTGCTAGGGAAGATTTACATCTCTTTTGTTTCTCATTTGAATTTAATACTATGGATATGTGTAATGAATCATTCATGTGTTTTGTTACCATTATCATGTTAGGCTAATCCCTCTAGTGGGATTAGGAATATGAAGAGCACACTAGGTTTATATTATTATGTGGATTAAATTAGTTTTTAACTTAATTGATGTTGGTTTCTATTCATGGGCTTTAATTGCTTTGATGTTGTGATGGCATGGTTTGTTATTCATGAATGATTATTGGTTTAATGGATTGTTGATCAATGGATTATTTATGATAATTAAGTGCTATTATAATATTCATGTGTATATTGCTTGAAGTGAGACGGAAACGACCCTCTGAAGTATTAGAAAGGCATGAATAGACATCGAGTTTGGGTTTGACCGAAAGGATATTTGAATTCGATGAGGGAAACCAATCCATTCATTAGCTTTAGTACACAAAAAGGGAGAGTTAATCCTATTTAGTAGCTTTGAAGGGAGAATTCGGAATTAATTAGTACCTAGATGGAAGAGGTTAATGTTGGGCTTTGATCTTAAATTCTTTTAGGAGTCTCAAGTGGATCAACAATCTTTGTAATCCAAAAGGGAGCTTAGGATATAATCGTGATCACCCTTAATCTACATCAATTGAGTTGAATTCCCTTTGCATGATAATATGAATTGAATGTGCTTGGATGTTTCTAATCCCATGTTTTTCCATACTTGAACTTTAGTACCTATTCTCTTTTCTCATTAATCATATTACTTGTCATTTCTCTTAGTTGCTATTTTATTTACTTGCTACTTGCTTTAGTTGGTAATTTCAAACTCAAAACCCCTATCATCCTTACAAAAGTGACATAAACATGAGCATACTTATTGTACTAATCCAAACCTAACTCCTTTGTGGTTCGATAATTTTATTTCTTGGGATATACTTCTACAACGATCGAGTATTCTTGCTCGTAAGTATAAAATATTCAAACAAGAAATTGGCGCCGTTGCCAAAGGGGAGTTTAATGGATTAGTAGACTACTGTGTTATTGTTTTAGTTGTTCTTGATAAGGATACTTTCTATTTTATTTTATTTACTATTTTTGTATGTGGTCTCACTCTTTGAATTTTCGTAGGTGTTTTATGATCACAAGATCAAAGAGAAATCAATCGATTATTCTTTTGAATTTAGAGATAGAAAAGACCGAACGACAAAAGAAACGAGAGAGACGGAAAGCTAGAAAAGAAAAGATGGAGAATCAACGTGGAGATAATGTTAATCATGACACACTTCAAGATCCATTACAAGATCAAAGGGGGTACAAGAAGAAGTGAAAGAGAATCAAGCGGAGATATTTAGGAATTTCATTGCTCAAAATCAAGACTATATGCAATTGCTTACAAATCAAGAAGCTCAAAGGATACTCCAACAACAAGAGTTGCAAAGGCCTAGAGCTATTCGAGATTACTTTCAACCGAGAGCCATTCATAATATGGTTCCTCCGGTTCAAGCCAATAATTTTGAAACTAAGACCGGATTGATCAACATGGTCAAAGCAAATCAGTTTGGGGAGGTCCTCTTGAAGACCCGAACACTCATCTAGCTAATTTCTTGGAGGTTTTAAATACCGTAAAGATGAATGGAGTGTCGAAAGATGCTATTCGAATGAGGTTGTTCTCTTTTTCTTTAAGAGACAAGGCTAAAGCATGGTACAATACAATTCCACTGGGAAGTTGTAATACATGGGAAGATCTTGAGCAAAGGTTCCTAAACAAGTACTTTCCTCCTTCGAAGACTCTCCAAATGAAAAGCCTTATCACTCAATTTAGGCAACTTCTGGATGAGAGTTTTCATGAAGCATGAGAACGCTACAAAGAGATGCTATGAAAGTGTCCTCAACATGATTTTCATGAGAATCAACAAGTGGCTTTCTTTTATCAAGGGTTGAGTCAACAAAATCGGATGCATGTAGATGCCTCATCCGGAGGGTCTATATTTGGAGTGGATGCTATGAAAGCTATGGAAAATTTTGAAGATATTGCAATGAATGTGTGATACCCGAGCTTCTCACTACTCATGTGTCAATATAATTTAATTTATGTTATGTGTATTTTATAATTATGTGATAATTATGTGGCAACTAAGTGATAATAATGTGGCAATTATGTGACTATTGTTATTACATTTTATTTATCTTTACATTTTATTTGAGGCATCTGTGTTAAAAATGGTGACAATGTGTGAATATATGCGTGCATAAATATTTACGTGCATTAATTTGGATATATAATTAAATTATTTTGTGTGTATAAATATATTATTTTAATTATTAAGTATCACAAGTGTTCTCGTAATAATAATAGTGGTAAGAAATGTACACATATGTGTTATATCTTAGTTATTAAGTATTGCACGTATATTCGTAATGAAATATATATATATATATATATATATATATATATATATATATATATATATATATATATATATATATATATATATATATATATATATATATATATATAAAGGGGGAAGTCACTGCGCTTACAACATTGTTCGTGGTTAAGTGACAACCACAAGTTCATTTTGGCTATCAACCAAACACGTATACATTAGTTTAAAAAAAATTACTATTGAATTCGGGTGTCGGTGAGTTACCGACCCCAACCCATATATATTAGAATGTTGGGGGTGAGAACCCATTCATTTGGGGCTAACAAGAGCAAAAAAAAGAAAAAAAAAGAAGAGAGAGAGAGAAAGAGAGAGAGGGAGAGAGAGAAGAAGAAGGAAGAGAGAAGGTGAGCGGGTCGGAATGGAAAGGAAGGGATTAGTTATAGTTCTTCACGAGGTTTATATTACTGTCAGATTCCAGGTAAGTAGAAGTCCAACTACAATGCATAACATGCTGTTTGTGAATTATTTGTGATTAATATGTGATAATTATATTATGAATTATTTGTGATTAGTTTAATTACGTTATAAATTATTTGGGATTAATTTGTGACAAGTTGTGGATCTATGTGATTTGAGATAATATCATTGTCCTATATAGAACTGTGTGATCGGAAACTGTTGAATATAGATCTGTATGATCTGAGAAGATATTGTTTATAAGATCTGTGTGATTCGAGATGAGGTTGTTATTCCAAAAAGGGGTCCGTGTGATCCAAGGTGAAGTTGTTATTCTATAAATGGATCTATGTGATTAAGGTGAAGTTGTTATTCCAGAAGTGGATCTGTGTGAATTGAAGTTAAGTTGTTGCTTTATTTGTGATTAAATGTTGATATTGATATTGTAAATGGTTTATGATGCACATTTAATTATTCTGGTTGCATACCATGTATAAACATGAAAAAGTGTTTTCTCCAAAATTAATAAGATACTAATTGTGTGTGGGCCACTATATATGCATCTCTGTCAGGGTTCGGAAAAATCATTCCCGACACTTTATTCTGAGTTTGGAAAAATCATTCTTAGTACTTTATTTGGGTTTCGAAAAAATCATCCCCAACACTCTGCCAGGGTTCGGAAAAATTATTCTCGGCACTATATTCAGGGATCAGAATCAATCCAACACTAAGTGTGTTTATTGAGCTCATTTGGGGTGCACATCATAAGTGTGTCGTGGGAATCCCACAACGTGAACAGTTTTTAAAATAAAAGAGTCCAACTAGAAAGACTAAGAAATATGCAATAGAGAACTAAATGCATTTTCATGCATTGACATGCATGATTTCTATTTACTGAGATTTTTGTCTCACTAGTTTATGCATTGTAGGTGAGTCAGTTGATGATTGAGTTTCTGATGTGACTGTGCAAGCTGTGGAGCTCCTACAGGGTTTTGAGTGGATGTACATAGATGACGACCTGTTAGGCTAGGCCGTGGATTTGTTTTGTTTCCGCTGAAGTTTTAGTTATGTAATATAATAAGTATTGTGACAAGTTTGGGTGGTTTAGTTTTGCCAAAAACCAGTTACGTATGTTAAACTGGTGTGATTATTTTGGTTATAAATATATTATGTGAGAAAAAAATATATGCAGGTTTTAATGATGATGTTTATGTTAATTAGTATTTTAATTATAAGTTATGTAAGGTGGGTCGTGTCAGAGTGGTATCAGAGCACGATTTGGGTCCTGCAGACTATCTATGTACTTTAGCTCATTCCTTGGATGCGCAGCCTTGCATGTAAGTGTTATTTTCATTCTGTGTTGTTATGTGTTTTATAAATTATATTGGCCATGTGGTGTAGGACTCGTAGTTAGTAGACAGAATGGTAAGGGCTACATGTGAAAGTTCTGAAGGGGATAGGATTGCTGAGCAAGCAGCACCTATTGAAGGAAATAATCGTGATGGGGTGATTACTCGACTGATGGAACTGGTTGAGCGCCAGTCCCAACAGATACAACAACTGATTCAGCAGAGAGATGTGGGTGGACAACCAAAGGGTAATGATAATCAAGATAGACGTCAAGTAGAACGTGTGAAAATAGTTTGTGTGAGATTTCGAAAGTTGAGCCCTCCAATATTTGAGGATGTAGCAGACCCCACAGATGCAGAGGATTGGTACGCACTTTGGAAAATATGTTTCAGTATAGTAGAATTTCAGACGCGGACAGTGTGTTGTGCTCTTCATTCTTGTTATGGGGGAGTGCTGGCCACTGGTGGGATACGATTAGAAGTATCGAGGACGTCACTACAATGACCTGGGAAAGGTTTAAGGAGCTTTTCAGAAACAAGTACTTTACGGCACCAGTGAGAGCAATGAAGATGAACAAGTTCATACAGCTGAAACAGGGTGGCATGTCAGTTATAGATTACCTTCGAAAATTTGAGCAGTTGTCGAGGTTTGCAGAACACATGGTGAGTACGGAGGTACTGAAAGTGGAGAGGTTCATAGAAGGCTTAAGGCCTGAACTTTTCAGAGATGTGAGTATGGCGGGACTGCATGGAGCAACATACTCACAAGTTGCAGAAAGGGCCCAGATTGCTGAACAAGTGGAGATAAGAATCAGACAAGCGCAGGCTATCAAACGCCAATTTAAAAGAAACCAGTGCAGCAGTTTGGGAGAGGTGATAAGAGGCCGATGCCATTTCAGAGACTGAAACCTAATATTCAAGTGGAGCAAGAATAGAGACAAGGAGAACCAATCAAGTGTCCCAAATTCGACCAGGGTAAGGTACCACCATCGCCGCCAGTACGCATATGTCCTAATTATCTTAGACCACACGGTGGGAGTGTCGTATTCCTCCAAAGACTTGTTACACATGCGGGGAGAAAGGACATGTGACTACTACTTGTCCTAAAAAAGGAAAACAGGGACAGCAAGGAAGAGCTCCAGCTAGGGTGTATACTTTGACGCAGGAGGAGGCTGATACGAATCCTTCAGTTGTCACGGGTAAGTTTTCTATTTTAGGCACTTTTACATATGTGCTATTTGATTCTGGAGCAACACATTCATTTGTATCCACTGAGTATATGAGGAAGCTGGGTGGAACATCTAACTTGATAGAAGCTAATTATGAAGTGATGATACCTTCTGGTGAGTCAAAACAAACCAATCAACTTTTTCAAGGTTGTGGTATTCCTATTAAAGGAAGACAACTCCTTGCTGATTTGATTGTATTAAGTATGAATGATTATGATATCATATTGGGCATGGATTGGCTATCAAAGTACGGTGCTACAATAGATTGTCAGAAAAAGAGTATCACTTTTCAGCCATTGGAAAGAGAACTGTTCACCTTTGTTGGGATTAAGAAGAATTTCATATTTCCTATGATATCAGCAGCAAAAGCACAGCGGTTGTTGAAAAGTGGTTGTGAGGGGTATCTGGTGAGCGTAATGAATGTTGAGGGACAGCAGTGTCCATTTGTCGGTGATGTACCAGTAGTTCAGGAATACCCGGAGGTATTTCCAGATGATCTTCCAGGTTTGCCACCAGACCGGGAAATAGAGTTTGTCATTGAGTTACAACCAGGAACGACTTCTATATCTAAAGCGTCATACAGAATGGCACCAGCTGAGCTGAAAGATAAAGATACAGTTGCAAGAGTTGCTAGACAAAGGATTCATCCAACCTAGTTTCTCACCTTGGGGAGCACCAGTTCTATTTGTTCGAAAGAAGGATGGCACGTTGAGAATGTGCATCGATTACCAGGAGCTTAACAAAGTTACGGTGAAGAATAAGTATCCATTGCCTCTCATTGATGATCTGTTTGATCAGCTACAAGGTGCAGCTATCTTTTCAAAGAATGATTTGCGGTCGGGGTATCATTAGTTGAAGATTAAGGAGGAGGATATTCTGAAGACTGCATTCAGTACGAGGTATGGACATTATGAGTTTTTGGTGACGCCGTTCGGTTTGACAAATTCTTTGACAACATTTATGAATTTGATGAATAGAGTATTTCAGGAATTTCTCGATAAGTTCGTGATTGTGTTTATCGATGAATTCTGATTTACTCTTAAGAATAAGGAGGATCATACTTTGCACTTGAGAAAGGTGTTGGAGATTCTAAATGAGAAGCAGTTGTATGCGAAGTTTAAGAAGTGTGAATTTTGGTTGGACCAAGTTTTCTTGGGACACGTGGTGTCAGAAGAAGGAATTTCAGTGGATCCAAACAAAGTTAAAGCAATCCATGATTGGCCACAACCCTCAAATCCCACTGAGGTTCGTAGCTTTCTTGGATTGACAGGATATTATCGAAGGTTTGTTGAAGGATTCTCCAAGATCGCTTCACCATTAACGCAATTGACCAGGAAGAATATGAGGTTCACATGGACGGAGACATGTGAATAGAGTTTTCAAGAATTGAAGAGACGGTTGACATCAGCACCTATCTTAACTATTCATATGGAGATAGGAAACTTCAAGGTTTATAGTGATGCTTCAAAAAATGGTCTTGGATGTGTACTGATGCAAAATGGGAAAGTGATTGCATATACATCGAGACAGTTAAGGGAATAAGAAAAGAACTACCCAACTCATGATTTGGAGTTAGCTGCAGTGGTGTTTGTACTAAAAATTTGGAGTCACTATCTGTATGGGGAACATTGTGAGATATATACTGATCATAAGAGTTTGAAGTACTTCTTCACTCAGAAAGAGTTGAACATGAGGCAGAGAAGATGGTTGGAACTAGTGAAGGACTACGACTGTGTTATCAATTATCATCCGGGTAAAGTCAATATGGTTGCTGATGCATTGAGCCAAAAGGCAATACAGAGTGTAGCTACTATGACCATAAATAAAAACCAGAGTTGCTTGATTTGCAAAGGATGGGTGTGAAGATCATTCAGGAAGGATCGTTGGAAGCAAAGATGGCAGCTCTGACACTTCGACCAACTTTGATGGATAAGATTCGACAGGGACAAGAGGTGGATAAATTGTTTGGCATGATAAGGAATGATATTAACTCTGGAAAGTCTTCTGACTTCCAATTAGGAGATGATGGTGTGATTCGTTATAGAGGTCGATTATATCTACCTGAAGTGGATGACATTCGGAAAGAAGTGGTGGCGGAAGCTCATTCAACACCGTACTCTGTAAATCCAGGAGCTACTAAGATGTATAGAGATTTGAAGTCACACTATTGGTGGCTAGGGATGAAGAGAGATGTCGCTCAATATGTGGATCAATGTTTGACTTGTCAGCAAGTAAAAGCTGAGCATCAGAGACTAGCAGAAACTTTGCAACCTCTATTTATTCCAGAGTGGAAGTGGGAGAATATCACTATGGATTTTGTTATTGGGCTACCGAACACAGTAAAAGGTCACGATGTCATTTGGGTTATTGTGGATTGATTGACTAAGTCTGCTCATTTCTTTCTATATGTTCTACGTATTCTATGGATCGTTATGCCCAGCTATAGATGCAAGAGATCGTCAGACTCCATAGAGTACCACTTACCATTGTGTCAGATAGGGACACAAGATTTTTGTCAGCTTTCTGGAAAAGTTTGCATAAGGCATTGGGGATACAGTTATCTTTCAGCACAGCATTCCATCTACAGACAGGCGGGCAATTGGAGCGTACGATACAGATTTTGGAGGATATGCTCAGAGCATGTGTGTTGGATTTTCATGGTCAGTGGAGTAAATTTTTGCCTTTGATAGAGTTCTCGTACAACAACAGTTGCCAGTCTACTATTGGGATGGCTCTATATGAAGCATTGTACGGGAGAAAGTGTAGATCTCCAGTACATTGGGATGAAGTTGGAGAAAGAAAACTTTTGGATCCAGACTTGATTCGTGAAATGTCAGAAGCTGTTACATGTATCCGAGAGAAGATAAAAATTTCTCAGGATTGGCAGAAGAGCTATGCAGACAAACGGAGAAGAGAGTTGGAATTTGAAGTGGCTGATCAGGTATTCTTGAAAGTATCTCCAATGAAGGGGATAATGCGGTTTGGAAGGAAAGAAAAAACTCAGTCCAAGATACGTTGGTCCGTTCACTATCATTGAGAAAGTTGGAAATGTTGCCTATAAATTGGAGTTACCAGCATCGATGTCTAGAGTACATGACGTGTTTCATATGTCTGTATTAAGGAAACATGTTCTAAATCCGTCTCATGTTCTCAGGTAGGAACCAACAGAATTAAAAGAAGATTTAAGTTATGAGGAAATACCAGTTGAGATTTTGCGGCGAGAAGTAAAGAAGCTCAGAAATAAAGAGATACCATTAGTGAAGGTGTTATGGAGGAATCAGTTAGTTGAGGAGGCCACTTGGGAAAGAGAAGATGAGATGATTGCTAAGTATCCAGAACTCTTCAGGTAAGTAAATTTCGAGGACGAAATTTTTATAAGGCGGGGAGGATGTCATACCTGAGCTTCTCACTACTCATGTGCAAATATAATTTAATTTGTGTTATGTGCATTTTATAATTATGTGATAATTATGTGGCAACTATGTGATAATAATGTGGTAATTATGTGACCAGTGTTGTTACATTTAATTTATCTTTATATTTTATTTGAGACATCTGTGTTAAAAATGGTGACAATGTGTGAATATATGCGTGCATAAATATTTACGTGCATTAATTTAGATATATAATTAAATTGTTTTGTGTGTATAAATATATTATTTTTAATTATTAAGTAACATACATGTTTTCGTAATAATAATAGTGGTAAGAAATGTACACATATGTGTCATATCTTAGTTATTAAGTATTGCATGTATATTCGTAATGAATAATATATATATATATATATATATATAAAGGGGGAAGTCACTGCGCTTACAACATTGTTCGTGGTTAAGTGACAACCACAAGTTCATTTTGGCTATCAACCAAACACGTATACATTAGTTTAAAAAAAATTACTATTGAATTCGGGTGTCGGTGAGTTACCGACCCCAACCCATATATATTAGAATGTTGGGGGTGAGAACCCATTCATTTGGGGCTAACAAGAGCAAAAAAAAGAAAAAAAAAGAAGAGAGAGAGAGAAAGAGAGAGAGGGAGAGAGAGAAGAAGAAGGAAGAGAGAAGGTGAGCGGGTCGGAATGGAAAGGAAGGGATTAGTTATAGTTCTTCACGAGGTTTATATTACTGTCAGATTCCAGGTAAGTAGAAGTCCAACTACAATGCATAACATGCTGTTTGTGAATTATTTGTGATTAATATGTGATAATTATGTTATGAATTATTTGTGATTACTTTTAATTACGTTATGAATTATTTGGAATTAATTTGTGATAAGTTGTGGATCTATGTGATTTGAGATAATATCATTGTCCTATATAAATCTGTGTGATCGGAAACTGTTGAATTTAGATCTGTATGATCTGAGAAGATATTGTTTATAAGATCTATGTAATTCAACATGAGGTTGTTATTCCAAAAAGAGATCCGTGTGATCTAAGGTGAAGTTGTTATTCTATAAATGGATCTATGTGATTAAGGTGAAGTTGTTATTCCAGAAGTGGATCTGTGTGAATTGATGTTAAGTTGTTGCTTTATTTGTGATTAAATGATGATATTGATATTGTAAATGGTTTATGATGCACATTTAATTATTCTGGTTGCATACCATGCATAAACATGAAAAAAGTATTTTTCCCAAAATTAATAAGATACTAATGGTGTGTGCGGCCACTATATATGCATCTCTGTCAGGGTTCGGAAAAATTATTCCCGACATTTTATTCTGAGTTCGTAAAAATCATTCTCAGTACTTTATTCTTGGTTCGGAAAAATCATTCCCAACACTCTGCCAGGGTTCAAAAAAATCATTCTCAGCACTATATTCAGGGATCTGAATCGATCCGACACTAAGTGTGTCTATTGAGCTCATTTGGGGTACATATCATAAGTGTGTCGTGGGGATCCCGCAATGTGAACAGTTTTTAAAATAAAAGAGACCAAATAGAAAGACTAGAAAATAGGCGATAGAGAACTAAATGAATTTTCATGCACTGACATGCATGATTTCTACTTACTGAGATTTTTGTCTCACTAGTTTATGCATTGTAGGTGAGCCTGTTGATGATTGAGTTTGTGATGTGACTGTGCAAGCTTTAGAGCTCCTACAGGATTTTGAGCGGATGTACATAGATGACGACCTGTTAGGCTAGGTCGTGGGTTTATTTTGTTTTCGTTGACGTTTTGGTTATGTAATATAATAAGTATTGTGACAAGTTTGGGTGGTTTGAAGTGTTGTCATAAACCAGTTACGTATGTTGAACTGGTGTGATGGTTTTGGTTATAGATATATTATGTGAGAAAAAAATATATGCAGATTTTAATGATGATGTTTATATTAATTAGTATTTTAATTATAAGTTATGTGAGGTGGGTCGTGTCGGAATGCTTATCAATGGCCTTCCGAGAGAGTAATGGGAGGTTATGCAATCTGAAAGGTGGCTCAAGTGGAATAAAGTGAAGAGTGATGTGTTTCAAAGTGAAGGAATGAAATAATTTAATGAGGGCATCCATGCTTTAACAAAGCAATTGAATTTGATCACTCAAGGAGTGAGTCAAGGGAGAAGTACAAGTGCTAATTTGAATGATGAGAGCAATATTATGTAAGGTGTAGAAGATGTTGCCTATTTAGATAGGAGAAATTACCAAGGGAATTTCCAACATCAAGGAAATTTCCAAGGTAATTATCCTTCTAACCAAGGTAATTTTCAAGGAGGATATCAAGGGCAAGCTCGGAGGAATAATTTTAATCAATCTAGTGGAGGAAATTATCAAGCTCCAAGGAAGCATGAAAATCTTTCTTACTCCAATACTCAAGCCGCCGTGGCACTTCCTCAAGTATTGGATCCGAGTGCTAAGCCGCCCAATGGAGAAGGTAAATCATCATTGGAAGAGACATTGCTAGCATTCATGGAAGATACAAGGGCTTATATAGAAAAGTGAGATGCTAAGCTTGAATCTCAAATGGAAAAGAGGGAGGCTAAGCTTGAGGCTAGAATGGAGGAAAATGAAAAGAAATCCGACAATAGGATGAGAGCTTTTGAGTATCAAATGGGACAAATTGCTTCTTCCGTTGGATCTCAACACCAACAAGGAAAGTTTCCATCTACCACGGTAACTAATCCTAAAGAAGATTGCAAAGCTATCACTCTTAAAAGTGGAAAAGAGTATAAAGAGCCTCCTATGCCTAAAGAGGATAGCGTTGTTGTTAAAGGGGAAGTGGAAAGAAAGGTTGAAGAAGGGTTGGTGCAAGAGGAGATTGAAGTGGAGGAAGTAAGCAAGAAAAACGAAGTTGTTGAGCAAAAGAAAGATGAAGAGAATATAGAGAGAATTCCAAAGTGGAAGAAGGCAAAGGAGTTTAGAGAAAAGGAAGTTGAAGTTGAAAGAGATAGTTGGGGGATACCCAAGACTCAAGTACCGGTTCCTTTTCCTCAAAGGTTCTTGAAGATGGGTTTAGATGAGAGGTTCAAAAAGTTTCTTGAAATCTTCAAGAAGATTCAAATCAATATCCCTTTCGCCGATGCTTTGGAGCAAATGGCTCATTAAGCTCGTTTTTTGAAGGACATCATGGGAAAGAAAAGAAGTCTTGATGAAAATAAAACGGTTAATCTAACCGAAGAGTGTAGTGTCATTCTACAACAGAAACTTTCACAAAAATTGAAGGATCCGGGTAGTTTCACTATACCATGTGAAATTGGAAAGTGCAAGAAGAACAAGGCTCTTTGTGATCTAGGTGCAAGCATTAATCTAATGCCTCTTTCTATATTCAAGAAGCTTGGGTTAGGTGAAGTAAAGTCAACTTCCATCACTCTTCAATTGGCGGATAGATCTATGACACATCCAAAAGGAGTAATTGAAGACGTGTTGATGAAGGTGGATAAGTTCGTCTTTCCGGTGGACTTTGTTGTTTTAGATATAGAGGAGGATGAGAATGTGCCATTGATTCTTGGGAGACCGTTTCTTGCTACCGGGAGAGCTCTTATTGATGTCTATAAAAGAGAGTTAAAATTGAGAGTGAATGATGAGGAGGTGGTATTTTCTCTACACAAGGCCATGCAATATCTAATGAATGATGAAGATTGTAAAAGTGTGGATGTTGTAAAGGAAAGTGTCGAGGAAAGTTGGCCTTCCATTGTAACCAATGATCCACTTGAACTTTGCTTGAGCAATTCTCTATCTCTTTCTAATATTTCTAATACTTCTCTTGATTTAAATGATGAATTGATTAATTGTTTGCTTGATCTAGGTGATTGTAGTGAAGCTCAAGAAGTTGCAGCCGCTATCTCGAGGGGAAATGGAAAGTTCTTACCACTTAGAGATCCACTCAATCAAGAAGAGAAAAAAGAAAAGAATGTGGAGTTGAAGCCTTTACCCGATTATCTTGCTTATGCTTTCCTTGGTGAAAATGAGACGTATCTGGTAATTGTATCATCTTTTTAAACCTCTAGTCAACTTGATAAATTACTTAATGTCCTTAAAGAGCATAAGTTGGCTATTGGTTGGTGTATTGATGATTTGAAGGGGATTAGTCCAACAATTTGCATGCATAAGATAAGGCTTGAGGATGAAGGGAAAGCTTGTGTTCAAAACCAAAGAAGACTTAATCCTATCATGTGGTAAAAAAAGAGGTTCTTAAGTGGTTAGACGCAGATATGATATTTCCTATTAGTGATAGCCCCTATGTGAGTCCGTTGCATGTAGTATCTAAGAAAGAGGATATGACTATAGTGAAGACCGAGAAAAATGAAACCATAGCCACTAGGACGGTGACAGGGTGGTGTGTGTGTATTGATTATAGGAAACTTAATGAGAACACACGTAAAGATCATTTTCCCTTACCTTTCTTGGACCAAATATTGGATAGGTTGTCCGGGTATGAGTTTTATTGCTTTCTTGATGGGTATTCCAGGTATAACCAAATTCTCATAGCACCTAAAGACCAAGAAAAGACCGTTTTCACTTGTCCTTATGGAATATTTACTTTTCGAAGATTGCCATTTGAACTTTGCAATGCACCGGCCACCTTTCAAAGGTGTATGATGGCAATCTTTGAAGGTTTGATTGAGAATATCATGGAAGTTTTCATGGATGACTTTTCGGTGTTTGGTTCTTCTTTTGATATTTGTTTGTCTAATCTTGCTATTGTTTTGAAGCGATGTCAAGACACTAATTTAGTGTTGAATTGGGAGAAGTGTCACTTCATGGTAAATGATGGCATTGTACTTGGACATCACATCTCTTCAAAGGGATTGCAAGTGAACCGAGCTAAAGTTGTTGCTATAGAGAAGCTTCCACTACCAACAAATAAGAAGGGACTACGATCGTTCCTTGGTCATGCCGGGTTCTATCGTAGATTCATAAAGGATTTTTCCGCATTTTCTAAACCTCTCTCTCATCTCCTTGAAAAAGATGTTCCATTTAATTTTGATGAAAATTGTTTAAATGCTTTTCAGGTTCTAAAGGAAGCTTTAATTTCATTGCCCATCTTGATCACCCCCGATTGGAAGGAGCCATTTGTATTGATGTGTGATGCAAGTGATGTAGCTCTTGGAGTAGTTTTGGGGCAATTAAGAGTGAAAAGGTTCCGGGCTATTTACTATGCAAGCAAGACATTTGATGCGGCTCAACGGAACTACACTACTACCGAAAAAGAGTTATTGGCAGTGGTATATGCATTTGATAAGTTTTATTCCTATTTGGTGGGAACGAAGACTATTGTATACACCGATCATTCCGCCATCAAGTATCTTATGGCGAAGAAGGATGCAAAGCCAAGGGTGATAAGATGGGTGTTACTTCTTCAAGAATTTGACATAGAAATAAGAGATAAGAAGGGCACGAAGAATGTGGTAGCCGATCATCTTTCAAGGCTAGATTCGAGGGAGTATTGCGAAAGCACTTATGAGTTAATGAAGGAGGTTTTCCCCGATGAAGAAATCTTGAGGTGTGATTGCTATCAAATTGAGGTTTTAGTGGAGCAAAAAGGAAGCATGTGGTATGCGGACTATGTTAATTACTTGGCTAGTGGAAGGAAGCCTTATGAGCTTAATAAGTATCAATCCAAGAAGTTCTTTCATGATGTTAAAAGCTACTTGTGGGATGATCTTTTCTTGTACAAGATGTGTAATGATTCTCTTGTAAGAAGATGTGTGCCCGAGGAAGAATGGAGTAGTGTGTTGGAGTTTTGTCACTCTTCACCTAGTGGAGGCCATTTTGGAGCTCAAAAGACCGCTGCAAAAGTCTTACAATCGGGGTTGTATTGGCCTTTATTGTTCAAGAGTTGTAAGAAATTTGTAGAGGGTTGTGATCGGTGTTAAAGGATGGTGGGAATCTCCAAGTGGGATGAGATGCCCCTTAAGAGCTTTCAAGAAGTGGAGATATTCGATGTGTGGGGCATCGATTTCATGGGACCATTTCCTCAATCTAATGGATTTTTATACATCTTATTAGCGGTCGACTATGTCTCGAAGTAGATTGAGGCTATACCTTCAAGAACAAGTGATGCTAGAGTCGTCATGGGATTTCTAAAGAAGCATATCTTTACAAGATTTGGAGTTCCTAGAGTATTGGTAAGTGATGGGGGTAGTCACTTCATAAATAAGCTCATGGAGAACATTCTCAAGACTTATGGAGTGAAGCATCGAGTGTCTACTCCGTATCACCCTCAAACGAATGGTCAAGCTGAAATTTCTAACCGACAAATCAAGCAAGTCTTGGAGAAAACAGTGAGTGTAAGTAGGAAAGATTGGTCTACTAAGCTTGATGATGCTTTATAGGCCTTTCGAACCGCATTCAAGACCACTCTTGGCATGTCTCCATTTCAAATTGTCTATGGCAAGTCTTGCCATCTTCCCGTGGAGCTAGAGCATAAAACTTATTGGGCCATTAAGAAGTTGAATTTTGACATGAAAGCTTCGAAGAAGGTAAGATTCTTGCAATTGAATGAGCTTGAGGAATTTTGAGAAAATGCTTATGAAAATTCAAGGATTTTTAAGGAGAAAACCAAGAGGTGGCATGATGCTCGTTTGAGGAAAAAAAGTTTTGAAAATGTGAAAAGTGTTGGTATTCAATTCTCGACTAAGACTTTTCCCGGGCAAGTTGAAGTCCAAATAGAGAGGGCCCTATGCGGTGAAGGAAATTTTTGATAGGGGAGCTCTAAAAGTTATGGACGAGAACGGGGGAGATTTCTTGGTTAATGGTCATCGAGTGAAGCACTACGTGGATCCATCACAAAGGGAGACCCTCTTTGTGGATACTTTGTTTGAAAGATAATCTCGTACTTCGTCTGGCTTGAAGATGTTAAACTTAGCGCTAAATGAGAGGCAACTCATTCTTTTTATCTTTTGATGCTTGTTTGTTTTGGTTTTGTAGGTGGATTGTGCTTGTGAGAAAATGCATGTTGAAGGAAAGAGAAGTGCTTCATGGATTCGAGTAGGCATGTCTCACCACTTTGTGCAAACTTAATTCTCGACTCTTGTCTTGAGTTAAGTTTGGGGGGCTAGTGCGTGGTGGAGATAACTTGATTCGTTTGGATGCATATGCTTCTCTACAAGAAGATCATTGATGGAAACTACAAGGGTAAGTCCCACCACTTTTTGCAAACTTAATTCTCAACTCTTGTCTCGAGTTAAGTTTGGGGGGAGAGTGTGTGGTGTGACTCACCACTTGAATCAAAATTCTTGTAAAATTGGGTCAATTTTAAAAAAATTTCTCATGAGTTTGGATAGGATTTTGGTCCGATTGGTAGAGTTGAAGTGCATGATAGTCCATAATTTTAATGACATTGTTGAGCTAATGGTGTTTGTGAGTGTTTGAGCATGAATGAAGGGTATTGGAAACATGAATGGAGCTCGGAGCTAACGCGTTCCATTACCAAATGCCTATTGAGGGAGTACTCTACACCTCATAACTTTTAATTTCTTGACATGAAGTGATTTTGATTTGGATCGTTGTGATTAGCATGCTACTTCATTTGTTATGTTTGTGGGATATTTACTTTCGTAATTTAGGATTTCAATTTTCAATCAAAGATGGGGATGATTGTGAGCTTAATTGATTGTGGATGATATGAATGTGTGCTTAATTTTCTTATGGATGGATGTTATTAGTATTTTTGCATGCTTTGTGTTTTTGTTGTGTCTTGTTGTTGAGTCCTTATTTTTATATTTTGTGTGTATCTTTAATTTTGTCTTGGGTTGTTTGGTGGTTTGTTTAGGGAGGTCGTGAGTCATTTTTGAATGTGAGTGATGACATGTTGTGGTAGTAAGTGATGACAAGTTATGATTAAGAATCTCTATACTTTTGAATTGTGACATGCTTTACTTAACTTGTTCAATTTCGAGATGAATGTGGTGTAATAAGTTTTTTAAGGTCCAATGCATAAGCTTGTGAGAATTTGAGCCTCAACCGTGCATACATGGTATTTCTTCATGTGAATCGGTTGTGTTTGATAAATTAGAACTTGCTCAAGGACTAGAGGAACGAGCCCGATTTGTGGAGATTAGTGATATGATCTAAGGTCATCCTTGTCATTAATAGTTATTGCCAAATATTTCCATACCGTGAACATCATCCCTAGTCAACCACTTTGAGCCTTTAAGCCTATTTATTGTGAATTCAACATATTACAAGCCATGATTACCCACTTAAAGCCTTATATATATATATACCTTTTGTGTGAGTGATTGAGGAGATGGTAACTAGAAAGGTTTAATAACGAAGAAAAAGAAGAAAAGAAAATGGTAAGTAAGCAAGAAAAAGGATGAAAAGAGCAAACACAAGAATACACATGCAACCTCAAAGCAAGAGAAGGAGCAAAGCAACATCAAAATGTTCAAGTAAACAAAATTCAAAGAAAGGAAGCATGCATCAAAAGAAGCTAAATCCAAGGAAAGTTAATGAATAGTGTTTGAGATTTTAAAGATAAGAAAGGAAGAAAGGAAAGTGAAGAAGTTGAGGAAATTGGTCATCTCTTCGATTACTTACGCATGATTAGTCACTCTTATCCATATACTTTCTACCCTATCAAAGAACCTATCATTACATCCGTAATTGAAGACTTTTTTGATCATTAATTGAAATTTTGGTGGTTTGTGAAGGTAGTCCGCGAGCAAGCTTATAGCGAGTCAAGCCAATCGGTTGATGAGTGTTGCTTAACCCTACTTCATAGAGTGTTGAGTGAAATTGATATCCGATGTGAGACTTGGACCAAAAAGGGACTATATTATACCTTATTCTCTTTTGATTGAATTTGTTAATGCTTCATGTTATGATTTTAATGTTGTAGGATGACTTAGCATAATTTGTAGTTATTATTGCTAACGATGTGTTATTACTTATGTTCGTTTAACCTTTTCCTAGGTGAAAATTTCTCCTATTGGTTTGTCATTTTCGTTGCTCGGGGACGAGCAACACTTTAAGTTTGGGGGGTTTGATCATCGCTATTTTTACCCAAATTTTAGTGTATTTTTGCATGTCTTTTCGTATTATTTTATTCGTATTTCATGTGTTATTTGGTTATGTTATGTGTTTTCATGGAAATGTGTGTGAATGAGCCTAAATATGTTGAAAACAGGTGAAAAATAGAACGAGAGCTAAAACGAGCAAGAAACGGGACCGCCGAGACCCAACTCGAGTTACAAGGTGCAACTTGAGTTGTCAACACGAGTTGAAGCCAACTCAAGTTGGGCCTGAAAATGTCAAAAATTGTCCAGTAACTCAACACGACTTGAGAGACCCTACTCCAGTTACCAACTCGAGTCGAGTTGGGGTCCAGAAATCATCTAGAGAGCTTACTCGAGTTGCAAGGTCCAACTCGACTTACAACTCGAGTCGAGTAAGGAGCAGGGTAGCGATCAAAGTTTGTACAGTGAGCCAACTCGACTTGCAAGCTGCAACTCGAGTTGCCAGCTCGAGTCAAGCTACCTTACGAAGGATTTCCAATTTTAGAGCCTCGCAACACGACCGAACAGGCGAGTGCACGAGTAGCCAATACGAGTCGAGCTATGTTAGCTCGAGTTACATTACAAGCAACTCGACTCGTGTTGCTAACTCGAGTTGGGAAGGCCAACTCGAGTAAGGTCATTTTGGGCCAAAAATCCAGATTTTCACCTGCCAATGTGTGTAAGTGTGTGTAAAAAGCCCATTTGATATTAAATTATGGCCCAACTTGGAGAGGGTATAAATAGCCTCAAGTTCAACATTTGAAGAGAGATTGGATATTCCACACAAGGGTTTCATTCCTACACCTAGATCACACATCATTTTTTCCATTTAACACCATCATCTTCATCCATCTTCATCCATTCTTCATCCCTTCCATTTGGGTGTTAGAGACCTCAAGAATTCAAGAGCTAGAGGTAGAGATCAATGAGTGTTGAAGATTCTCTACAAGGAATTGCTATGGAAGATTTACATCTCTTTTGTTTCTCATTTGGATTTAAGACTATGGATATGTGTAATGAATCATTCATGTTTTTTGTTACTATTATCATGTTAGGCTAATCCCTCTAGTTGGATTAGGAATATGAAGAGCACACTAGATTTATATTATTATATGGATTAAATCGGTTTTTAACTTAATTGATGTTGGTTTCTATTCATGTGATTTAATTATTTTGATGTTGTGATGGCATGGTTTGTTATTCATGAATGATTATTGGTTTAATGGATTGTTGATCAATGAATAATTTATGATAATTAAGTGCTATTATAATGTTCATGTGTATATTGCTTGGAATGAGATGGAAACGACCCTCTGAAGTATTAGAAAGGTATGAATAGACATCGAGTTTGGTTTGATCGAAAGGATATTTGAATTCGATGAGGGAAACCAATCCATTCGTTCGCTTTAGTACACAAAAATGGAGAGTTAATCCTTTTAGTACCTTTGAAGGGAGAATTGGGAATTAATTAGTACCTAGATAGAAGAGGTTAATGTTGGGCTTTGATCTTAAGTGCTTTTGGGAGTCTCAAGTGGATCAACAACCTTTGTAACCCGAAAGGGAGCTTAGGATATAATCGTGATCACCTTTAATCTACATCAATTGAGTTGAATTTCCTTTGCATGATAATATGAATTGAATGTGCTTGAATGTTTCTAATCCCATGTTTTTTCATACTTGAACTTTAGCACCTATTCTCTTTTCTCGTTAATCATATTACTTGTCATTTCTCTTAGTTGTTATTTTATTTACTTGCTACTTGCTTTAGTTGGTAATTTCAAACTCAAAACCCCTATCATCCTTACAAAAGTGACATAAACATGAGCACACGCATTTTACTAATCCAAACCTAACTCCTTTGTGGTTCGATAATTTTATTTCTTGGGATATACTTCTACAACGATCGAGTATTCTTGCTCATGAATATAAAATATTCAAGCAATCGTCTTTGATGGGAAAATTACAGTGTTCCCATACGCAAAGTACATGTTTCATTTTTATGGATTAATTTCTTGATTTTTTTATCTTTAATTTTTACATGGTGGGGAATTATCATCGTGGTTGATTTTAACAACTTGTGTCTTAAGCAAGCACACCATAAACATAAGGATGCTGCAAATACACCAAAGAGAATGAGAATTATTACATATAGAATTCATGAAAATTTTCATATTAATACAATAACATAGTGCTACATCTAAAGGGGGAAATATTAAATCATCATTTCCTAAATGGCCAACCAAAATAAAATAAGCAAAAAAAAATTTGCAAAACAAAATGTGCAAAAAAAAAATGTGCAAAACAAAATGTGCGAAAACAAAATTGTGCAAAACAAATTGTGCAAAACAAAATTGTGCAACACAAAATTGTGCATACCAAATTGTGCAAAACTAATTTGTGCAAATTTTTGTATATTTTATTTTACACATTTTTTCTACACATTTTGTTTTTGCACATTTTAGTTTTATGCACATTTTCCTTACAAAGTATTTTATGAACGTTTTCATCATTGGTGTTGAAGAGTAACAAAATGGTGGCATTCATTGAGAGTTCTCTTTTACTTGCACACTAAATGAATAACATATACCTTGTAAGCTCTAAATTTTATTTTTAATATCATATAATCTCGTCTTAGGTGAGTTGTACATAATTCTTATACATATACTGTTGTATGTTACAAATCATGATTTCATGTTAAGTGAGGGAGCTAGCTAATAATTCTACTTTTATACCAAAGATATTCATACAACAAAATGAAACAGTCCAGAAAACTAACTCAGAATTGGAACTACCACAAAGATGACAAATAAACTATCAACATATTCTAAAGATAATGACACAACAAGATTCCTATCAAGTTAATCCAAATTAATTTTCAAAACCTAAGAAATACGTATATTACATATTAATCAAAACTTTCTCTCGTCTATGCATATTATTCTTAATATGCATTCATTTACTCGGAGAACACTCCGGAAAATCCAACCTTTGAGCCCTCTTAGAAAGTTCAATTCATGAATGAGAGACTTTCTCTCTCTCTTCCAATGGCTGATTATTGTGGACTGTGTTTATTCCTGCGACTGAAGTACCTGCCATGGGGTTTTGGGGGTAAAAGTATATTGTCCATTTATTGCCTCCCATAGTGAATTCATCGCTGTCAATGTATTGCCAATGCCTATCAAGGCTATCAGAATCATCACTAATAGCTTCAACCAATTTTGTTGAATGTCCAATCTGCTTTCACCTTAAGAAGATTTTCACCTCAAGAAGAGGACACAACAGCAAAGCCCAAAGGCGTAATACAATCAATCCAAATACTTCAGAGTCTAGATCAAAATCGCAAAAGCCCCAACAAGAAATCAATCAAAGGCAAAGAGCAGATTTGAGGCAGCTTGGCCTCCTTCATGTTGCAACAAGCAGCGAGCAATCTGTTGAAGGTGGGGATACTCTTTCCATTTGAAATCAATTGAGTGATGCAGCAAGGAGTCTGAGTATGTAAATGGAAACAGAGGTGTTGCTACCAGTGCGTGGCGGTGTTGAATTCAGTGGATAATTCACCTCTGCATCAAACGGAAATCTGTCATTGACAGAGTGGAAAAAGTCCATAGCCCTGCAACCGCCGAAGTGACAGGAACAGGAAAGAATGAATGCAAGCTATACTTTGGAATGGAGGCATGGTTGGAAGGATTCGCAAGATATCGACGAACAAAACAGAATCAACTGAGATGCACACCAGAGAATATTTCTGTGAGAATCGGACGGCGTCGGCACATTAAAAACTACTCGAGGCAGCAGCGATTCAGAAATAGGGGGCTTCAAAAATCCTTGGTAGTAGAGTGGAGTGTTGGCGGAGCATCCAGTGGCAAACAGGCATACCCAATTTGAAATTCACTGTGTATATAAAGGGTCATCAGAAAAAAATTAAGGCAACCCTATGCAGGGGCTCCGAAAAGGAAGCCCAATCCCTAGAGTGCTTGGCCGGGAGGGCGGTGTGACTGAAACCGCAGGCAATTATACCAGACGGTGGCTGACAGGTCACAGCGGGGGCCATCTGCAGTCCGCGACCAGCAAGGATGACCGGAAGCGATGGAACCCTAGGTGGCGCAAATCTGAATTCAGCGCAGGCCCCAAATCGATTGAAACTAGGAAGTCGCGAGAAGCCGCTGGGTAGAGCTCTCGAAGGTCGGCGACGCCAATAAGAAGAGGAGCGCGGCCACATCGGAAACAGGCAGATCTAGATGTGCGTTTATCTGAGAGAGATCCAAACGGGCATTGCTGTGATGACGGCGAGCGGTGCCGGTTAAGTATGAAGGGCCAACCGAGAAGAGTCCAGAGGAGAGAAAGAGTGGAGATTATTTCCTTGTTCAACGAAAGTTAATTTAGTCTCACTGCAGCAAATTTGTGTAGTTGACTGTTATTATTTTTTTTCCTTGTATTCTATAGTAAATATGCTCTAAATTGTGTATTTAGTAGTAATAAACCTTAATTATAATATTATTAATAATAATTAATTATTATTATTTATTAATAATAATAACAACAACAACAATAATAATAATAATAATAATAATAATAATAATAATAATAATAATAATAATAATAATAATAATAGTAGTAGTAGTAGTAATAAGAAGAGGGTAAATATGTCATTTACTTATTATCTCATTTGTTAATACTCATTAACAAACCTAAAATAACTAATACATAGTTATCAATGATCTCATTTTTCCATAATACCAAATAATAATACAATTAATCACAAGTCAAACAAATCTCATTATACACAATCCCTATATATCACATACCCACAAGCAAACGACCTCTAAGTATAATACATTATTTGATACAATCAACTATAAATTTTAATTTTAAATAAATAATCTTGTAAGTACTATACTCCCTCCGTCCAATTTCAGATGACACACTTTTCATTTTGGGTTGTCCCATATAAGTTTGCATCTTCCTAGAAAAGTAAAAAGTCAAACACAATCACTATTCCTCATACACTTTATTTACAAAAAATACCCTTATCTAATACAACTAACATACTTTATCATTTATTTATTACCAAAATATATCATAATACCCCTAAAAGTTATCACATTTCTTAATCTTCATGCCGGAGGCAGTTTGCAAATATTTGTGGGATGGAGGGAGTATTATAAATTAAATAAGAGATTATTACTGATAGGTACGTATATGTATAGCCTAATTACTAATAAATACATTGATATAAAATAATTACTGATAGATACGCTTATGTATAGCATAAGTACGTCTTTTTCCAGTATCACCCTTATTTATAACGATTAATATTCAACGTTTGCACTTAACATTAGTTTTATTGAACACTAATGTGCACTAAATCAGATAAAAACAATGGGTAAGAGATTTAAGGATAATTATAATAATCCTTTCTTCAATTTAATTATGTATTTTTTTGTTTTTCTCTCAAAGATGCACACTAATGCATTCGTAGGGTTCTTTAATTTAATCGCGTATTTTCTGTTTCTCTAAAAAAATGCACACTAATATACTTAACAATAGTTTCATTGAACACTGATGTACACTAAATCAGATAAAAACAATGGATAATAGATTTAAGGAGATATTTAAGGATAATTTTAACAATCCTTTCTTCAATTTTATCTTTTATTTTCTGTTTCTCTCTCAAGAATGGATGCATACTTATGTATATTCGTAGGATTCTTCAATTTAATCGTGTATTTTCTATTTATCTCAAAGAATGCACACTAATGTACATAAGTAGGCCAGTTCTTCAATTTAATTGCGAATTTTCTAGTTTCTCTCTCAAGAATGCACATTAATGTACATTCGTATAAATATTATATTTAATCATGTATTTTTATTTTTATCTTAACAATGCACACTAATGTACGGATGAGTATGAGTGTAAAACAAAATACTCCCTTCGTCCCTTTGATACGTATCCATTTTCCATTTTGGTCCGTCTCATTACAAAGCATCCATTTTCCTTTTTGGATTGATATGACCCACAACCACTACACATGGACCCACACTCAACACTAATACAACTACCCACTACACATTAAAATATTATTTCTCTCACCTTACTATACATTAAATTATTATACTCCTTAATCCATGTGCAAAAAGTAAATGAATATCTTTCAAGGGGACGGAGGGAGTATAATTTTGTATTTATAAATAATTTTCTGAGGTGAATGTATCGTTTAGTGATACTTAAATATATTTTGTACCTATTAATTATTGACTCATAAATAATTATATTTTATATACTTAAACTGTACAAATCTATGTATCACATATAATATAAAGAGGGGAGATCTTAGGTGAGAAGATCTCACAAATCCTCTTATGTAAGATGGATTATCAATGGATAAAAAAATACTATTTTTTAAATTCAATTAAAAAGAAATTAAGTAAAAATAAAGGCCTATCTAGTTACGTTAATTAATCTATACATATATAAAAGCAAACCTGAATTTTCACTTTTGTTTTCAATTTTTTTTCAATTTTACTTTATTTAAAAATAATTCAATTTTAATCTTAACCGTCCAATTTAATTTTAATTTTAACCTTTCAATTAATAATTTTAATAGATTATTATATTATAATAATGGATTTAATTATTTAAATTTTAAATTTTTTATTGCATACTATAAATTTGATAAGTATAGGAAATATTTTTTTCAAATTTGATTAATCTTAAATCAATATATACTTAATTTAAATTAATATATCAATTTTATTTTTATTATAATAATCTCTATAAATATTTGCTTTCAATCACGATCGTTGATTCTTTAAAATCATGACATATAAATTTTCATTACCTAATCAAATTCTTATTATATCCCTCTTTTTTTTCCCCTTACTAATGCTTCTTATGTTTTTTTTCTCTTTTACAAATTCTACTTTCATATTATTCATAATCTACTCTAATTTGTTATGTTTTTTATACTTTTATTTGATCATATATGCAGGTTCAATCGTTCTCCTTAAAGAAATCATTATACTTTTTAATTTTTTCTTTTGTTCTTCTTTTTAGTTATCTTTTTGTTTTTTTTCTCTAATGCTTTTTTTTTCTCTTTTACAAATTCTACTTTCATATTATTTATAATCTACTCTAATTTATTTTATCTTTTATACTTTTATTTGATCTTATATGCAGGTACAATCATTCTCCATAAAGGTATCATCATACTTTTTTAATTTTTTGTTATCTTATTTTTTTTCTTTTCGACTTTTGTGTGTTTTTTTAATAATTCTATAAATTTAATTTTTATAATTTAATTTATTTTATCTTCTTTTATACTTTTATTTTATATTATTTTTAGGTTTAATCATTCTCATATTTGATCTTATTTGTAGGTCCAATCATTATTTGTTGACATATTATTCTTTTTTTTGTCTATTTTTTTTTTCTTCAATTTTTGTGTTTTCTTTATAATAATTCTATGACCCTATTTTTATATTTTAATATTCTATCTTTTGTTCTTCTTTTTAATCATATTTTTTTCTCTAATGCTTCTTCTTTTGCTTCCCTTTATAGATTCTACTTTCATATTATTTATAATCTACTCTAATTTATTTTGTCTTTTATACTCTTATATGATTTTATATGTAGGTTCAATTATTCTCCTTAAAGGTATCATTACATTTTTTAATTTTTTGTTATCTTATTTTTTTCTCTTCAATTTTAGTATTTTTTTTAATAATTCTATAAACTCTATTTTTGTAATTTAATTTATTTTATCTTCTTTTATACTTTTATTTGATTGATATTATTTTTAGGTTTAATTATTATCATATTTGATATTATTTGTAGTTCCAATCATTCTTATTTAAGGTATATTCTTTTTTTTGTCTTTTTTTCCATTTAATTTTTGTGTTTGCTTTATAATAATTCTATTAACCCAATTTTTATATTTTAATATTTTTTCTTTTGTTCTTCTTTTTAATCATCTTTTTATTATTTTTTCTCTAATACTTCTTCTTTTTCTTCTCTTTTATAGATTATACTTTAATATTATTTATAATCTATTCTAATTTATTTTGGCTTTTATACTTTTATATATGATTCTATATGTAGGTTCAACCATTCTCATTACAAGTGTCATTATAATTTTTAATTTTTTGTTATCTTATTTTTTTCTCTTCGATTTTTATATTTTTTTAAATAATTCTATAAATTCTATTTTTATAATTTAGTTTATTTTATCTTCTTTAATACTTTTTTTTACTGATATTATTTTTAGGTTTAATTATTATCATATTTGATCTTATTTGTAGGTCCAATCATTTTTATTTGAGGTATATTCTTTTTTTTTCTATCTTTTTTCTCTTTAATTTTTGTGTTTTCTTTATAAAAATTTTATGAACCCTATTTTTATATTTTAATACTCTTTCTTTTGTTTTCTTTTTAATAATCTTTTTATTATTATCTTTTCTCTAATACTTCTTCTTTTTCTTCTCTTTTATAGATTCTACTTTCATATTATTTATAATCTACTCTAATTTATTTTGTCTTTTATACTTTTATATGATCTTATTTGTAGGTTCAACCATTCTCCTTAAATATATCATTATAATTTTTATTTTTTCGTTATCTTATTATTTTCTCTTCGATTTTTGTGTTATTTTTTTAATAATTCTATAAACTTTATTTTTATAATTTAGTTTAATTTAGGGTAAATTACCAAAACCCCCCTCAAGGTTTGTCTAAACTACTAAATAAACCCCTCGAACAGAATAAAGAATTCATCTGTTCGGTTGCAATAATCGAACAGCAAAAGATTATTATTATTTTTTAATTCATATCTACATTACCGAATAGATAAGATAACAGATAAGTTTCATGACATCATCTATATTTAAATAAAGATGTGATTCCTCTTCCAATGAATTTAAGCCAGTTTTTATTTGATTCATTATATTGGTTATCCGATTCATCCACGCTTATTATATTGGTTATCAGATTTAGCGTGGATGAATCTGATAATCAATCTACTGAATCAAATAGAAACTTGCTTATTTTACTGGAAGAGAAATCACCATCTTTGTTTAAAAATCGATGATGTCATGAAACTTATCTGTTATCATCTATGAATTAAAAAAAATCACTAATCTTGTTATGTTCGGTTGCAATAACCGAACAGATAAAATATATTATTTCTTTATTCTGTTCGATTGTTGCAATCGAACAGATAAAATAGATGAATGGTAATTATGTCTTATTAAATATTTTTGGGGTACGTTTATTAAAATTTCGGGGTACGAGTAGCCGGTCCCCAAAAAAATATATTTTAAATTCCATTAAAAAGAAATTAAGTAAAAATAAAGATCTATTTAGTTAAGTTAATTAATTATGATTAAAGATAAAACTAATAACTAAGAATTAAGGGATTAGGGGTACAAAAGTGATTGCTCTTAATATCATAACATAATGATCTTCATGTGTGTGTGTGAGTCTACATAAGCTTTTCCATGATGTCGCTTGCCTTACATACTTCTTAGATTGTTCACCTTCATCCATTTTTTATCACCTTTGTACATGTTCTATCTTTACTTGCTTTATTAGTTAGTTTTTAGTGTTAATCAACCCCCTCTTTATTAATTAGTCCTACTAGAGTGAAACATCTTTCAAATACGGCTACCCACTTTTGCCCTTGGGTTAAATATTTCTAAATTTGGTACTTGGTCACTACGATCTACTACGAGATAGAGTACACTTGCTCCTATCAATTTATACCAAAATTGAAACCAAGTTCAATTATCACTTTTTATTCATCTTATAAATTAATTATAAAATAGTTTAATAATTAATAATCACTTTTTATTAATTAGGTAATATTTTTTATTAAAATTGTTATAACTTTTTATTCATCTCTCGAATGGTTTATAAAATAGTGAAATTAGATGGTTATCACTTTTCATTGATCAAATATCACTTTTTATTAAAAATATTATCACTTTTTTCCGTCTTACTAATTATCATGAAATAGTTCAAATGATCAGTTATTACTTTTTTTTAGTATTACTTTTATTAATAATATTATCACGTTTTATCAATTCTATATTATTGATCGTGAAATTCACTTTCGTTATTATTTATCATTTTTTATTAAAGATGTTATCACCTTTTTTTTTAATATTATCACTTTTCATTTATAATATAAATTGTTCATAAAATAGTTTCAACCACTGTTATCACTTTTCATCAATTAGATACTCTTATCACTTTTCCTTATAAAGAATATCACACTTATCCTTCTCGCGAAAGTCATTCGTAAGACATACTCACATAAGTTTTTAACATTATGAATTATTTATAGCATTATTTTTGAATAAAAGAGTAATAGTCCATATTTTCAAAGAGTGATTTTCCATAAATTAAAAAGTAATCGATAAATCAGGATGCACTTGTGAACCCAGCACACGCAAGTGTTTGTCATATTTTTATAATAACATCCTAAAATCACACTTTAATGCATTATTAATCATACTTTAGTAAACCTTACATAATCACCCAATTCCATTTCACATAGATACCGTCTCACAAGAGGCTGTCTTTTAAATAATACCATAATTGTGTTATTGAATGAACTGATTGATGAAAATCGACAAATTTTTTTCTAAAAATTAGATGTGGTGGGTGCATGGTGGTTGTGGGTGGCCATTAAAGAATTGAATTATTGGTCAGATTTGGACCCAGAAACTTTTTTTTGATAATTATAATAATATTATTTAATATTTATAATCCTACGGTAAATAAATTAATATTAAAATTATAATTAATATTGACACAATTGAATTTTTATTTGTAGAAAGCAATTCAAGACATTACTATTACCGTTTATAACATAGATATATTTATAAAAATAATAATGAATTGAGTGTAAATTTATGTATATAATTAGAAGGTTTCGAACACCTAACCTATAATCAAGAGTTGACCCCTCAACAATTAGCATATATTAAAAATTATACCTGATATATATACCTATTATTATTTAATTTGAGGGTACAGATATACCCTAGAACCCAGTTGGATCCACCCCTGTTATTGGTGGGAATGATTTTAAGGGAGTTTAGTGGGAGGGAACGGGTTGAACCTCAAGTCACTAATCCATTTTGACACTTTTAGCAACTTGAATGCCATCTAATTTAATTACATGTTTTTGTCAAAACATGAAGAGTCGAATTTATTTATAAATTAAAAAGACACCAAACCATAATTCAAAAATATCATAAATTCAAGAGAATGTAGTATATTCAGTATGCGGGACAATGGATGTCTGAATGGGAATAAAAAAATTTTAATTACCATATTTCATACTTGGTCGGGATTAAGAATCAAAATCCATTATTTATTTTATTGATTTAATGTGAAACATATGTGTGAACAAGATTCTTATGTGTGAATCTTGATTTATCAATTATTCTTTAATAAATAAAAATTACTTTTAAAGAGATGAATTATTACTCTTTTAAATGAAATATAGTACTCTTCAAATTCTTACACTCTAATTAATTAGTGATTACTCTTAAGTACATGAAATATTATTCTTTAAAAAGATGAAATATTGTTCTTATAAATGAAAAATATTACTTTTCAATTATGATATGTTCTGATATTTTATGTTCTTGTTTAGCACATTTGAGGAGTAATTTTTTATATTAAAATAATAACAATAATAATAATTCATTTATTTAATGAGTAATTTTTTATATTTTAAAAAATAATTTTACAATATAATTATTTTATGATTTTTATATATAAAAAAGCCAAAATAACGTTTGCATAATGTACCGGCCCTGTGCTTTAGAGCATCTCCCTAAAGCCTATATATTTTGTCCTAATGTCATGTGATGTAAGGGAAGGTGAGTTTTAGTAGTAATCTTGGATGCATCGGTGGAGTTTATCAACATCAGATTTTAGTAGTTGGGAGTTATAATAATGTTTGTAGAACAGTTGGTTCATTTTATTTAAAAATGTCAAATTTTTATAGTTTCATTAAATGTGACTAAATCAATATTTTTATAAATTTATGGAATGAAATCGGAGCATAACTAAAATGTTTAAATCCTTTTTGAATGAAGTAATTATTTTAGAACATGAGTAAAAAAATATATGACGATTTATATTTTGAACTCCCCTGATCTGTACATATTCTCCGCGAGGATGGATGGGCGTTGTACATATTCTCCGCGAGGATGGATGGATGGGCATTTAAACCTTAAACTTTTAGTGCTTTACGATTTTGCCTCCTTAAAATATAATATATCTTCTTGGACATATTTTCACTAACTTCAGGATATTTTTAGTGAATGGTAGAGATTTGAGAGAACTTTAAACACGTAAAGAAAGTGTGGAGGGAATATGTTTGCAATTTGAAATACGTATGCTTGAATTTTCAATCTGATTTGAGTGATTTTCGTACCAAAATAATGATCCTCCTTCCCTTTCGTTGTGCATCTACTTATGTAAATAAATCTCAATGGAGCTCTTCAATATATAGTTTCTCAAATTTAGCTCTAAAATAGTAAAATGTGTATAATCTCAAGATTAACGAGGAATTTCTAAAACATAAACATTTTAAGTGTAAAACTCCACAAATAAACACCTTCTTCCATCTTAAACCTTCTCTCTCTCTCTCTGTGCTTTGCATCATGTTTTCTTTTGGCTTTATAATCGGTGGATTACCGATCCCTGTACCACCATTTAAGATGTAATTAACCACATTTATCCTACTTTCATTTATTATGTAGTATTATTTAGCCTATATCCTTAAATAATTATATACTTGTACCTCTTCCAACTAATTTATGATAATTTTATAATCCTTAGTTCATTTAATTTGTGATGATTATATGCTAAATAATTACTATGTTTAACTGCGGTCGCAGGTCATGTAAACGTGTGTAAAAGTCACCACCCATACGGAGGATAAGGTAAGGATGGCATTCTAATATAATTAATGTTGGACTATCAGTTCCAAGGGATTCATTTTTCACCTTCTCCTCCGATCCGATCAATGTGTTTGATCAATAACATTTATTCGGAATTTTACTCCGGATAGATTGATGCATGCATCTCAATAAAAGTAAATTATATATAAATATCTCCATTTTTATCAAATTAAATTAAATTAAATGTTAAATGACCACCTCAATGAACATACGGACAAGTAGATAATTTTCCTAGAAGCAACATTGTCTGGAGGAATAAAAAATAAAACATTTATCAAGATAGAGGAAGGATTTATTATGATTAATTTTTTTTAAAATATAGGATTGTTATTATTCTCTCTTTATTCCATTATTATAGATTGTTAATTGATTTTGAGTAATTATTAATAACGTGTGAAATAAATTAATACTGCACTATAAAAAAATTCAATTAAATTATTATTGCATTTTAAATATTTAATTCAAATATATTTTAATAAATAAAGAATAAAAATATGTTAATTTAATAAATTTAAAATTTACATCTCTACTTAGAAATATTTATTTTTTAAATTATTAAATATTATAAATTATTTTTAAATTTTTGTTTTTTTATATGACAAAGACTTTGATGAAACGTCTCATGAATCCCCTAATATGAGATGAATTATTCATTAATTCAATTTAGTAATTTTAAAGAATCTTGTTTGGTTGTTATGAAATTAAAAAATAAAAAATTAGTTATAGAGTAAAATTAATTGAGTCTAAATAAATTTTAAGAGCCTTATATTAAATTAAAAAATTTTAAAAATTAATTATGAAAGAGTAATTAATTAGGCTATAAATTTTTTCTATTTTTTTCTTAATTAATTTATATTTTTATTATATAAAATGTAATAATTTAAGATTTATTATTTATTTAATTTATTTTTTATTTAAATATTATAAATTTATAAAATGTGATAATATTTTTATAATATAGTAATATATTTTATTTAATATAAAAAAATATGGATCAAATAAAAGTGATAACTTTTTATTTAAATAATGCTATAAATAATTCATAATGTTAAAAATTTATGTGAGTAAGTCTTACGAATGACTTTCACGAGAAGGATAAGAAGTGATAACCTTTAAGGAAAAGTGATATCTAATCGATGAAAAGTGATAACGATGATTGAAACTATTTTATAAACAGTTTATATTTTAAATAAAAAGTGATAATATTTAAAAAAAAAGTGATAACATCTTTAATAAAAAGTGATAAATAATTACGAAAGTGAATTTCACGATCAATAATATAGAATTGATAAAACGTGATAATATTTTTAATAAAAGTAATGCTAAGGAAAAGTAATAACTGATCATTTGAACTATTTCATGAATAATTAGTAAGACGAAAAAAGTGATAATATTTTTAATAGAAAGTGATATTTGATTAATGAAAAGTGATAACCATCTAATTTCACTATTTTATAAACCATTCGAGAGATGAATAAAAAATTATAATAATTTTAATAAAAAATATTATCTAATTAATAAAAAGTGATTATTAATTATTAAACTATTTTATAATTAATTTATAAGATGAATAAAAAGTGATAATATTTATAATTGAGAGTGATGTCTAATTATGAATTTTCTAAAAATAAAAAATAAAAAATGTAATTTTTAAATAGTTAATAAAATTATTTATTAAATAAAATAAGAAAAAAAAAATTATTTTGAATTTTTTACAGCGAACCCTTAATTCTTAGTTATGTTTTATCTTTAATCATAATTAGTTAACTTGACTAAATAGGCCTTTATTTTTACTTAATTTCTTTTTAATGGAATTGAAAATATATTTTTTACAGGAAATATAATAAGCGTGGATGAATCTGATAACCAATATAATGAATCAAACAAAAACTGGCTTAAATTCATTGGAAGAGGAATCACCATCTTTGCTTAAAAACTAATTATGAAAGAGTAATTAATTAGGCTATATATTTTTTCTATTTTTTTCTTATTTAATTTTTATTTTATTATATAAAATGTAATAATTTAAGATTTATTACTCATTTAATTTATTTTTTATTTAAATATTATAAATTTATAAAATGTGATAATATTGTTATAATATAGTAACATATTTTATATAATATAAAAAAATATGGATCAAATAAAAGTGATAACTTTTTATTCAAATAATGCTATAAATAATTCATAATGTTAAAAACTTATGTGAGTACGTCTTACGAATGAATTTCGCGAGAAGGATAAGAGTGATATTCTTTATAAGGAAAAGTGATAGGAGTATCTAATTGATGAAAAGTGATAACGGTGATTGAAACTATTTTATGAACAATTTATATTATAAATGAAAAGTGATAATATTAAAAAAAAGTGATAACATCTTTAATAAAAAGTGATAAATAATTACAAAAGTGAATTTCACGATCAATAATATAGAATTGATAAAACGTGATAATATTTTTAATAAAAGTGATAATAAGAAAAAGTAATAACTGATCATTTGAACTGTTTCATGAATAATTAGTAAGACGGAAAAAAAGTGATAATATTTTTAATAAAAAGTGATATTTGATCAATGAAAAGTGATAACCATCTAATTTCACTATTTTATAAACCATTCGAGAGATGAATAAAAAGTTATAATAATTTTAATAAAAAATATTATCTAATTAATAAAAAGTGATTATTAATTATTAAACTATTTTATAATTAATTTATAAGATGAATAAAAAGTGATAATTGAACTTGGTTTCAATTTTGGTATAAATTGATAGAAGCAAGTGTACTCTATAGCGTAGTAGACCGTAGTGACCAAGTGCAAAATTTAGAAATATCGAACCCAAGGGCGAAAGTGGGTAGCCGTATTTGAAAGATGTTTCACTCTAGTAGGACTAATCAATAAAGAGGGGGTTGATTAACACTAAAAACTAACTAATAAAGCAAGTAAAGATAGAACATGTACAAAGGTGATGAAAAATGGATGAAGGTGAACAATCTAAGAAGTATGTAAGGCAAGCAACATCATGGAAAAGGCTTATGTAGACTCATACACACACATGCATTGAAGATCATCATGTTATGATATTAAGAACAATCACTTTTATACCCCTAATCCCTATAACACAATCATTGATTAATTATCTAATGAATAATAATAATAATAATAATGATAATGATAATGATAATGATAATAATAATTTGAAGAAAAAATAAATAAATAATCAAAATCTCACCCACTCATCTCACGCTGTAAAGTTGTTAAATAATTGATTACCCCACATTTTTTCTTTTTGTCTCATTTGGTGTTGTCGGGATTCATTAAAGTTCCATTTATTATTTCATGGATTTAAGAAATGGTGAGGTCACATCTCAAATTAAATTACGTGTTATGGAAATTGATTTTGTGAATTTTTTTTTGTATGTTCCGAATTAACGTTGTGGGGCCTAATTTCTCCAATTTTATACTTAATCATTATACTCTTACATCCTTTTGTATGAGACCGTCTCACGAATCACATTTCGTTAGACGGGTCAAATGCATACCTTCAAAAAACTCGCGGATGCATATGCAACCATCAACCTAATACTACATATAAGCAGTGTTTTTATAATCGAACCAGAGATCAAATCGGTGACCCTAACGATTCCATGTTCAATTGGTCAGACCAGTCCGTCCACCGGTTCAACCGGAAAAAGTAAATTACGACATTTTAATTATATTTTATATTATTATAAGAATTATTATTAAAAAATGCATCATTTTAATTATATTTCATATTATTATTGTAATATCCCGATATTTTTATATATTCTTAATCATGATAAATATTTTTATTTACAGCATATTAAACTTTTAATTATTTTAAAAGGGTTTTACTTTAAATCTTTTTCATTTACATTATTGAATTTAAAATTGAGCCTAAGCCCAAGTCCAAAAAGCAGCCCAATTTATTTAATTTACATGTTAAAAATAAAAGAAATGATTGATTTATTCTTTATTTTAAAATTCACTTCTCCCATATCAGTTAGGGTTTAGAAAGAAATAGCAGAAATAAAGTTTTTTTCATTTTCTATTCTATAGAAAATGCACACGCACCACACGCAAAGACATTTCAATCATCAATCATCCATGGAAATGAGGTTTTTAGATTTCAACCATATTTACACAGTCAAGGTAATCTGTTTCTAAAATTTCAAAACTGTATCTATTTATGTTCAATGGCTACGAAATTTTAATATGTTGTTCAATATTTAGTTTTAGACTTATATTTAAAATTTTATGATTTTTGGATTTGTATTTTATTTTATACGAATTTTACACATATGCCTGCAGAATCTGAAATTTTGTGGATACATGATTAGAAAATTTATATTATATAGTTATACTTTTCAAAACGATCTAAATTTTAGATATGTTATAAATCATGAATGTTTTGATATTGTGTAAATATTTCATGCCACAAGGATGATTATATTATTTTATATTATATTTTTCAAAGTTTTTGATTGTGCTGTCAAATTTGTTCTATTCTCTCTTTATAAATAATCTAAAGACATCTATAAGAGAGTCTTGTTATAGTGACGTGGCATACCTCCTCTTTCACCTTGATGACGTGGTGACATGAGTGTAAGTTAAGTTCTTTCTATTTTTACTATTATTCTATTTCTTATATTATTATTTAAATATTATATATTATTGGCCTTACATTTATTAATATCAATCAATATTTTTAGAAAGTTGGGGAATCAATCAATTATTAATGTATTGAGTAAATTAAGGAATTTATTATTAATTATTTTGCTACTATCTAGGATCAACATGTTTGTATAAATAGTCACACATCTTTTTACGTTCAACCAAAAACTTTTGGATCTTTTTTCCTTTTCTTATTGTATTTCTCTATTATTTTTTACCATTGTATTTTACTTGGGTTTTGCACAAGATTTGAATTCATATTCACTTTTTTAGATTTTTTATTATAAAATGTATAAAATCTATTTGAACAGTAGAGAGAGATCGTCACATGAGTGTGAGATTTTGAAGAGAAGACACACTGACAATCATGGAAAAAAGAAATTACTGCCATGACAACCATCAATATGAGAGCGCATCAGAGAAAGAAATAACTGCCGTGACAACCATCAATATGAGAGCGCGTCAGAGAAAGAAATGACTGCATCCGCTCATCCGGAAATCTATGTGAGCACTAAAAAACTACATTTGAATAAGTTTTGATGGCGACTTCTCATACTACGACCACAACATAAGTGCTAAATGATTAATTGAGTTGTAATAGTTTTTTTTTCTTTCTAATTTTAAAAATTATGTATTAATATAATGAGATAAATTATGTAAAATCATATTTAATGTATAATGTAATTAAATAAATAATTAAATTTTGTGATTGTATCCAATTCATGAATGATACAGATTTCAATTGCTTTTTTAATTGAAATAACTCATTATTTAAATAAAAAGTCAAATTTATATGGTAAATTGAAAAAATAACGCCACCAATAATCTAACTATTTAAATAAATTTGAACATTTAATAAAATGTTTTTAATTAAGTAATTAATATTAATTGTTGGTAATTAAATGTATATATTATATAGACAAAGTCTCTTGTGAGACGGGTTATTTAGTGAGACGGGTCGACCCATCACTAAAGTATGTTTATTGTATACATAAAGTATGTTTGATAGTTGTTAAAGTATGTTTTTTAAAGTGTGTTGTATTATGCATTAAAGTATGATTTTAGAGTGTTATAATACAATTTATTGTTAACATACTTTAACTACAAATAAACATACTTTAGCTCTACAATAAGCATACTATAGTGATGGGCCGACCCATCTTATACCCGTCTCACAAATAACCCGTCTCACAAGAGAATTACTATATTATATATAACACATTTAATAGCTATTAATATTGAAGAACAATTATTGGAATCATTAATTTGATAGTGAAGATTTATAAATAAATAAATAAAAATTAATAATTTAAAGTAAATCGGTTGATTGATAATTAATTAAATCAAATTTAATATTATTCAAAATATATTATAATTGTTTATTAATTATATAATAGACAATTTTTAGTATTTATGATTAATTAATTGATTGATTATAACTTAAATATTATATTTAAATATAAAATATCAAATTATGGGTGAAGAATTTATAAATATAGAAAATTAAAATTATTTATATAAATTCTTTTAAACTTCATCTAAATATATATATGTTATTTATTATACTAATTAACTGCATAAAATTTGTAAAATCCCTCTTACCTATGTAGCAGATTTTTTTTTTCTTTTATAATTCATAATATACCATTAACGTTTCATGTGCATCAAATTAATCCAAGATTTATTAAGAGTATAGTATTATAAAATTTTATTTTAACATATATTTTGTTGGTATTCACATGAGGACATTTTAGATGTCAAATAATTTTTTATTTTATTGAAGTTATATATATTCTTAATAACCTTTGAATCACATTTAATTAGCATTAAATTTTTTCCTTTAAAAAAAATTGATTAGGACGAAATATAAATAATCAACTTTAAAATTAGAATTGCTTTAAAAAATTATCAAAATTTAAATGATTAGTTAATCGTTCTAAATATTAAATTTAAAATTTACGGCAATTAAAAAAATTATAAATCATAAAAAAATCAATTCATGAAAAATTATTAATAAAATAATTAGAGAAAACAATTTAATTTTTTAAATATATCAAAATATTATTCTTTTAATAAAAATATTGAATAATAATAAATATATTATTTGAATATTAAAAATAAATTTTAAAATAATTTAATATTTAAAAAATGTATATATAAGAATAATAATGTTGCTAATGTAAATAATTTTTTAATTAATCTCCATACTATTATCTTACATTTTTTAGAGTTGACGTGGCATATCTATATGCCCTTCTCGACTATATGACAACCTCAAAACTAAGTAATAACTATAGAAGTCTTAATTTTTTTTTATTTATGTAACATTCTACTAATTTTTGTAAATTTATTTTCCTTATTTAACGATTTATTTTCAGTTAATAGGTGAACTAATCAATTTTATCTGATTTTTAATGAATTGATCATTTAGGATTTTATATTTTTTTAATTCACTATTAAATTTTGATACTTAGTTTGATTCTATTTTTTTATTATTTACTCATAAGATTAATTGATTTATTAACATTCAAAATTGAATCAATCAAATTTAATTCTGTTTAATGCGATTTATTAACATATTTCTATAAATAATTTAATAGTTTATGTAAATGGGTAGCTTTTGGCCAGACCATTTCACAAAATAAAATAAAATAAAAATTAGAAAAAACACGGGGGCATGTTGAAATGTCGGGTCACGCAAATTGCAATTTGCGCAACTTGAAAACAAATATTTTTTACTTTTAATAAAAATTACTATTTATTATTATTATTATTATTATGATTATTATTCAATAAAAAAATATTATTAATAATTATTATTTAGATAGTTCAACTATTTTAATATCACTTTATTTTAATCGGATACCACTTTATATTAAAAATATTACCACTTTTTATTTATCATACGAATAGTTCATAAAATAATTTAATTAAACGGTTATCATTTTTTACTTATCATGTAGTATTACTTTTTATTAAAAATACTATTTTTTTTTATTTATTTAAGTGAATTGTTTGTGAAATAATTCAATTATACGGATATAACTTTTCTTTGATTAGGAATAACTTTTTATTAAAAATATTATCACGTTTTATCAATTCTATAAATTATTTGTAAAATATATTTTTGTAATCAGTTATTACTTTTTATTAAAGATGTTATCACTTTTTGTTTAAAATGTTATCACATTTCTTTTATATTATAAATTGTTCAGGAAATAATTGGCAATATTGTTATCACTTTTCATAGATTAGGTATCACTTTTTATTATAACAATTATCACATTTTATAAATTGTTAACGTTTAAATTCTAAAAAATAATTTAAATGAATAGCAAAATTTAGATTATATATACACACACGTAATGCTTAATTAATTTATTTTCATAATTAATTTTTCAATTTTTTATTTTGATAACAAACAAATAAAGCCTTTTAAAAATATTTAAATTTAATTTATTTCTTTTCATTATTCAATTTTCTGATTTCATTACAACTAAATAGGTCCTTTAAAATTTTTATGTTTGGGTAAATGGGTAATTCGTCTCACATAAAGGGATCCGTGAGACGGTTTTACCAAAGTCTTTGCGTATGTAAAAATATCAAAATATTATAGGGTTAATTGCAAAAAAACCTCAACCTTTCATTTTATTGCAAATAAATCCCAACCTTTGAAAAATTACAAAAAAAAACCTCGACCTTTAAGTTTCGTGCAAAATGCACCCAACGGGCAGGAGAGGGATGCCCGACGTCTGACGTGGCGTTGACCTTTGCCACGTCACCTTTGAGTTTATTGCAAAAAAAAACCTCTACCTTTACTTAAATTGCGATTTAATCCCAACCTTTGAAATTTTGGCCAAAAAGACCATCAAAATTTTATTTTTTATTTTAAATTGCACCAATTATATTTTATATTTAAAATTTGAATTCTAAGAAATTATTAAATAAAATAATAAATTTATTTTAGTTTTAAAATATTTTATGCATTATATTTTTTTTAATTTATAAAATCAATGTAAGTATATATTGGCATATGGCCACCTAAAACAATTAATATATTACCATGGGACCCATATACAACTATAATACACTTACCCACTTACATTAAATATTATATCTTTAAACTCACTATCTATTAAAATATTATATTTGTTAATCAACCTTCAAAAAACAAGCGTAAGTATTGAAACAAGCATTGAAATGTAAGTTTTAAATATTACTACATAATCATTTTTGAGAATATAATTTTATTATATATTTTTTTTATTAGATTGGTGCAATTTAAAAAAAATAAAAAATTTGATGGTTATTTTTGTCAAAATTTCAAAAGTTGGGATTTATTTGCAATAAATGCAAAGATTGAGTTTTTTTTGCAATAAATTCAAAGCTGACGTGACAAAGGTCAATGCCACGTCAGACGTCGGGCAGTCCTCTCCTGCCCATTTGGTGTGTTTTGCGCGAAATTTAAAGGTTGAGATTTTTTTTGCAATTTCTAAAAAGTTGGGATATATTTTTGCAATAAAATGAAAGGTTGAGGTTTTTTTGCAATTAACCCAATATTATATGACTTTTATGTCCCAAAATAATATAGGTTACGAGACTCTTATATTTCAATTGAAGTTTTTTTTTGCATTATTTATTTGATTCTTAATATAGAAATTACTCATATTAACCGAAGTCTTACATGTTAGAAAAATCATCACTCAAATTAAAGAAAAAATATATTGACAACGTCTTTATAATTTATGCAGAGAACTCAAAATTTAGTTGATCAAATTTTTATTTATAGTGTAGAGAGTGAATTTATAAAATAGTTAACTGTTTGAATTAAAGAATGACTTCATTTTTACCTGTGTATAGTAATTTTTAAGCATAAAAATTTATTATTATTATTATTATTATTATTATTTATTTTTATTGAAATACTCATATATTATTCATTTAAATGAGAAATAAATGATTGAACAAAAATAAATAAAATTGTGCAATACATAATAAAGACTAAATTAGAATACTATAATTTATTTAGTTAGTTTAATATATTAAATTTAATGAAATTTGTACTTAGGGAAAATAACAAATAATAAAATAAAAATGAATGCGTTGATCACAGTATTATGGAAATTGAAATAATTACATTTTATTTAATTTTTTATAAAAAATAAATTAATTAAATTACCATTTAAAACTCAAGTTAATATTTTGTGACAATCTGATTAGACTTTACGAAGTGAAAATTAAAATATGTAAAATTTAAATTTTATAAATGTAAATTTTTATCTATTTAATTTTTTATTATATATAAAAATGTAATTTAATTTCTTTTGTAAAAGTAAATAGATATATAGGATACAACTATTTAAATATCTATTGAATTTAAGAATTGAATTATTATATAATGTCAAATCAAAGACTATATAAGTTTCGCATTATATAAATTAAATGATATTCAATGTTAAATACATTTTAAAAAAGTTAATTTGTTATTTTGAAAAACTAATATAAAAGTTTTCAATAAAAATTATAAAATGATAATTAAATTATTTGCAATATGAGTATAAAAATGTTAATATATTTTCCATCGTAAAATATGGTTTGTTGCTAGAAATTTAATTTAGTGGTATTATTACCACATTTTTATATATTTCTTTAATATTTACTACCTTCTTCAATAATGACTTTTTCTGTTTTACATGAATTTTCAATTTTAGAAAAAGAAATTTTATAATGTTTATTTAGATCTTTGATAAGATGATATTTTATGAGTTAAAAAATAGTAATCTTTATGTTCTCTACATTATTCTCTAACTAAAATCGATTATCACCAAAAATATGAGATTTAAAATAGATCTTAGAGTGTAAATATAGTTGTATGTCGTCACAAACTTTTCAAATAATATGGCTATTTTTGAATTGGGGATTCGAAGCTTGCATTGGAAACACTTTTTTGTAGATGTGTTTTATATATATCCAAGTAAAAGTAATATATAGTTTTTATCTTTAAACCTTTTAATTTAGGATTATTTGGGTGCACTTGGTGTAATGGTGCACCCTCATAGTAATCATAATATATTAAAAGTGTCTTAGTAGTGTTAACATTTTTTCTCATTTTATCCCCACCTATATTTCTTTACTACATTTTTACCCTCTATTTATCATACTAAAATTCATAATATATTTGTCCCTACCTTATTTCACTATTTACCTTTGAAACCTTATTAATTTAAATAATTTCTAATCTTATTAATTTAATTTTTATTAGTTAATAGGATGGGGCCTTTTGAAATTCACATTACTTCTTTAACTTCTACACATACATGCACTACATTAAATCAAACTTAATGAGGAAAGTAATAAAAAAAAAATTGATAATGCCTCTTGAATTTTTAGTTTTGTTTCTTATTCATTTCACCTCACCTTCACCTTACCCCAATGATTTATTTACCAACTCTTGAAATTCACCTCTCCTGTTGAGCCATTACTATAAATGTCAGGTAATGTGATTGGTTGGACAGTTGCACTATGGCTTTAGAAGCTGCTGAAGAGCTCGGGCCGCCCTTTCAAACGGGGAAGAACCTTTATGTGATTGGCTTGACAGTTGCACTATGGCTTTAGGAGCTGCTGAAGAGCTCGGGCCGCCCTTTCAGATGGGGAAGAACCTTTATATCAATACTCATGCTTGGAACAAATGTATGTTGCAAATGGATTGATAATTAGTATAGTTTTTTTGCTTCATTGTAATGCACATTTCTTTTACTGTTGGTGTTTTCATATTTTTCATATGCAGGTCTTTATTATGTGTCATTTAAATTTAAAGTTACCATTGCATAAGGTAACATTGAGGGTATAATGAAATTTTGGGATTTATTTTCATATTTTCAGGACATCATCTTGTATATATGAAAGAAACAAGGGAGATCGGATTCGATTATTAATTTCAAAGGATTCATGGTATTATTTCACTTGAGGCTTGCTTTGTTACATTCTAGCATTTGTTATACAAGTACATAAAGCTAATAATAGTAGAGAATTATCTTGATTAGTTGTATATAAAAATCTCATTAAAGTTTAGTGCAAGTTGCAATTTATATATATATATATATATATATATATATATATATATATATATATATATATATATATATATATATATATCAAAGGTGTAAAAATTCCTCTATCCAGGCATTCAGCAACGGTCGGTACTAGAGTGTACATGTAGCATAGAGCGTTGCTCTAAATCCAATTGAATGGGAATCCTCACGTGAGATCCCGTTGAAAAAGTAAGAATATTGATTTTATTGAGACTCATGAAAAAATATAAATGGTTCCAAGTGTGAGATTATTGTTGAATACACAGACAAATATTAAGAATTCTTAAATCTTAAATAGTTGGGGAAAATAATGAGGTAATTGAATAACTCTGTTCGTATTATATTAGAATTGAAATGTCATTTGTGATTTTTAATTATATTGTGTCAAATGAGAACTTGATAAAACATAACGTACCTTCCATTTTACCAGATTGATTTACTATGCAGTTTTTATAGTTATATTTATAGATGATTCACTATTATTTATTTTATTTTTAAATATATTTTTTTCAAATATATTATTCTATAATGTATTTTTGGGCATAGACTAACTAATCATTTTATTCGACGAAAAAATAAAAAGAAAGAAAAAAAAAGAATCAATAAAACTCATCCTAATATAAAATTTTGACATGGTTAATAATATTGTCCATCTTTAGTTGAAATTTCAACTAAGATAATATGTGTTACTTTGGAATTTATTTTTCGTAGAACTTTATGTATTTATAACTAATAGTTCATGAACGATTTTAGTTGATAAATTAAATTTTATTTAATCTCAATCATCAAATTAAATTAAATAATTAATTTTAAAATAAAAATAAACTATCCAATTGTACCTTAATTTAAACCATTTAACTCTAGCTAGCTAGATGTATGTGCACCCTAAAATCACTCTATAATTAAATATTAATACATATTAAATTAGTATAATTTTATTAATTTTTTGTATTTTCTAATGCTCATAACTAATATAGAGGAAAAAAGTTATTATCATTATTATTATTATAAAAAGAAATCTTTAACTTTTAGCAATATTATTAGAAATAATTCAATCAATAAAAATTGTTAAAAGTATATAAGGCCAGTAATATGCAACTTTCACAATTCATTGGTTAGTCAAATTGACTAGGAAAAGAAATTATAGAAATTAACTTTTTTTTAACATATTTCTAAACTTAGAAGTACTACAATAAATAAAGTGCAAATTAATATGACTACAAAATCAATCTTTAATTTGTGAAGACGACGTTCAATGTCTATATAACACACAATCTACCAGATAATGGACAATTAGTGAAAGTCTGGCTTAATATCTTCAAGAAGAAAAAAAAAACTCACCAAAAATATGTAAAGTTATAGGAGATAGGATGTTTGCAAAATATTTACTACTCCCCCTTGCATTGTTAATCTATCAATTTTGCAATTTTAGGCCGTCCATCCTTAATCTATCCATTTCTTTTTTTAGACTATGTGACCCACACCCTACACTATTACAAATAAAATATGTGATACACACACTCCACTAATACAACTACCTACTACACATAAAATAATAATACTCCTTAATCTACATGCAAAAAATAAATGGATACATTGAGGATGGACGGAGGGAGTAAAAGATAGGAAATGAGATTGAAAGACTAACGAAAGATGATTTTATCTCATTGCCAAATTAGTTAACAGTTTCTTCTAAGACGAAATATTTCTCTAAAGTTTCGTTTGATTAATTTTGTTTACCCTAATATAATAAGGAATGTAGGATTTTTCAAGTGCATTACTCAAACAATTATCCTAACTTCCACAACTGAGTACCTTGATGAATTAAATGAGATCATGATTTAAAGGTTTTCATAAGAAATCACCAAGTCCATTAGTTATGATAGTGTTGACATAACTGATGCAAGACATTGCCACTAAAAAAGTTTCTGAACACTTTATTATCGAACAAAATTCCACCATATTGATTGTTGTTTAAAGAAAACCGTCCAATTATATTATTCAGAACTTGGACCCAGCAAATGGACTTTGTAATACAATTTGATTAATTTGTCTAAGTTTCATCAAGCATTTAATATGAGCCGAAATTGCAATTGAGGATTATATTGTGGAATTATTTTTCATAACATGCATATTATTAGGCCCAGCAAATGATGAGGGATACCAATTCAAATTCACCACACAAAATGATTTTCCTGTGAAATTATGTTTTGCACCGATAATTAACAAGGCTCAAGAATAGAACATCCAAATTGTTGGAGTCTATCTCCCACGGCATGCATTAATATCTTATGGACAATTGCATGATGCTTTTTTTTAAAGGCATATCCATGAAAAATACAAAAATCTTAGTTTGATCAAATAAACATTATATAAGAAAAAACATTGTATACAAACAAGTTTGAATTTAGTTAACAAATAAAAAAAATACATAAATTATTTATTAAAATTATGTTAAAAGATAGATTTATATAATAACAATAAAAATACCATAAAAAATATAAAAAGTACATTAAAAATTATGACGTGCATGTGACGTGCAACGCACGTCCGAAAAAACTAGTAGGGTAAAATAGGGGTAGTGAATGATTTTTTAAAAAAATAAATTTAATTATATTAATTTATGGGTCACTTACTAGGAGGTACACAAAAAAATGAATAATTGCTTTAAACTACATGATTCAAAGCACTATTACTCATAGCTACACAATTATGATTGTGATACCATAAATACCCCTATGTATTTGCACAATTGTTCTGCACAATTTGATTCTGCACAATTTGGTTCTGCACAATTTTGTTTTTGCATATTTTGTTTGCACATTTTAAATTCCGGCAGCAGGCGGCCAGCGGCGGTCAACGGCCGGTCAACGCAGGTCAACGCTGGTGGGTGGGTGAGGGGTTGGGTTATTGGTTTAAAAGTGTATGGAGTATAATGTTATATTTGATATTTTACTTTAATATTTTGTATGTGATAGTAATTATTTAAATTTCATGTATCTAATAGTAAATATGCTTAAAAGTGTGTATCTGAGAGTAATAAACCCTTAATTTATTTAATGGTTAAAATTAGATTAAGAATGAATCTAACGATTGAAATCGTGCAGGTGCATCGAAATTGAATTTTTAATTTTAATAATTTTATTTTATTATTTAAAAAATTATTGTGAATGGCATGATTTAGAATGGAATTTTTCTAACATATTGAAGAGTTTAATCATTTTGAGTACAGTATATCAGGCAAAATATAATAACTGACAAATGAAGTAACTTAAAAAGATGGTATAAAACTTATGAAAATATAATATTTCCCCGTCCTAATTGTGTTTTTCAAAGTTACTGTTACACGATACTTATAAAAATTACTTTATTGATTTAATATTGATTTTGTAGGGATAATTTAGTCTTTTTAGATATTAAATAAAATATAAAGTGATGTGTGTTAGATAGTAGTGATATTTTTTAAAATAATAAAGTGTATTAAAATGTTATTTGTATTAATTGCATTTTTTTTATGGAAAATGTGTATCATAAAAAATAAATGAAAAATGTGAAATATGTAATGTAATATATGATGGAAGGAGTAAATTACATGTAAATATTTGCAATTAAAAATTATGAAAATGAGTCTTATAATATACTCCATAATAAATTCAAAAATAATATATATATATATATATATATATATATATATATATATTGGTATATAATTAAAACTAAATATTTTACAAAATAAATCAATATGCAAATTTAATGTTAAAATATCACACTTCATTGGTCACATAAATATTGACATATTTATCTTATTCCATTATATGAACATGTTATTATACTCCATTAAAAATGATGGGGTAAGATATATTTATCTTATTCCATTAAACGAACATATATGTTATTAAAAATGATGGGTAAAATTTAATCAATCCCATGCATCGCACGAGCTCAATACTAGTTAAGGTATATTTAAAGGGCTCTAAAAATCTTTATTTCGTATATGTTATACTCTATAGTATTTTTGGCAATCTGTAATTATTTCATATTATTTGGAGTACCGTATTATTTAATACAAATTTTACAATATTAATACATTCAGTTTAGATCATGAAATTAATACTGATTTGAAATTATAATTAAAATATTTAAAGATCTTCAAATATTATTAAATTTTTATATATTTTATATTACAAGTTTTATGATGCACAATAAAAATATCCCATTTAATAAATGAGTATATTATTTTAAATTAAATGTATACTGATTTCTGTACATGAACTGTTATGTACTCTATTTTCAATTTTACTATCTCAAAACCCTTTTAAATGACCTCAACTTATTATGATTATATTATATGTCATATCTTACGTAGTTTTAAGCTCATAAAAATATTTCTAATAATTTTGAGAATATGTATGATTTTACATTGATTTTATATCACACCAATATCTTATTCATCCCAACTTCTTCTTTCTAATTTAAAATTATGAAATAAATACTTTCACGAATCCAAATATTTTGATTTTCATATATGTCATATATTTTAATATTTTAAGTCTACTGTATAATTTTTAAGTTTATAGGTATTATATAATATTTATTATAAATATTCTATCACTGCTTAAGTTCTTTCATCAATATCTTATCTTAATCTTTTAAAACATGAAAATTCATATTTACTGATCCCTAAAAATCATAAATTTCGGATAAATTTTATATTACTATACATATGATATTTCAAGTAATTTTCATATGATTTTATTTTTTAAATTTAAATATATTAAATTATTATCGGTGCATATGAAAAATTCTAGGTTTTACTACAATCACTTTAAAAATCCAAAACATATAGTTGTACACCTTATTATTTTATTAAATTTAGATATGTTCTTTCAATCACAAAAGATTACATGTTTATTAAATTTTGGACTGATCTTATTTTTATTTTATTGATTATAAATTATTTACTCATAGTCAAAAGTATCGTTCATACTAAATCATGATGCTTCCTTTTGTTTCAAATATCAAAAGTTTCATTTTGAGTCCACTTAAAGATCCAAATTTTCTATCTTAGCTCTATTTTAAGTTTGTAAGTTAACCTAAGATAAATATAGTTTCATGATAGATGTAGAGTAATTACAAAGACAAGGATTTTCATCCGCATTCAAGTACGTCCATTCATCATCAATATTAATTCCAGGTGGGGAAATCTAAAATTTGTCTATCATATGTGCTTATGTGTTTACATTGATAAGTTACTGCTTGCATCACAATCATAGAGTATTACTCGTAGTACTGTCCACGGACATAGAGTATTCGAATACTATTCATAGACATGTAGCCAGGGACCATGATATGGGTTCAGAACTGATAAAAAGGTCATCGGGAATACTTGGATTGTATAAAGTCCTTGGAAGGCCCACCGTGCTAGTACATTTATTTAAGTCAGGACACTTTCAGGTGTCGGGGAACGCCCGTCGTACTTCATGATCGATCATTCACAGACATGTTCACAGAAAGGTTATATCTGTTAGTTGTGATTTATTGATGTTTATGCGTGAGTTATATATTGTAGACAAGTATTTTCCCACTGAGCTGTGGTTTGCTCATCCCATCATATAAATATTTTACAGATTAAAGGAGATGGAGTATGGAGAGAGACGATGGGTGATAAAGCAATTATTTGGTATTTGTTTGGCTTTATTGTTTCATTGTTTATATACATTAACATATTTATCATGATAAACTCATTTAATAGTTATTTAATAGTAAGAGCTTCCTAATTATTATTCATTAGAGGTTATTCAATTTAATGAGATTTTTTTAATGTATTTACCTCTACTTTAAATAAAGTGCTTAATGTTCAATTTCATGATCATTTATTTTTGAAAGAAAGTTCTCATTTTAACTATGCTATGAAATGTGGTTCACTTTTAATTATTGTTCTTTAATTTAAAATTTTCACTGCAAACAAGTTTAATATTTCTGTAAAATTTGTCAGTCTATTTTAATTAAGTCATATTGAATCTAAAGATTTCTCTTAAAATTTTATTTACATTATTATAATAAAGTGGGTCATTTCATTTGGTATCAGAGTGGGTTTATGTTTCTGTAGACTCGCTAATTTATGTATCTATATCGTATTGTTTTCATGAAAAAAATTTAAGAAAATTCACCCATTACCGTCTCGCCGCTCCAACTCCGGAAGGTACATTCATTTAACATTTGATTTACTTTCATGACATAATAATTTATGTCTTATTCATAATTATCATTTTGAGCATGTCATTTTACATTTTTTCAAAGTCACCATTTAAAGAATGATGTCATGGACATATCATCAAGTGCATATTAAACTTCATTTCATGATTCATCTTTCAGGCATCAAGTACCAAGTATTACAATGACATGATTCAAGTTTCTCATGATATGTTTCAAGTATCTCAATGACATAGTTATGAAATATTGCAATGACATGAATTAAGTATCTCATGAAGGGATTCAAATACCTCAATGACACAGTAGTATGGATGTATATATCATTCCAAGTCATTACACATTTCATCACATGAAACATGAGACAACATCCTCAAATATACTTTTACATATTAATTTCTTTATTCAGTCAAATCCAAAATGTTGTCTTCTAATTAATATCTTGTTGCAATCATTAAAAGTCATTTGCTCATGAGTTTTGGTCACAAATTTCAAATTAAATTTTAGTATCAAGTTATGTCATTTCATAAAATGATCATTATTTCACCTGCAATTGTTTCCACTTTGTTTCAAAATAATGTAAGTAATGAAGTATTCTATGTTATAAATTCCTTTATCAATATTTTCATTAATTCTAAATATTCGAATTCTAAAGTTTTTTGAGTTCATTTTTACTTTTCAGTTATCAAGAAAATTATTTTAATGAAAATATTATATATACATTCAAGCATAATTTTTATAATATTCATAATTCATATTTCGTGTAAGTTCAAAATTATTCGATTTTGAACATAAAATTTTCGAATTAAGATTTTCTCCGTCTACCACTGAAGTTGTTATTTCAAATAAATAAAAAAAATCACTTAAGCAAACAAAATTACAAAAACCAGTTCTTTGTTTCCTTTTCTTGAAAATGTCATTATTACCTCATTTCTTGATCTGAAAGACTACGCTTAGTTCACACGTGGAAATAACACAACAATTTTTTCAGAATTGTATATGAATACCATAAAATTGGTAAAATTAATTCTCCCCATAAAAGTTTTACCAAATGCAGTAAAATAACAAGAAAAAAATCATAAATATTATGGATAAAGCCATGACATTAAGTGCAACGAAAATTTAAGCAATCAATAAATAATGGGAATCCAAGTTCAAATGGTTATCCTCCAAAGAGAACAAACAATAGAAGCAATATGGAAAACACAAGCAAATGATACGTAGTTTTCATAAAGCTCACACGGTGAAGACAAAAGACAAACTCTGCAGATTAATCCCTAGGAGAGAAGTTGTCTCAGCACCGTCGAGTTGGAGTACCACACCAACCAGCAGTGAAATCTTAAATTATTGACACTTAAACTGAAGGATGTGTAAAAGAATACATGAGAGTGGAAAAGAGAAGAACATTAAAATAAGAAAAATAAATTTAACAATGATATGGATATTAAAAGTTGAGAAATTTTTGCATCACATGAAGTTTAGAGGCGAAACCCCGGTTGACCTTCTTTTTAATGAGAAAATCCTAATACATTTATCTCACTCAACTGAATAAAGCCAAATAAAACAAATTAATACACGAGATACGTACGTTAATAAGTAAAACAAGAAACCTTACGACTGTGGATGGAGGATTGCAAAGACAAAAAAGAAATTGGGGGATTTGATTTCATATTGATATAATGTTTGCTCCATGCGCAAGAATAGAGAGTGTCACTGAGATGTTAATCGGATGAAAGAAATCCCAAAAAGGCAGTGATCAGGAACTAAAGAAATTAGAAGAGTGAGTCCTCCTGCTTTCGTTGAAGAATTGAAGCATATCGAATTTCGTTCAAGCTAGGATTTAAAATTGAAATTAGACAACAAGTAAGCAAGTGACATGAAGACACAAACCTCAATGGGTATTTCACTACAAAGTTGTTCAATGACTTTAATGTAGCAAAAAACCTCGCCTTTCTTGCGGTATCTTTCTGGTGAACAACAATAGCAATTACTTAGAGGAAATTGCAGGTATCTATATATAAAGTATGCAACTTTATTACATTACTTAATTAAGATAATGCATGAAACAAGATGTGGTGTGCAACAAAGCGGAAAGTATAAAAGTCAGAGAAGACCCAGTAAATGGTTGCTCGACAATAGTGCAACTAGAGAGAGACAGGAAGATGGGAGAAGATACAGTATAGGGCAAGGGTGACAGAATGGAAGGAGACCCTTGATTGAATATTTTTTAATGTAAAAGAGCAAGTGCACTCTTATCGTTTGTAGATACGAGCGACCAAGTTAAATTATCAAACCATGAGAATTTAAGATTCATAGCCTTAAAGTTATAGTCACATATTAGTTAAGGACGACCAAAAAGGGAGAATAAAAGCATGAAAATAAACTAATTACAATATTTTTGGAATTTTCATTGCAAAGGAAATTTTCATGATGCACTTCAATGGATCAATCATGCAACACATCTAATTGCCTCCCAATTTAAGCTATCATAATAAGAGCGATCACGATTTCTACCTAAATTCTCTCTCGAGATGAAGAGGATGTAGGCCCCTACAAATGCCCCCCAAAATAGCACATAAGATCGAAATCAAAGTGAACACTTCCCAATAGGTACTAATTATAGGTACGAGTTCCCCTAAAATATACTAAATCATAGGTAATATTCCCTTTCTAGGTACTATTAATTCACTATAGTTGGGGTCCCCTCACTAGATTAATTGACCTCTCGATCTAACATTTATGTAGTTCTAAATATGAGAGGTCGTCTCCAACTCTTCCCACATTAATCCACATAACCTACATGAGGAAATGATTCAGTTAACTCTTAAGACACATAATTGAACTCTCGTTCCCTATGCAATATATAATTAATCATACAAATCAAACATATAAATTAAGCATTAAGCATCCATAAATGAAACTAATCAAAGCCGATATCACAATTTAGATAATATCACAAATTAATTCATAATCTAAACATCACTTAAATATCCAAAATATAGAAAATAAAAAGATAATAAGTAGGATTAGATTTACCAAATGAAGTTTTTACACCCATGTGGGATTAGATTTACTAAATGAAGTTTTTACACCCATGTAGCTCATCATTTCCTTGGTGTCTCCACCTTTTTGGAAAACAATAAATTTAAATTACAAAAAGAAAATTACATGAAAGAAAATTAAATTTAGATTCCTTCCCCCAAAGGGGAGAGGAATCTCTACTAACGGAGATCTCTCTATAAAAAGCTCTCCAAGTTCTAATCTAAATATATGAAATGTAATTAATTGGAACTTGAATTGTATATGGTGGCTTTCATGGAAGAGGACATTTATAATATTAGGGTAAGAAGAGTTTGTGGTAAGTTTTTAATGTGGGATAATTTGCTTCGTGGGCCAAAAATGGGGAAAATGAGAATAGGCTTTTTAAATAATGAATTCAAGTGGGCCTTTTCATTAGTTATCTTCTATGAGCTTCATGACTTGAAAAGGCCAACAAATTACATGGGCCCGTTTTTGCTCATTTCAACTCCAAATTGAGCTTCGTTTTTGCTCATATCTTCCTCTTTACTTGTAGAATCCATTTTTATCAAAATTACCATATTTTCTATAAAAATAAAAAATACCCTTTTCCAAATAATCAAGCAATTAATAGATTTAACAAGTAAAATCATACTTAATTATTCAAATATAGCTATAAAATTGATCCAATTTTTTTAGTGAATTTGACACAAATCAACCATATTTACGCGTGAGTCAAACCAAGTATGTATCTCATATTCCATTTCATTTATGCTTCAGTTGGTTGGGCCTATTATGGGGTTTTCATGAATGTAATGTGGCCTTTTATGTTGTTTGTTATAACATAAATAAATGTGAAGGGGCCCGATATAAATAAAAAAGCCGGTCCAATTCACTATTCCTCCCACATTATGTATACGACAATGATCGCAGTATTAAGTTTCTGGTTTGAATAGTTATTCCATATAATTGAATGCAATTACCAAAAAACCCTTTTACTCCCTCTTATTTCCTCATCCCTGTCGTATTATGCTTCTGTGGGTGGGTTGTCCTTCATTACTAAATTTATATTTGTTCTTTAAAAAAAATTATAATTAAAAATAAAACCAAAGGTCTTAAATATAATTTCACTATTTATAATAATACTTATACCTACTACCAAATATCTCAACTTTTATTTATATCATTTTTTATACATCTTATCAAATAATCTCCATTATTCATATTACAAATTATTATCTTTATCTAAATCTCAATTCTTATATATACTCCCTTATCTTATCTCACATATCAAACTGGCCGTTAATCTATTATCTATACAACTATACACTCCCATTGTTTACTTTCATCATGGTCTATGATACAACCCAACCCAATAGCTCAATCAAATTGACCCACATTGATGGGCTCACTAAGGATTGGAGGCCCAACAATCCATCAAATGACAATGAGGGAAGAATTATGTAGTGGGTACAAATCTTTGCAATATAAAACGTGTCTTAGCGAAAATTCCACAGTTACAGAGAGTGAAGAAATCGAGAAGAGGAGAAGATGGAGAGAGTTGCGAATCGCAATGTAAATAGAATAGCTTCAGGGTAGAACAAAATCCAAAGAACATTCCCTCATGAGTGTTTAAGACATCCTCCTTTACATACACTTTACATAGACATTGCAGAATTACAGCGGCGATGAGATATGAATGTGTGTATAAGATGTGTGGTGTGCGTGGGAATTGAACAAGTGAAAGGGCATCATCGTCGATGAGATTTTATGGGATAAAACTTGAAATTTTCTACAGTGGAAGAAAGAAACCCTTGGCTCAAACAAAATCCAAATGTCGTGATTCTTAGAAATTAGAAATTGAAAAGGATGAGTGGTTCAAATGCCAAACATATGGTATACAATTCATCCAAAAAGAATTAACAAAGAAGGTTTTCTTGTTACTCTTTCCTCCCCTAACACAAGGCATACATGAGTAGGAAGAGGCACAAAAGCAAGAAGACAACAGAAAGAGGAAATCACCAAAACAAAGTATGCAGTGAGATCCGAAACAGAAACTAAAATAAATTATCTACAAAGATTTTCTTGCTACTCAATAATATCCAATGAAATTTAATGGCTGAACACTAAAATCAATCTAGACTTATGCATGCTTTGATTGAGAAAGCATAAGATTAGTTACCCAAAATTCGTCGCTAGAAAGAGAATTGCAGTGTCAGGAAAAGCAAAGAATCTCATAACTAGATGGGCAGCAACCGTACAGCGATGATGAAGCCATGGGGTGTCATTACTGGGTAGAGTCGCAAGCAAAAGGAGGAAGAAAGATGGGGAGGGCGGTATGATGCGGTGGAATTGAGAAAAAAGATGAGCGAAAGTGACAAAATTCACATCATTTACATAAGAGGAGGCTGTACACGTGGAAGACAGATATCCAACTGGTGTGCTTACGTGCTTTGTTCTAAAAGAGGGAGAGGTGGGTAACCGATGGTTTACGGGACAAAAATGGCCAGACTCCCTTTTTTATTATATAGTAATAGATATATGGCACAACCTAAATCATATAATCATTTCGGTTGATTATGAATTCAATCTACAAATTTCTGAATTTTCCCTCACCATTTTCAAAGTATCAGTCAAACTCTGCCACTCCAATGCTAACACTATAAAAATCTAACAGCAATTATAGATTTTCTAAGGCATGTGTGGTGATGGTGATGCTTTTTGTTGTTGGCAGGAGATTGAGTATATGTATGTGTTGGGCATTTTCTTAACATACGATTAATTCTCAAGTATTAAGAATGAAATTGTAGCTTCAGTAAGTGATCAATTTTAATATATCGAACCCAAGGGACGGAATATTATTAATTTAATTATAAACTAATTAACTAAGACTTGATTGGAAATAGAAGTTGTGGAATTTAATTATCAACTGCTAAACAATTAATTAAAATAGCAAATAAAATAAATCAAGAACTAGAAAAAGACGAAAGTGAATCAAGTATGAGAATAGGTAGCTTTAGGATAATCCAGTTTCACTCTTTAATTTCTCTCTCAAGTTGCTGTCCGACTCTGCCTTATGGACTATGGACGCATCACTAAACCATGAAAATCTACTTTATAGATACAAGTAAATATACGTGTAACACGTGTGAATAACTTTGGAGCAAGAGATATAATTTCACCCCCTTTTCTAGGCACTATCAGTATCAATTATTTCCCGCTAGATTGGTTCTCTAACCCGATATGATCTTCCTTTATAGGTACTATAAAATTAACCCCTTTATCCTGCTTACTAACCTGAATTCAATTTAATTAATAAACATTCATATATGACAGTTCTAATGAAACTTCGGAGTCCCCTCACTTAGAATCATAACAATAAAACTCTGTTCAGCGGTGAACGCACTCAATCTACAACCATATATATATTCAGACTCTATATAACAGTTGAAGATGCATAAAACAACCATGAATATGAGTTAAAAACGTGCATTCATATATAAAATAAATCCACAAGTAATGTTGTACGGTGGATACACAAGAGAGTTCAATTAAATCATAAAATATTCATATTTCTAGAACTACCAAAACAGTTCTAGCCCATGATATTGTGAAGAACAATCATGGGTATTGGATAGATCTTATTCATAGGTCTGGAAAATTACAAAACAAAATTAAGAAACGATATGAACCCTAGATGCAGGAGTCGTTGCTTCCTTCTCTGTCTTGAACCCTCCTCTCAGTTCTTCACTTGATTCGATAGACGAATCTCCACAGCTCCGGCAGATGATGGGATGGTAGGGATGATGGTAGGATACGACTCTGAAATAGGGTGTTATGTTTCTGAATATGAATTGTATTCCTTTTATACTCCAAACTCTTCCAATTGACCTCTAATGGGGTTTTTAGGTCAAAACATGCACATACACACACTGGAGGTGTAAATATGAATCTGGAGTTGTCCGCATGCCTGTTCGACTTGTAATGTTGGTCGAATTGAGGTCGAACTAGTCAAACAAAACGTCGGCGATCTGACGGACTCCCAGGTGTGTTGTTTGAGCACCGTTCGACTTATTGTCCTAGTTGAACGGCTCTGCAGATGGTCGAACGGACCTTCAAAATGGTCGTCTTTCGATTCTGGCCACTTTTGTCCTATTTTCCTGCCAAAAATAGCTCAAACGACCATCATAGCTCTGATTCTTGATTTTTTACTAGATAACCTGCTTTGTCTCAACTTAATAGCAAAACATACACAATTATAAAGAAAATCAGATCTTAAAACACGTGATTTTTCACTCTCATCAGTATGTTTTGGGTAATAATTAAAAGGATTACACAACATTAAGAGTTAGTATGGTGAGATACATACATTTAAATTTCTTATTATTAGATACATAAAGTTGGAATGATATCCATAATATAACCTTAATATTAAATAAATATTTAAAAATTAATTTTTTATTTATGGATTAACCCACCCATCATCTCCTGTTTCCACGCTATTAACGCCCCTCCTATTTATACTCCCATTTTAATAGGGCACAACAACACAATCTAATCTCTCTCCAATATTTTGCATCCATAATTAAATTCATTATTATTCTGCTCTATTTATCATCTAATTCCAACATGAAATCCTAGGTCTAAATCACCGCTGCTCCAAAACCTAAGTCACATTGGCTTCTACAACTAGCAAATTGAGGTATTTGTGGTAGAGCAGAGAGAAGATGGATTCCAAGAGGAATCCGTTGCCGTGAAAATTGACGGGGAATGGGAGCTTCTTGTTGGGGTCAGCATTTGGCGTTAGGTAAAGTTGAGCGGAGAGGTTGATGGTGAGATCTGGACGTCTTTGGTTTGAACATTGGTGGTTGGATACGCCGGTAGTTGGGGTCAGTACTTGGATGCGAGTAAAGTCGAGCGGAGAGGTTGATTTCTGGTGAGATCAGGATATTTTATGATTGAACACCAGTGGTTGGATCCAACGAGGGAGGAACAAAATTTCCGTCGGTTAAGCGTTCGATTTTGCCGTCTTTGTACAAAGACTGTTTGAGCATGTGAGAATGATGGATGCACCAGGATTGGATAAGTCGTTGAAGAGTGACGTTTGGAGTGACCTCGGTGTCATAGAGGTGCTGTTTAACTATGTTGTGTAGAAATATACATTAGTTGTGCATAAATATAAATTAGTTGTGCAGTAATATAACTATGGTATAAAGATTAAAAAAGAAAATATTTGTGTTTTGCAACGATATAATCGTGGCATGTAACACTGTAATTATACTTTTAATAAGCAATTTAATTATATATATATTTTAATAATCACATATATTCATAATAAATGAACTCTCTTGATTAGATTGTGTAATAATTTAACTGTATTGTGCATCAATCTAATTTATAGTTATTAATTTAATTTTACATTTATTTTTTTTATAAAAAATGAATTTTAATTTAATTTATCTAATTTATAAAAAAATTGGTGTAAATTAGAAAGGCAAGAAAATTAGAAAAAGATTATATTTTGAAATCTGGTTTAGATTAAAAAATATAAGAAAATTAGATAAATATTATATTTTGTGAAATCGTTCTGCAATAATTGCATAGCTATAATTTAGGATATTAATATTTCTTTACTATTTTAATTAAAAATAATAATTTGGTGAAGGGATAAAATTGGTATTGCACCTAATAGTAATAATTTTGAGTCTACGTATGTAGTAGTAATAATAGAATCTGCATTGTACGTAAAAATAAGTCTCCCTAAATTAGACGTTAGATGTAAATTTAAGAAATTTTGTGTAAAATTTGAGTAGAGGTAATATACTACTTTTACTAAAAATAAATTAACACCCACTTAATTAAAAATAAGGCCCATTTACTCTAGTTTCGTAACATTTAGGCCCAGTTACTATTATACAGCCCAGCCCATTTTCTTGAGAGAAACTGGAATCCACAATTCATTGACGTAAGAGCCGAGGAAGAAGGGGAATTTTAGAAGAGAATTGGCAGAAGGAAAGAGACGATGAAAAGAGGAACACGAGGAATAAAGGGATAGAAAGAGAAATAGGACACAGAAACAGCTCTGCCGCCATCGCGGCTCTCTCCGATGAGGTCTTGACCATCGGTATGTGCTTATTCTTTTCATCGCAACGCCTAATTAGGGTTTCCTGACAAATGCATGCCTTCTTGGTGGCGTTTTACGGGTTTCTATAGAATGTCCTCGCCTCTGAACCTTTCGCGAGTTTTGGCCTTGTTCATCTCTGGTTCTACTTCGGCAAAATGTCGGACTGATTTGTGAAATATGAGTTGGATTGAAAACTGATGCCTAGTTAATTTGACCAATTTTAAACAATTATGATTAAAGTGGTTTTAGCTTTGTTGCTGCTGTTAAGCTTGCTATGAAAGAAGTTGATCGTCACGTCGACTAAATGATGATGCTTGCGTCAGCAGTTGCATGAATTTTACATAACTATTACTCTGATCTTTTATGGTTAAAATAGGATTATTATGTGGTGAATTATGTTAGTATCGTTATGGTTTTAGGTGTTATTGGAATATGGGGGCTGTGTTTAGAGGTGCATTATAGATGTAGGAGTAGCCGATTGGTAGTTGTTTCTGCCGTATGCATTGCTACTTATGTAAATAAGATTTTCTGGATACTCTCTCTGGAAGAGGTGTGGGATAGAGTTAAATTCAGGGTGGCTTGGTGGGTTTGAACACTAAATAAAAGGACTTCCTGCTGTTTAGTGCATTTGAACAATGGAGTAGAGGAGTAGAGTTTTTAGCTCAAATTTACAGAACTATTGAGGATTTCTCATCCTAATATAGGTAGCTTTTCGATATAGTAGTAGAATAAATATCTCTTAAAGTTACAAAAAAGTTGATGATAAATCTCTTTGTTCTGTCTTTACTTCAATAAGAATTAAAATCTGAATTTTATGGAATTGTCTATCATATTGCATTTAATGTTGACTATATGAGGGTTTTCATTAAATATTGAGTATATGAGGTTTTATTCTCAGCAGTTTAAATGAATCCTAAAGTTTGTTTCTTGAAATTACTTGAGATTTTCTCATTTTAGTTGTTATGGTTATGTCCAAAAGTTTCACCATTTTACTTTCAAAAGAGAGTAATTGATTTTCAAGGTACTATTCTAAACTTAAGGTTGTTGTAAAAAAAGATATGATGGTGGTAATGAGAAATGAACAAGAGCGTTGTGAGTCAGAAGTCAGTCGGACAAAGAAGAAGAAGAAGCAAGATGGATCATCTCGTCCAGCCTGCTCTTGGGTGCATTTTAGGTACTTTATTCAGTTGATCTGGAGTAGGATTTTTTATACTTTAATTTTCCCATGTATAAAGTCATACTGATGATTCAAACGATTATTTTCAGTCGTGAATTTATTAAGGAGTACACTGTTTCCCATCCTGAATCTTCAGGCTTGAAAGCAGTAAGATCTCTGTTTTATTTATGGTAATTGATACATATATCGTCCTCTTAGAAATGTTGGATAAAATGCATAATTGAGTGAATTTTATTCAGGCCACAAAAGCTGCCTCCGATGCTTGGAAATTGATGAGTCCAGAAGAGAAGTCAAAATATACTAATCGTGCCCGTGAAGTCTGGGATAAGTACTTGAGCACTACCCCTGCTCGTGTTCCCAAGCCAAGAAGACAAGTATTCAATTATTAAGTTTTACAGTATCGTGTATTTAAATATTTATGTGGTACATTCCTCATCTGATTATGTTATTGATCTGCATGGTGCAGACTAAACTGGTTACGAGATGCTCACCTGGTCGACTATTAAACGTGCTTCAACGACTAACATCAGACCAAAAAAATGCTGTAAAGGGCATGGGTTTTGGGAGTATCCTTAATCTCAGATGCCGAACACTGAGGCGTAGTCTGTGTCTTTGGTTATTGGAGAAGTTTAATACTGTTCGACGCAGCTTGGAAATCTGTGGGGAGCGCATACCTTTAACTCCTCGTGATGTTGAGTTGGTGATGGGGTTGTCTTCGAGTGGGAAGGATGTGGTTAACTCTGGACCTGATGAGTTAATTGCTGAGTTGCGCAAGAATTACAATGCTACAAATCGTGGGATTTCGGTTCGACTCTTAGAAGAAAGGCTATCAGTCCCTGAAGCTGGAGAGGATTTTAAAAGATCTTTTCTCCTTTATGTATTGGGCACTCTTCTGTGCCCCACTGCACGACTGGATGTTAGTCCATCATTTCTTCATTTTTTAACAGACATGGATATTGTCCACCAATACAACTGGGGAAAATTTTTACTTGATCGTCTAGTTCGAGAGGTTGCTCGTTATCGTCAAGGGAAGCAGCGTGCAGTTGGTGGCTGTCTGCTATTTCTTCAGGTGAGCTGAATAGGGTCTCTTTTCATTTTATCAACCTTTATTTATGCATTTTTATTAAAAAAAAAAAAAAAATCTTTCCACAGCTCTTCTACTATGAGAGTGTTGCTGTTGGAGAACCATCTGAACTATCACCTGCTATATTTCCATGTCTATCTTCTTGGGGTGAGGAAGAAATTAGTGAGAGAGAGAAGCAAGAGAGAGAGCTTGGTGGTTATGGATGTGGAGAGGTATGCTACATGTAAATTATATGCACTTGTTGTTTAAGAGGGTACTTAGGTCTGGATTTTTCTGCATATAGGTGGTTTGCAAGGAAAGAGGCCTTGGGATGGGTATGCTGGGTTATAGAGCCCAATTCGACAACAGTCATCTAGTGATGCTGCCATCAGAGGTTGAAGATTACCCTCTACTTGAGGAGGTTGGGTTCCAGGTAATTTATATGAGCATTATTTTGACCTTGATCAGTTGATTGGCTGCTAATGAAGTTGATTGTTTCCTCAATAATTTATGAGCACTTGTTATAGTTTAGCTGATGCCTTTATATGCATGATCTCTAAAGTGGTAATAAATGGTTGTTGATTATGCACTAGAAGCCAGGGCTTGGTGCTTTTTTATTTTTTGACAAGAATTCATCATTTAACTCATGCTGCTAATCTGCTATGAGTACTCCATGATCATGCTCTTTTTTAGAATTTTATTTCTTGTATGTACACATTGCTAATTGTTAATGTGTTCCATCCATTACATCCCCATGATTTTTCCCATGAAGTTAGGAAGGACTTGGAATTTCGTATGGAGGTTTTAGATTATTCTTCAAAATTTTAATGTTACAATCTACTGGAAATGCCAATATATTTTGTTACAAAATAGCTACTCTTAAAATTTCTAACCATTTTCCTATATATATATATGCACATACATGCATATATATTCCTCTTTTCCATTTATGTAGCCAGTTGGATTTATGCTACAGTGCTAGTTTATGCTCTGGTGTCACTTAGGCTCATGTCTTTCTCCTGTGTGTTCCCCAGTTCATACCTGTCCTCTAAAATACCAATGATTTTCCAATAGATTGACGTTCATAATCATCAACAACGATATCATTTCCCGTTCTCACTATTTGTGGGTTGGCATCACAGATATTTTTCTTTAAGTTATGTTATCTTCCATTGTAGTGCCAATATATATTATATACAGATCAGTGGCTATACATTAATGGATGACTATCAAATGTATCATATATGATTATGTCGTTATCTCTGTATCTCTTCATCTTTTTTATTGAGGCAAAATGCTAGAAGATTTTCAAAATGAGCCTTGATTGCGCTTTGTTTGTGACTTTTGATCCTCGACATTTTATATATTCATATACATTCAAGCTTTCCAATTTAAGCTTGGTGGATATTTCACATGCAGGCTGGGGAAGATCAAATTAATGAGGGCATGATCACTGCAGAGGTAAATGATGATCTCCAATTTTGTTGTGAAAATTTGCGAATATTACTCTCCTTTTGTCTTATATAAGAGAATACAACTTCTTAAATTGTGGAAGAAGTTCATGATCTAGATTTTTATTGTCCCCTTCTGATAAAAGGTTCTCAAAATTATCTCACTTACGGATATTTTTATCAAATAATACATTGTTTGTACAACCTGAATTTATCACCACAGGTAGTATGTGTTCTTGAATTGATTGGAAGATGCACTATCTATCATGGAACCAAAAGATTTGACTGCTCTGTTGGTCCAGGAAAACATGCCCTTCAGTGGCAGTGAAGGCAACACTGTGTGTGTGGATATTGAAATTGCAGATCCAGTCAGAGCACCCTGCCGAAACGCCCAATATGGTTGTACTGAAATTGTAGATTACAACAAGAGAAGAGAACACGACGACATCTGCCTTTGCGCACCTTGTGCTTGCCCCGTTCGGAAGTGCCATTTTATTGGCTCGTCGACCCAATTATCGGAGCACTTTAGCAGTAAGCATTGGGACTCGGGGAGACGCTTCCAGTATAACTGCCCTTTACCAGTCACCTTAAACAAGAACGAAGCATTCCTGGTGTTACAAGCTGAGAAGGATGGTATCCTCTTTCTCCTCAATAAAGGATCCGAGAGTATCGGGCATACGGTCATGATAACCTGCATAGGGCCGAGCTCATCTAAGGAGCAGTACCTGTATGATATTGTATCTGAAAGAGGGAATAGTTGTCTGAGATTGAAATCATACACAAACAATTATCCAGGTAGGATTGAGGGATCTCCTCCTGTGGATTTCCTGTTGGTTCCATTTGGGTTTATAAATTCTAATGGCACACTAGATCTAGAGATGTGTTTATGGAACTCAACGGATATAGGAGCTGATTGATCTTGGTTTAATTTAACATGGTGCTCTTGCTCATTTTTTTTCTCTCAAGTATTCTATTTAGTTGCTTTCTGTTAGAAAAAAAATGTAATCTTGGTTGTTAGGTTGTACATGTTGGCAGGTAAAATATTGCAGGCTGACTCAACGCGCAAACTTAAGCGAATTTTGGCAAATGATTATATATGAAATTGCTGTATCATAATATTATCATGCAATTTTGTGGTCTATGTATCATTTTAGTTTAATATTTCTTCATATTTTCATTCTTGTCATTCATGTGTTATTTCAAATACTATTTTATTCTTTAAATTTAATACTAATTTAAAGAACAATGGTTTTCACCTATATGTGTTTTCATGCAAGTGTGCATAAAAAGGGGTATGAAATTCTTTTTTAGCTGTGGCAACTTTTAATGCATTTCATTACCAATCATTCATAAACTTGTGCTGTACTCCAATTGAAAGCATATAGAGATTAGACCTTCGGTCAATGCTGCTAAGTTCTAACCTATTCTTATTATACTACCTCTTTGTGAGTCGATGTTTTCAACACTGAAAAGTGAAGTCCGAAAGATGGTATGAAAGGTGCAGAGTGAGAATCAGCATAATCTTAGAAGGTGTGAAGGAGCCAACAATCATGAAGGAGAGTCAACAAAAGAACCGCCAAAGTTTGCATGTTGGCTGGTGCGCCAGAGGTTAACGTAGCCTATGAAGGAATAAAATAGTTTCTATTCAAAAAATATATTCTCTTTGTTCCTGGGTATTTCGTCACATATAGGAGTGCAGGGGATTAAGAAAGTGTTAGAAAATATATTTCATATATATTTTTAGTTATGTTAGTATTAAATCAATTAACATATAAATGGATAAATCTATTTTATTTATGTATGGAAAAGAATATCAAGAAGAAGGTTCATCATCAGATTTAGTCAAATATATTTTATTAATGGAAAAGAATATCAAGTTGGAGATTCATCCAAGTTAGTCTGACAATCTTGTTTCAAAGATTTCTTTATGATATTTTTTTATGAAGATTAGGCAGTTGAGTCATTCTTGACCAAGAAAGAAAAACCAACAGCCCATAATCATTATTGACCAAGAAAGAAAAGTCAATAGCCCAACTCGATCATTCAGCCCATGGCCCAACTTGATGATCAAGGAACGCCGACGAAGAACATGTTCAATAGTCAAAGATATCCAAGTTAAGATTTGATTATTGAATTATATGAATCAAAATTTGATTGAAAATTTCATTGGACTAATTTTTAATTAAGATCTTTTAAAGATATGATAATGTTCTCTCCAACTTATTTATGACCGACGTACATCTCCCACGTTAGTTTTTGTGAGATATTAGAGAATTGTTGTTGAGAAACTCGAGAGTTCATTTCATTTCAATTCTGTTCCATATGTCTCGTGTCCTTCACGTACAAAAGAACAAGCCATTGTAACACGGATTCTGGGAGGGAATTCGATCAACGAGTTCAAAAGTTCTCGTCAAAGCCTTGAAGGGAGTTCATACAATGCTATCAAGTCCACATGGTGGTCAGATAAGTAATTTAGAGTTGTAGGTATTGTCAATTAGCATAGAACAAGGTTCATAGATGGTGAATTGAAATACTTGTACTTTTCTAATAAAAGAGATTTGAGGGATAAGTCGGAGCCTATCCCGTAATTTTTAAATGATGTGCTTTTAAAGTCTTCCGTTGTATTCTTAGTTCTTACTTTACAAAGGAACATCTACACACTGGTACATATATCTAATGTCTTTTTCAGAAAGTATTTTTTTTAGATGTATGAAAAGTATTTTTTTTAGATGTATGATGTAAAATAAAATACCCCTCCATCCCTCATTAAGCGGATCTTTTGCTTTTTGATACGTAGATTAAGGAGTATTATTATTTAATGTGTAGTAGGTAGTTGTATTAGTGAGATATTTTAATTGTATTAGTGGGTGGGTGTAGGTCCCATGTGTAAAAAAGGAATGAGACTCTTTGGGTGGGATGCCCAAAATGGAAAAAAGACCCTTTTTAAAGGGGATGGAGGGAGTATATCTATCTTTTATAATTTAATAAGAAAAATTGAATAACGTTGTTTAGATCAATAAAAAATAATAAAGTTATTGGATTTAGGGAAAAAAGTATAAAAAATAAATAGGATTTTGAGAGCATTGATGTATTGTGGATCTGTTATTTAGTTTTTTTTTTCTTAGGTAAAAAATATTTAGTGTATTTTTATCCTTAGTAGAAGTGTTTATAATAGTCCGTACATATTAAAGAGGAAAGTGAGAAGAAATATATGAGAGGAGGGAACAAGGTGATTAAATCCTAGCCCTACACATATACATATATAATTTAACGGTTGGAATTTAACCCAAAAGGACGATATGAGTGAAACTCAAACAGTTCAAACACTGTGCGAGTTATTGGATGACATTTTAATTAGGACAGTATCACCGATAATTTTAGAACATTATACTTAAATATTTTAAATCCTAAGAATAACTATTAAAAATTTTAGAACATTTGATAGGGTTTATTAATGCATAATAGATGTCTTATTCCTTATAAACTACTATATTTGGTAGTATAAATTTATAATATGTATGGCCTGTGAAAAACCATGCTAATCCACAAAAGTAGGTTTGCACATCTCATACACCCCATGGGATGTGTAACCAATGTTAATCCTTAATCGTGAAAAGCTCATTTTATCCTATAATTTACAATCCACAAGTCCACAACGCAGTAATTTAATGTAACTTTCGAAAAATTAAAAACAACTACCAAAGTAATAATTGAAGTGCGAAACCGATGTCATTTCTATTACCTGCAACACGGGCGTGAATTAATGTGTTATACGCAATTGATCGGTTAAGCAATTGCGAGCAGGTGTCGATCAAGTGCAGATATTTCAAACCTAACAAAGGTTCACGGTTCGAACCTTACCGCCACCAATTTATGAGAAAATTTCATAATTAAGACTTGAGACTAAAAGTTAACTTCGCCTGCATGTGTAGGAATGTTTTAGAGTGACTTGATTAAATATTAAACGATTCGACTCTCTATAAGCTTAAACCCTTTTGTATTAAATTTGTAATATAAAAGCAAACATGGTATTGATGCATAAACTAGCATAAGACATCCAGATGTTCATCCATCATGCGTATTCTCATCTATTCTAATTCTATCAAATGAGTTATAAGAGTATAATAGGATATAAACAATTAGAATTCATATAATTAATAATGTGAACTTTTCAAGAAATTGATGCATAAATTAGCATAAGAGATCCAGATGTTCATCCATCATGCGTAATCTCATTTATTTTATCAAACGAGTTGTGAGAGTATAATAGGATATAAACCACTAGAATTCATATAATTAAAAATGAGAACCTTTTCAAGAAATACTTGGAAAAAGAAAATGATCGTTATTCCATAAATCTAAAGTATTCTAAAATTTGGTCAAGGTTTTAGGGTTTTATAGAGAAAAAGGTGAGGAAATGTTGTGGTTGGGGCAGAATCAAAGAACAGAGACATTGATTGTGGGAGATATGAAATAAATAATAATGGAAAAGTAATACCACACCCATCGAACCAGAATGAAAGGAAACGCTACACTACCTTTACAAGTTTAATTCCTCATTATAAGATTCAGCATTATATATATTTTAGACGTATCTAAAAATGGATTTGAAACTAGTCGATTTATTATTAAGGTAATTATTATATAAATAAAATATATTTTAAAGTGATTTAAGTATGATTTATTAAAGTATGATTATGTGATTTAAGTATAATTAACTAAAATATGATGAATGATATATTAAAATATAATTTTAAAGTATTATAGTATGATTTAGTATCCGATAATTATATTTTTGTAAAGCATATTATAATACTCTAAAATAATACATTAATGCACTGTTCACTACTTTAGTAAATCATACTTAAACTATATAATTCTTATTTTATCTATATAAAAAACATACTTTAATAATAAATTGATTTATCTCACAACTCATCTCACATAAGTCCTGTCTCTCATCAAAGTTTATCTTTCTTTCTTTTCTTTTTTGTTTTAATGTTTTTTGTTTGTGTAGCCTTTTTTTTAACTGTTAGAAAAATTAAAATTAAAATTAAAATACTCTTTTTTTTCCAATAATTTTATTTATAATGTAGTAGTCTTTTACTTAATAAATAGTGTAAATTAGGAGTGATAATATGAATTTTTAAGTAATAAATAAAAGGCAACACTTATGTGAGACCATCTCACAGTGAGACTATTTTATAGTTTTCACTTTTTATTGAAAATAATATATACTCCCTCCGACCACTTGAAAGATATCCATATGTTTTTTACACGTAAATTAAGTATTATAATTATGTGTGGTGAATAGTTGATTAGAGGAAAATGGTGGGCTATAAGATGGACATTTTACTAAAAAATGAATGTGGATACCTTTTGAGTGATCGTCCAAAAATAGTTAAATGAATATCTTTGGAACAGTAAGAAATAGCATTCTTATTGAGACTAGAACTCATAGGGAAGAAATTCGATTTATGGATGGAATCAAAAGTATTTGATTATTGGGGAAAATCAATATACTTCTAATGTCGAATCAGGACGGGACAGAATTGTGCTACACAAGAATGGATTTATCTGTTTCCTGGAGCAGTTGACCTTTTAGTCGTAACCAAAAGTGAGCTAGCCGTCTAATCAATGGCTGGACTCAACTCTCCCATCTAATAAAATATTCCGTTCCCTACCTTAATGGCCTACTCATGCCGACGCACTGGCCACCCCAGCCACAAAACTTCACTTCGAGGAGCAATCATTTGATTTCATCTATTTCTACCTGTGCTTTATAAATTGCTTCGGCACAAAATAAGAAGCGATCTCTCCAATGCATAAATGGTTAGGCGTTCACGTATATCTGGAGTACTTCATTTAATTTCGTCCCCCACAAGCACCCCCCGGCTCATGGGGGAACAGAAAAGGCCTTTTGTTTTTCCCCTTTGTCGGCCCTTGCCGCCTTCCTTAACAAACCCTCGAGATCGGCCGGAGGGAGTATCACTTTCAATATTAGAATGTTATTACTTTTTATTTATGATACGATTATTAATATTAATTTACCGCACCAATACTGTATTTTTTTATCAATTCAGATATTACTTTTTCATGAAAAAATATCATTTTTTATCCATCTCACAAAACTCTTCACGTAGAATGGTTTTACACAAGTATTTGTCATAAATAATGTGTAAAAAGATTGCGACGACAGTATAAAAACAATTAATTAAAGACATAATTTTCCTTGCACCCTATTGTATATAATACACCCAAATTTTATACTTTAATACATAAAATATTAATATTCAAAATAGTGAAATTCTACACTTCTAAATTGAAATACTGTTATATTTCAAAATTTTCACATTTCTATTAATATGAGTAATAATAGTTTATTACTTCCTTCAATAGACACTACAAGAAACTGCCAGAATACCAACGAATTTACCATCTGTACCATCAACCTCAGCTCCACCTCCCATACCATCTGCACCATCAACCTCAGCTCCACCTCCCATACCATCTGCACCATCAACCTCAGCTCCACCTACTATACCATTTGCACCAACACAATCAACATCATCTGCTGTACAGAATTCTAAACTACGACTAAAAAGCAAGAAGTAGAGATCATTAAGGGAAGGTAATTCTTTCCTTATAATTCTTATAGTGGGTGTAATTATAAATTATGTTGTGTAGCCATGATTTGCTTAATTTGTAGTTTATAGCCTGGTCATAAATTATCCCACATGTTTAGAGAGATAGTTTTAGGTCGGGTTGAAAAAGGAGCAACTCATTGGAAAAAGATATCTGCGGAGACCAAACGTATATATTTTGAGGAGTTTAAGGTATGCATTAAAAAGTTTAGAGTTCTATTTTGATATGATATTAATCTTTTATTTAATTTATGTAGAAAAATGCATGTGGAGCGAAGACATCGATGCACTAGTTCCGGAAAAATAGAACTTTTTATGTGCTCGTCGTTATGGTGATATTGTCCATGACTGGAAGAAAATATGGGAAGATAAGGATGAAAAACCAGAATATATGACTGATGAGACTTGGGCTAGCTTTATTGCTCATTGGCAAGATCCAAAACAGATAGCAAAGGCTGAACAGAATAAGAAAAATCGTCGAAGCGAGTCGGCAGGAGAGGGTACTGGTATTTCTTGCCACAAAGGAGGTTCAGTAGGAGCTTGTGAATTTGCTGAAAAGTTTGTGAGTTTCCATCTCTTATTCACTTATCTTTTATGAATATCTATTGTGTTAATTAATCTTTTTAATGATTGGGCTAAAATTGATGGCAAGAAATACCAGTATGAAATATATGTTTAATTTTTTGTAGATTATGTCGGTATACAAATATGTTTAATTTATTTTCTTTGTTAATAAGGCCAAAAAGCATAAAAAGGAAGCCAATGAGTATGACATCTTTTTAAACTTCCACCCTCCGGATGAAAATGGAAAGTACGCCTATGCCGTAGCTGAAAATGTGGCTGTAAGTATAATATTTTGTGTTTTTAAAGTATTTATGAGTAAAATAATAAATCTATAATATTTGATTAATAATTCATTATTAACCATGTAAATTCACAGAATACAATCCAACAAAAGAAAGATGAACTGAGTCAAATGCCTGATGCTTCTGAGATTAATATGGGAGATATCTTCCGTCAAACTGTTGCACCAAAAAAAGGTCGCATCTTCGGCATTGGTAATTTGGGAGAAGGAAGTTCAAGTAGCCAATCCAGTGTTACTCAAGTTGTCTGTTCAAAATCAGAGTGCAAGAGACAGTTAGATGAAAAAATCTTGGAGGTGCGTAATGAGATGCAAGCAGAAATTCAAGTGCTTCAAGCCCAAGTGCAACAACTTATGGAAATGATGCGAGGTGGAAGTACAATGGCTTCTCCTTATGGTGGTGGATCTACATCTGGTGTCGGTCATGATGATGTTGATATTGATGTTGATGCTGATGCTGATGACGAGGTTGATGCTGATTTGGGAGACTTGTGATCATGTTTATCGTATTAGATGTTTTGTGTCAAAGATTGAGTAGAATTTGATATTTTGTGTCGAATTTGGATAATCTATTTCAAATTGTGGAGATTGTTGAATTTAAATCTTACATTGGGTTGTGTTTTGAAGATTTAATTAATTAGAATTTTATATTAATTAACACGTATTAATATTAATTTTAAAATATAAAATACAAATATATACATAAATTTGCGATGGAAATTTTTGTCGGTAACTGAAATATGTAATTTGAAAAACTAATATTACCGATGGATAATTCCGTCGCAAGATTTATGATGGATTATTTTCGTCGCTAATTACAGACGAAATCGCCGACGGATTACCGTCAGTAAATTAATTTTTATATGATTTTGCTTTTTTAAATTTGCGACGGAAATTTCCGTCGGTAATTTGCCGATGGATAAATCCTTCGCTAAATCCGTCGTTAATTTGCAGCACCGACGAATTTTATTTGCATGACTACCGACGAAAAATTCTATTTATCGACGTCCAAAATCCGTCGGTAAATACCGACGGATTATAATTTCCGTCGGTAATAAATTACCGACCATGGTTTTAGCGATGGATTAATTTTCGTCACTAATCCGTCAGTAACCTCATTACCGACGGATTTTTCAAGTATTACCGACGATAATTTCCGTCGCTAATACGAGAGTTTTTTGTAGTGAGAATAATACTTAACCATTTTAAGGGTAAAAGATTATCCAAAACCCACCCATTACGCATTAAACATTAAATAGAGGAATTGAGGGAGCACTACTACATAAGAGTGTGATAAATTATTCATTACATTAGGATACACTTGCACCTAAATTTAGTTACTCCATGCATGGAATATTACTCTTTAAAATAGTGATCTACTTTTCTTAATAAAATTATTACCTTTGTTCAGTATTTGGTTTTCGGGGTATTATTGAGTGTATTTTCAAGTTTCTACGGCTTTTTACAAAGTAATTCACCTATTTAAGTTGAAAGTCATGACTCAGAGCAGTGGCGGACGCAGGATTTGTGTCGAGGGGGCCCAAAAATAATGCGAAGTATAATATATAAATTGATATTCTATGTACTCGGGTTAATGTTTGTACACCCAATCTGTATTATTGATACATGTTTTAAAATCAAAAATATTTTAGTAATATAGCGTTTAATACGTCCAGAAGTAAGTGAAGAGAATAAAAGAATGGGAAGAAATAAAAATAATGAAAAGAAGAGTGTAAATGAATGGAAAGAAGTAAAAATAGTGAAATAATATTGGAAAGAATGGACAGAAGTAAATAGTAAGAGTGTAAAAGAATGAGAAGAAGGAGAAATAGTGAAATAATATTGAAAAGAATGGGCAAAAGTAAAAATAGTGAAAAGGACAATGAAAAACTACACGATGTGATGGGATGGATTCGAACTTGAATCTCTCAACCTCCATAAAAAAAAAATTCCATTGGGCTACCATATATTATTAAAAAATTATTATGTATATAGTCAAAAAATTTAAATTTTTAGGGGGGCCCAGTGCCTTCTAAGCCCCACATAGGTCCGCCAATGCTCAGGAGACACCAAACTTTACAAATAAAAGTGATTTTCAAATTTAATATTCCCTCTGTACACAATTGTTTTATAAGAGGTTGAAAAAAATTATTCCCATCATTTCATAAATGTTACTATTACATTTATTGTTGATGTTAAAGTAAATATAGTATTTTAATATGTGGTGGGTTAAGCGATATAATATTTTAATATGAAGAGATAATTATAGTAGTATTGTATGTGAGCCTTATAAAAATATATAAATTATTTTGTATAGGCCATATATCTATAAAAAAAATGTAACCATATTTGTAAGACATACTAACTAGTGAAATGAAATGAGGGAGTAATTTATTTTAAATCAATTTATTAATTTTATGAGAAGAAGTAACTAAGTTATTTTGAGTTATAAATAAAGTAATGTCTCTGTAATAAATAAATGATAAAGTATATTAGATGTGCATTAGGTAATAGTGATTTTTTTAAAAATCCTTTTATTAAAATAATTTTAATTAATAAAAAATAATTTTTGTTTTAATATTATTATATTCGTAACAATAAGAAAAACTAGAAAAAAAATAATTCGTTTATTTTTTGAATGTATTTATTAAGCAATAAGTGTGGTAATACAATATATAAACTCACGTATGACCTAGCATATCTAAAAAAATATATAAAGACATTAATTTAATAGTGTGTTAAAAAAGTGAGCCCTTTCTATAAGTCACTTGAAGCACATCCTGCGATTTACCTCCTCTACTAATCCCCAGAGTAGGGGCAGTGGGTGCCCCTAATGGTGGAGTACACCATATCTAAAAAGCACATATAGAGACAATGACGGAGGGAGTTAGGACCAGGGGAGGCAGTGGGCCCCTGACATTTTACAAACCTATAATATATATATATATATATATATATTCAAATTATGTAGTGTATTGTTTAAGGTCCACTTACTCCTTCCAAAGCTTGAGGGATCAAACCCTCCAGACTCCAAGTACCATTCATTTATTTTATTTTTTTGGATTGTTTTAGTTATTTTTAATTTAATTTATTTTTATATATTAATTTTTTAATTTAATTTATTTTTATATATTAATTTAATCATATTACAATTTTCTTAAGATTCTTTTCTCTTTACCTTTTATTTATTTTTTCGTTTGATATTGTTTGTGTTAATTTTTATTTCATTCATTATAATATTAGTTATAATATATAGTCCAATTAATCTAAATCTAAGTAAGATTTAAATACCCCATGAATTAAGATTAAATCATGTATATTTCATATTATAATTTTCTTAAGATTCTTTTCTTTTTACCTTTTATTTATTTTTTCGTTTAGTATTGTTTGTGTTAATTTTTATTTCATTCATTATAGTATTAGTTATTATATACTCACTCCGTCCGCTTTCAAGAGTATCATTTTTCTATTCTGGGCGTCCGTCCTCAAGGGTCTCATTTCCTTTTTTATCCACGCACACCCACTAATACAACCCAAAAATGGGACCCACACCTCCACTAATACAACTACCCACTACAAATTAAATAACAATACTCCTTAATCTCCGTGCCCAAAAGCAAATAGCACCCTTGAATCTGGACGGAGGAAGTATAGTCCAATTGATCTAAATCTAAGTAAGATTTAAATACACCTCATGAATTAAGAATAAATCGTGTATATTTCAACAAATATTAATTATGGTATAAAAATATATTTTATTCTTTTAAAAAATGCAAATGATCAAGTGAAGTATTTACTATACAATACTATTTTGGCCCCCCTAAATATAATTTCTGGCTCCGTCATTGTATAGAGACATTAACTTTATAGTGTGTTAAAAAGATTGTAGTATTATACTATATTTCTTTTAAGTGTATCAATAGAACACTTATTAGTACATCTATTTTAAAGCGGTTTGAATTCCCTATTCCAAAAGGTATTCTATTTGGTATTCCATAACTTATTTTCTATTAAAAAAACCTTAATTAATGACCATTAAATCCTTGCACATGTGGATGAGGGGATCTCATTTGATTTTAAAGTGTCATAAAAAAGGTGTGGTAATAGGTTGTAGTGAGTGTAAAGTATGTTAAGTGTGTTAAGTATGTATAGTATCTGTTGGGTTTATCGGCCCAGCGAGAGCCGGACCCACTTAATTCAATAGCATGATATTGTTCACTTTTTGCCGCCCACTAGTTCACACGACTTTGCTCTCTGAGCTCACGCCCAAAAGACCTCATACTAGGGAGAGTCTCCTTCATACTTATAAACTCATCGACATCCCCACTTCTAATCGATGTGGGACTTTGGTTGACTCCCAACCGATATTTTCTCCTCAAACAAAGTCCCGCGGCTAGACCACTAATTTGAGGCGAGAACATCCCACCAACCGAGCCGATTAAGTTTGGGGCCTGGCTATGATACCACTGTTAGGATAAACAGATCCCAATTCATTCCTAAGGGACAAATAAAGAAGAGCATAAAAAGCACAACACAAGAATTTACGTGAAAAACTCTAAAATTAGAGAAAAACCACGAATCAAGAAAATACTACTATGTGAATTGTTTTTACAATTATACATAATTTCTCTCCCGATGTTGCGCGAAACTCCAAATGTTGACTTAATATTATTTGGGATCCTTATGACATGCTCAGTTGTCACGGAAAAGGATGTAATAATATTAGTTGGTCCACAAGTTTGCACACAGACATTGACTTGGCAGGTGATCTAGGGTGTGTGGTGGATGTATGTCGATGGCTGATGGACTTCCAGTGGAGCCAAGAGCTGGAAGTAACACCATAAATATTAGCAGGTATTTTTTATATGTGCCGCAAAAAATTCTTAAAATGGTTGATTCTAAGTAGTCTACTCATATGATGGAGTAGGATTCTCGGGGTTGAGAATAGATTGTCGGTAAAGACAATGATTCTTAGAATGGTTGATTCTAAGAAATTTTTGGGATTGAGAATGGATTGTCGGTGAAGACAATGAGTCTTCTTTTATTTTGACAAGGTAGAGATTTTTGGTTTTGTCAAGAATAAAAGAAGGGATTTCTTTTATTTCTTTTGTCCCACATCAAATGAAGAGTAAAAGGGGAGGGATCCTTAGTGCTATATAAGAAGACCCTTGGACTTGGTGTCAAGTGCACCAATCAAGTACACTTCTTTAATCTTTGTGTTTGATTCTATTTAAATTTCTTTCTTGTATTCTCGATTGTGAGAATGGGGAGAAAGGTGTTAATTAGTCAAAGATTTGTAAGAGTGTATGGATTAGGGTCAGGAGAGAGAAATTTTGTGTGATTGTAAACAATTTTCACATAGTGATATTTTCTCGGTTCATGGTTTTTCTCTGGTTTTTTATTTTTGCATGTAAATTCTTGTGTTGTACTTTTTATACTATTCTTTATTTGTCCCTTAGGAATGATGGGGATCTGTGTATCTCAACAATATCTTCCAAATTAAAATGAATTTGAGGTTATCATAATATGATGTTTTCTTTTTAGAGTAGTGCAAGTTATCGTGAGATGTAAATATATAATAAGTCTAAAAATCATTTGTAAAATGGGGAGAGTACCATTTACTCCGTATCATGAACTAAACACACCCTAAGAGTTAATTATATTATTCCCATGCCTTTTATATATATAAAAAGTGGGAAGATTATAATTGTAAACGAAAGAGTGTTCACTCAATATGAAACAAACATACTCTGAGAGTTTATTATATTCTTCCCACACTAATGAATACAAAGGAACATTAACTCATTAATTAATAAAAATAGAAAACTTTCACTTAAAAAAACTTCATTTTAGCATCTACTTTACCAACAAATATCAAACAAAAATTACATTTTTCTTTTAGCAACGGAATGCCAACAAATTTTTACCAACATAATAAAATCCGTTGCTATTTATCAACGAAATCATTATATAAATCGACAATAGAATTATTAGCAACAAAATTAAATTTCCATTACTAAATATTTACCAATCATCATTTTACCAATGAAAAATTGTCAATAGATTTCGTTGTTAATCTGTTGGTAAATCAATTTAACAATGTAGTTAAGGTTTTTACTAACGGAATATTCATCCGTCAGTAAAAGCAGTTATTATTTTTATTTTATTTTAAGGGGTTTTAATAGCCAAAAACCTTTTTAGCCTGCCTCAATCTCTCTCTAAAACAGTATAAAAAGGAAGAGCCCTTGTTGTTTCTCTTTGCAAAAATGGGTGCTCTCAAGTATCTCTCAAGCTTGTGCACTGTGGCCAGAAGCAGAAGCAAAAGGAAATCTATGCAGGTATGCTTCATAACAATATATACATCCTCCACATCCACACACACTCAAATGTGAAATGTGGGCTTCCTGTAGCCTTTTACTTATATTGATGATTCTCCCTCTCCATTCTGTGCTTTGTTTCCACTGTATGTAGACTGTGGAGATCAAAGTTAAAATGGACTGTGATGGATGTGAGAGAAGGGTGAAGAATGCTCTTAGAAATATGAAAGGTATATATCTTCTATTTTACTCTATATTCATATACACTACTCAAATATATAGTCAAACCACCCAGCTGCTATATTATCACCATCACATCACTGATGATAATTTATATTATCGGATTTTAAAATATAAATCGTCTCATAACTTTTTACTTCATTTGAAATTGTCTCAAAATAGTTAGAATATTCAATTTTGTCTCAAATCTTTCAGTTTTGCTCCTATTTCGTCCCGAAATATATTTTTTTTATCAATTTCGTCTCATAACTTTATAAAAGCACTAATTCAATCTTATCCTATAGAATTAGAAAATTTGGACATTTTTAAGTAAAAATGATCATTTTGGTGAGAATTTAAAAATTATGAGACTATTTCGAAAAAATTAAATTTTTTAAAACTTTAGAATAAAGTAAATTTGTATGATACGTTTTCCTTATTTTAAATTCATGTTATTGTAACTTGTTTATTAAATACACTCCATGCATGTCCATTTCTGATAACTTATTCTTAGATTTTGTGGGATGCAGATTTATACATTGAAATTTGCAAACATATAGAGAGAAATTTTATAAGTAACCAAAAAGTGAGGTTTTTTATATGACTAGATTTGACACGGTTACGAATGTGATTAACCCTACAGAAAATTATATCCTAATTCAATTAAATAAACCTTTGTCACGTAAAATGTTGAGTTTTAAAGAATCCAACTTTCTAGTTCAATATCAATTATATGCAAGTGAAGACCCCAACATAGGATTCTCATAATAATTATCTCAAAAGAGAAAAAAAGGTTCTTTTAAGTAAAATTAGTTATTCCCTCCCACCATTTTGGTAAGATAGTCTCCATCCATTTTTCACATAATTAAAATATCATTAAGTCATAATAACATTTACCCTAATTCCTCACACTTAATTTACCTTTCACTTGGTGTATTTTAATGCATGCCATGAATTTTATTTTATATATATATAAAAACTAAACTTAACTAGAGGGTCATTTTCGTCATTTCACATCCTGTTAATTAAAAGAGGAAACATGCCCTACCATGAAGGCCAGGATGAAAAAGAAATATCGAATTGATACAATAGGGAGAATCATAGCTAATTTTATGATAAATATTAGTTGCATGGGATGATTGATCAGGGGTAAAGACGGTGGAGATTAATCGGAAGCAAAATCGGGCGACAGTAATGGGGTTCGTGGAGCCGAATAAGGTGTTAAAGGGAGTGATGAAGAAGACGGGGAAGAGAGCAGAGATGTGGCCTTACATACCATACAACGCAGTTCAGTATCCGCATATGTCCCAAGTTTATGACAAAAAAGCCCCTGCTGGCTTCGTACGGAATCTGCAAACCTTCTCATTGCCCCCCAATGCAACTGCTGAAGAAGCCATCACACATTTATTCAGTGATGATAACCCTAATGCTTGTTCTCTCATGTGACACTTTTTTTTTTATTAATTTTTGAGGCAAGGATTAGTACATTTATGTCATAATGACTAATGAGATGAGATGAGAGGAAATAAATTTTTCGATATATTAAATAAATTTAAGTCTGTATGAGATTGTCTCCAAGTGAGATCATTTCTTGATAAGTTAAAATTACTTTTTATCTATAATAATTATTTAAAATAATTTAATTGTACAATTATAATTTTTATTGATTATGCGTCATATTTTTATTTAAAATGTTACTACTTTTATATTCCCTCCATCCATTTTAAAGAGTTAATTTTTACGTTTTAGGTGTCTGCCCGAAGGGACTCATTTCACTTTTTAGACACATGAGACCCACACTAAAATTAATTATGGGCTCACACACCCATTATTACAACAACCCACTATACATACATTAAATAGTAATACTTGCCCCCAGGGCATAGCTCAAGTGGTAGAGGGGAGGGTGGAAAAGCCTTCCAGCTGAGCTTGGTTGCTGCAAGGTGGGGTTCGAATCCTGCCTTTGGTATGGATTTGGTCTCTTGCAAGTACAAGTTTAACAGTGAGCCCTCTCTAAAAGTCACTTGGGGCACATCCTGCGATTTACCTCCTCCACCTCCTCCACCAATCCCCAGGGCAGGCACATCCTGCGATTTACCTCCTCCACCAATCCCCAGGGCAGGGGCGGTGGGAGTCCCTAATGGTGGGGTACACCATTAAATAGTAATACTTAATTCTTAATCTACATGAAAAAAAAAGAGTAAATGAGACTCTTTAAACTAGGAAAGAGTATATTATCTCACGGAACTTGTTCTAGGAGTTTGTCTCACACGAGTTTAATTCTGTCATTAAATAAATAATGATTGGTTGCCTTTTGTGGCTACTTGTTGAATACATTTAACATGGATTCTCTACCATCTTTAACTTTGCAACACTTTTCACAGTGGATTTCCTGTTAACAATTTATTCCAATCTCCTTTATCATTAAGGTGGGATCTAGATCTCTCTGTTATATGAATGATGGTAAAATTATGTTCAGTTAATTTAATTCCATCTTGTTGAATATATATAATATAATTGTGTTTGACCTTGGCTTTAAGCGGAGTGGGTAGCCCCAAGTTGGATTGTCTTTATTCCCAAATGATAGTCAATCTTTTTGTTCCTAAATCATTAATCTCATGCAATGGAAGATATGAAAATCATGAGTGAATAGTTTATTGATTCTAAAAATATTAATACAGTAAAAACGAGGATATAAGTCTATTATAATAATGATTATCGTTAAAAGAAACACAAACACTTGTAAACTGGGTTTACGGTATAAACCCTGTGGTCCTCTTTTCAATCGTATATACTATATGTATTGATAGGATGTTTAAATTAAAGGGGACCACAATGTTTATAAGGGTTTATAATATAAACCCGGTTTACATGAGACTAACTCTAAAAGAAAATATTTCGTTGGTAAAAACTTTAATTTCATTGTTAAATTGGTTCATCAATGGATTAACAACTAATTTTGTTGGTAAAATGGTGGTTGGTAAATTTTTAGCAATGAAAATTTAAATTCGTAGGTGATTTGTTATAAATAATTCAGTTGGTAATTTATATGCTCCCTCTGTCCCGTTTCAAACTTTATGTTTGTTTTTTGCACGTAGATTAAGGAATGTAGTATTTTAATGTGTAGTGAGGTGAGAGAAATAATAGTTTAAGGTAAAGTGGGTATGTGTATTAGTGTGGTGTGTGGGCCCATGGAGAGAGAAATAATTAATTTGTGTGGGTCCCATTTACTAAAAAAATATAAAGATTGAAATGAGACCCCCAAAATGAAAATATGTAAAGATTGAAATGGGACGGAGGGAGTAATGATTATGTTGTAATCCGTACGAATTTTATTCCGTTGGTAAAAACATAATAAATTTGTTGCATTCGTTACTAAAAGAAATATGTAATTTTTGTAAGTAATAATTTCGAACATCTTTAAAAATTCATGTAATTCAGAATCTTTCGCGAGATTTGTCATATTCAAAACTAATAAACCATCACTCATGACATCAAACACATATATGATGATATAAATTCTCTGACTTTGATCTAATTATATGTGAAAGGAAATCAAATGAAGATGTGGATGATACATAACCACAAAATGTATTCATCATTATCTTCGTATATTTCACCATCTTCTTTCATAAATGGGTGGGTTAAGCATAATCTATAACTTTACAAAAACTATCCCAATTTATCATGTTGAGTCATCATATAATATATCCAACATTATCAATTTCGTTACCCTCATAAATATGATCAATCGCATTCACCAAAAAGAATTTGTCATTTCTCTTCGTCAAAGATAATGGGCAATCATACCCACTAAAAAGAATTTGTCATTTCTCTTCGTCAAAGATAATGGGCAATCATACCCACTATCCATATTAACTTCATGCAATTAAAGATTGTACAGAGAAAATACATCCAAAAAAAAAAAAAATTGTATATCTGCATATAATTGGTTATCAAAAATTGTATCATAAATTAGATGATGCCTTGGAACCTTCTGTGTAGGAATTAATGTAATTGGTTTCTGGATAATACCTAATCAGCAAAAAAAAAAAAAAATATAAAAGTGAATCAATGATAATTAGTTGATTTTAGGAAGAATGCTGAAAAAACGATGATAGTAATCTATACTATCATTGATACTTGAAAATAAAAAGAAGGAAATAAACGTAAAGCAATTCGTTGACATGAAGAAAATATTAAAAGATTGTTAGTTATAAGTGCACTAACTAATCACGTTACAAGAGGGAGTAGGAAGAAAAGAATCACAAGAAAATACTATTGTGAATCAATGTAAAAATATCTTAACACTCAATGAATTCTCACACAATCTCAGTCACAGATTAATCAAAGAAGAAAAGAAAACGATAAACACAATCGTTTATAGTGGTTCGGCAAATTTCCTACGTCCACTCTTAAGGGAGAAGTAGATCTTATTGATGATGATTTTACAACCATCATGAATAATAAACTTGACTCTCATATATACCCTAATTATCTTGATATACATGGATAATATCTCCTGAATCTTGCCTAAATATATGATCATAACTTGCTTGAAAAGCAAGCTGCTCCTCAATATCCAAGCCCACTTTCATAATTGATTACGGAGGCCCATTCTTACTTCAACACTTGATCATAGCCCTTGATCTTCATGTTGATCCACCAATCTTCATCATACACGTGTGCACTGCTAACTTAACGTACGCAAGTAAAACCATGCAAGCGTCTACCTCTCAACAAATTCAAAATTACAAAAAATGAGTAGAAGTAGAAGATCTTCTGAAAACTTTGTATGTAGAATCTTCAATCTTCAAGAAGGGTGAAGTCGAGTCAAGTAGGTTTCTTCCCGTAAGAAGAAACATGTCCTGGTAGTGATCCAGTGTAAGCGGATCTTCCCTAAAGGTGAAATGGCTTCTCATTTCTGGTGAAGGCAACACGCTATTGTAGAAACTCCGTCAAACTAAGGAGGAAGGAGGAGAGGATTGTACTTCTCGATGAGGGTTTTAGGGTTGAGTGTAGAAATCTCGTGTATTTAGGATCCTTTTATAGCATGGTTTCATATAGTTTGCTTGGTTTGAGTGTTTAAGTGCCTTAGATTGCTTGATATTTGTAAATATTTGAAGAATTTGTATTTGGTGGAATTTGTATGATTTTCAAGTAAAAATAGATTCTAGAAAAATGAAGAGGAAGATGTAGAAAAAATGGATCTCAATTCGGAGTTAAAACGAGGAAGAACGAGCCAAAACAATGAAGTAAAGTGAAGTTGTCATGAAAATTCGACCACTATAAGAAAATTTGTTTGAATTTTTGTGCATAAAAATAGGGGAAACAAAGTCCGCAGAGGTGAGGCACGCTGTAAGAAATATTCGACCATTAATTACACAAAAATTCGATTGAATTTTTGTGCAAGTCAGCTAGTGAAAAACATAATATTTTCACGAAAATTTGACCTCTGAAGGAAAATTTGATCGAATTTTTGTGAATAACTGTGGTTACGATGCCCAATTCGATTATGTGTGGTTGATTTCTCTTATTGTGTGGTTACGATGACCAATTCGATTATGTGTTTAGGGTAATTGATTGAATCATATTGTTTTGGGGATTATGCATGTTAGTGTAGAAAGAGTATGGTAGTACCTTCATATGCTTAGAACATTTAAGATAGGACACTAGGTGAGTAACTCATGCCCAATAACTAATTAGTGAGGAGAACCCAATCTTATGATCATAGTACCTTGAAGGGAATTGAAAGTAAGAATCACTCTTAGGAGCCTTTTTAGAGCTTGTCATGAGTTCATATCCTAGTTACCTTGGCCAAAGGGATTAGGTGTGCATTGTGATTGGCCTTATTCCATTGTTTATGACATGTCAGAATCGAATGCATGAACTCTAAATTTTCCATGCCATAATTATGCTAATCTCATCTTTGCATCATTTGGACTCCATCTCATATTCATCCATCCATCCACCCTATCTTTTATCTTTTATATTACTTATTTCTTTTGTTTCTTTGTATTTTATATGCTCGTATACCTCCACATCTTATGTTAGTCCTTATAAAATCATAATAAATTTGAGATTGCTTAAACTCTAAATTGCTTGATTTCCTATGGATTGTAATTAGTGGTATTTTCACCTAGTTTTTAGTGTATTTTTATATCTGTTTTCGTAGTGTTTTATCTATTTTTCATGTGCTATTTGGTTGTATTTTTATGGAAATGTGTGAGAATGAGCTTAAACGTATGAAAAACAGGTGAAAATGGAGTAAAAACGGAGTCGGAAGCTAAAACGAAAGAAGAAAAAAAGGGGATGCGCAAACACGACCAGTGTGCATGAACACGGGTCCGTGCCACCTACACGAGCCGTGTGCGGAACACGGCCCTGTAAGCTATTTTACACCATCATCTTCATCCATTCACCATTTATTCCATTTTACACCATCATCTTCATCCATTCACCATCCATTCCATCTACCTTCATCCAACCATCAAAATCACCATCCATTTGAGGAAAAGAAGCAAGGAAGAGAGGAGAATTGCAAAGAGAAGAAGAAGATCACCATTGGAGCTATCCAAGGGAGTTTTCATCCAAACTTTGTATTGATACCTTATTGTTTATCATGGCTTGTAAGGATTTTAATATCTATGTTAATTTCCTTGTGAATATGGTAGGCTAATCTCCCTTGTGAGATTAGCAACATGTGAGTTGTTGGATAATTTTGGGATTTATGTATTAAAATTTGTATGTTGATTGGGTTAATTGATTTTCTATCATTGATGCTTTAGATCTTGATATTATGATGATTTGTGTGGTTTGTTGTTTTAAACATGTGATTAGATTGAGAAGTCAATGATATATTTAGGATAATTAATTGAATCATTTTGTCATACAGCTCATGTGCATTATAGATCTTAAAGAGACAGAGATGTCCTTTAGGATTTAGAACCCTTTGATAGAATATCCGATTGGTTAGATCGAGAGGTTGATTAATCGTGTGAAGGGACTCTCATTTCAAGCTTAGTACCTAGTAGGAATTGTTTGAGTGAGAATCAATCCATTGAGCTATTTTGGGATTATTAAACGGATCCATATCCTATCCATCTCGAGAGGGAGTTTAGGTGAACTTAGTGTTGGCCCTTAGTCTTATACCCGTGATTCATATGAATTTGATGCATTTATCCTAAGATTTCCACTTCTTAATTATTATTAATCTCACTTTTACTTGATTTGGAAAAACCAATCTTCATCCTAATTTACTTGTTTGATCATTGCTTACTTTGATTGATTTTATTTACTTGTTTGAACAACCAATCCATTGATGATTCGTTTCTATAAAATTACAAAAAATGTGATATCGCTTAAGCTCTAGTACATTCCTCTCTGTGGTTTGATAAATTCTTTAATTGCTCATCCCGACTACAAATGGATAATCAAATGGCACCATTGCCGGGGAGGCAATGGTTGCTAGTGATTTAACGAATGTGTGTTTTGATTAGTATTACTAGAGATATTTTTATTGCTTTTTATTATTTGCTTTAGAAAATCTTTGTTCTCACTTTTTCATTTTGATAGGTACTTGGAAACTACCTTGAGAGAATGGGAATGGGGATCAAAGCTAAAAATAGAATGTGAAAAGAAGAGTTGTAGTAAGCTTTGAGAAGAACATCAAAATGGATGGTTGGAACCAATGCACAAATGTCTTTGGGGATCAAAGTATTAGGATTCCACCTCCACAATCAAGAGGCTACATGAATGAGAGCAACTATGATTACAATTTCCAAATGGATCAAGGTAGCTCTCAATACTACAATCAAGGAAGAAATGGAGAATGACAACAAGCTTACGATGTAAATACATTCCACCCTTATCAAGCATGCACTTATTCTTCACTAAATCCCGATACCAACCTTCTATTCCAAAATCACGCCTTATTGGACTTATATAGAAGATGTGCTCAAGGAAGTGATGGAGGCAAAAATTCTCAATCAAGTTTATTTTTCAATGAATCCTCTGAGATAATTACCCCCGCTAAGTTAGAATTGACAAGACAAATAAGGATGATGAATCAAGGTGCTTATGGTCAAGTCTTGCATAGTACAAGTTTGGGGGTGTTCAAAATGTGCAAGGTGTGTCGATTCCTAGTCTATGGAGCAAGAAGAGTGGAGTATGCCTAACCATCAAGTATGAGATGCTTCTTTCATGGGAGTAGATGATTTCCAAGGAAACTTTCTAAACAACTATGAAAGAAGTTTTTAAGAAAATTATCATCCATCTCAAGGAGGGAAGGGAGGAGACTTTCAACAAGTTGAGGAAGAAAAATCGTCTCTAGAAGTCTTGATTGAGATATTGGAAGCAAACCATAAAGCTCAAGATGAAGCAAATGAGAAGAGGTTTAAAGCCTTAGAGCATCAATTGAGCCAAATTGTAAGTGATTTGGCCACTCGTCAACGAGTTAAAATTGAAGAAGTTGAAGATGAGAGTAAGTTTGAGAAACGATTGGAGAGAGAAGAGATGTTTGGAGTGAAGAATCAAAGGAGGTATTTGAAGAGTCTATTGAGGCAAATGATGTTGATGAAGAGGAACAAAGTCGAGAAGCAAGTGATGATAACTTGAAGAGTGAAATGAGCATTTTTAAACCTTTAAACTCTTTAAGTTGCTTTGAATCTCAAAATATTATTTACATTGATTTTGTCTTACCCATTGATTCTTCTCACATCCTTAGAAACAAAAGAGAATATGAAGAGATGTTGGGAATCTATTTGGTAAAGAGAAATAAGTGGTGTTCAAGAATGGAGAGGGCAATGGAATATAAACTCAAGAGAGTTGAATTTCTAAAGCCACGCTCGAAAGATGCTACGGAAGCCGTCACTTGCTACAAGTGCCTAATAGAGGAAAAAGCACAACGATTAAAATTTGATGGCAAGGACGAAAGATATCCGTGGCCATTCTGATGAGTTCTCTATATCCCGTCCGGCTTGAAGACCTTAAACTTAGCGCTAGATGGGAGGCAACCCATCATTATCTTTATTGCTTTATTTCTTGTTTTCAATAAGGATTATGTATTTATTTTGTTGTTTGCATTTTAGGACTTGCAGGTTGATTCTGCTCGTGAGGAAAATGCGTATTGGGGATACGAGAAGTGCTTGATTTAAAGTGTAGGTACATCTCACCACTTGTTGCAATCTTAACTCGAAACTGTTGTTTCAATTTAAGTTTGGGGGGATATAGCGTGGTGTGACATACCTTTGTGATGATGCAAATACTTCTCGTATTTTTGGGCTTATTTTGAATTTTTTTCTCATGAGTATTGGTTTGATTTTGGTATTATTGGTTGGTTGAAGTGCATGATAGTCCGTATTTTTATTGAAATTGTTGAGCTAATAGTTTGATGAGTTTTTGAGCATGTATGAAGGGTATTGGAAGCACGAATTGAGCTAGGAGCTAACAACTTCCACTACCAAATGCCTATTAAAGGAGTTTACTCTACACTTTATCACTTCTAGTTGTTTGACATGAATTAATTTTGATTTGGATTGATGTGATTAGCATGTTACTTCATTTGTTATGTTTTTGGGAGGTTTACTTTTCATAATTTAGGATTTCCTTTTCACTTAAAGATGGGGATGTTTGTGAGCCTAATTGTTATGGATGATTTGAATGTGTGTTTTATTTTCTTATGATGATGATTTTTGTTTTTGCATGATTATATGTTTGTATTGTTTCTTGTTTGATGAGTCTTTTCTTATTTGTTTTGTTTTATATTTTCTTATTCATTGTTTAGGATCGTTTTGGTGGTTTATTTTTGGGATGTCGTAAATTATTTTTGAATATGAGTGATGATATATTATTGTGATAAGTGATGACAAGTTATATTTAATATATGATGGATGTGTGTGATATAGTGTGGCAATATGATAAGTGTGTGAGAAGAGTGAAAAATCAGATTAGAGAAGATAAATCATAAATGCGTGAGAAGAGTGAAATAGGATGGATGTGTGTGATGGACTCAATATAATCCAAGCCTAAACTTGTTAATTTTTTCCCAGGCCCATTACCTCTTCATAGTAAATTACCATTCAACCATTCTAGGTCTCAAAATCCACACAGATGCACGCCGCTGCAAAATGGTTCTCTTACCGATCTCCTTCGAACTCACTGTGAAGACCTAAAAATCGAGTCCCCAGAAATTTCTTTTGCAACTTGGTCTACAGAAATTTCTCAGAAATCTCATTCGAATTCTAGGTCTTATTTGTTCTATATGACTCATATGTTGACTTTGTATTGAGGGGAATGTTACATTGTTGACTAGTTCGGTTTACAGAGTTCTTGGTTCATTAAAATGTCTTTGTTAGATGGTTGAGTTAGCATTTTTTTTCTATTTGCCTATCCTCTTTTGTGTTATAATTGGAGAAAGTACGTTATTCTGATTCATTCATGCTGCTTTCCTCATACTTCCGCAATCTTATCATGTCCTTATGATATGCTCAATGAAGTCTCTCAGTGTTGAATAGTGATATATACTAATTGAATTAGTATAAAATATTTTAAAATATTATTTTCATGGTAAGACAATTTTCTCCATGTGGTGAGAAGATGTCATTTCTAAGGTGAAATGTTTGGAGCTAGTTAACTGATTAAATTCACTTTATGTTGTCTTGATTTGATTGGTTTTTGATAATCTGGTATTGGGAATATATAATGTCAAGCTCGAGTTCGAGCTCTTACGAGCTTGAGCTTCCATATATGGTATTCGAGTCGAGTCTATCTAAAAAATAAGCTCGTTGAATATTTGATTTTCTATTTGTTATTTTAAACATGTGATTAGATTGAGAAGTCAATGATATGTTTAGGATAATTAATTGAATCATTTTTTCATACACCTCATGTACATTATAGATCTTAAAGAGATAGAGATGTCCTTTTGGATTTAGAACCCTTTGATAGAACATCCGATTGGTTAGATCGAGAGGTTGATTAATCGTGTGAAGGGACTCTCATTTCAAGCTTAGTACCTAGTTGGAATTGTTTGAGTGAGAACCAATCCATTGAGCTATTTTGGGATTATTAAACGGATCCATATCCTATCCATCTCGAGAGTGAGTTTAGGTAAACTTAGTGTTGGCCCTTAGTCATATACCCATGATTCATATGAATTTGATGCATTTATCCTAGGATTTTCACTTCTTAATTGTTGTTAATCTCACTTTCACTTAATTTGGAAAAATCAATCTTCATCCATTTAATTTACTTGTTTGATCATTGCTTGCTTTGATTGATTTTATTTACTTGTTTGAACAACCAATCCATTGATGATTTATCTCTATAAAATTACAAGAAAAGTGATATCTCTTAAGCTCTAGTACCATCCTCCCTGTGGTTCGATAAATTCTTTAATTGGTCATCTCGACTACAAATGGCTAATCAAATGGCGCCGTTTCCGGGGAGGCAACGGTTGCTAGTGGTTTAACGAAGTAGTGTTTTGATTAGTATTATTAGAGATATTTTTATTGCTTTTTATTATTTGCTTTGGAAAATCTTTGTTCTCACTTTTTTGTTTTGATAGGTACTTAGAAACTACCTTGAGAGAAGAGGAAGGGGGATCAAAGCTAAAAATAGAACGTGAGAAGAAGAGTTGTAGTAAGCTTTGAGAAGAACATCAAAATGGATGGTTGGAACCAATTCACGAATGTCTTTGGGGATCAAATTGCTAGGATTCCACCTCCACAATCAAGAGGCTATATGAATGAGAGCAACTATGGTTACAATTTCCAAATGGATCAAGATAGCTCTCAATACTACAATCAAGGAATAAATGGAGAATGACAACAAGCTTACAATGTAAATACATTCCACCCTTATCAAGCATGCACTTATTCTTCACCAAATCCCGACACCAACCCTCCATTCCAAAATCACACCTTATTGGACTTATATAGAAGATGTGCTCAAGGAAGTGATGGAAGCCAAAATTCTCAATCAAGTTTATTTTTTAATGAATCCTCCGAGATAATTACCCCCGCTACGTTGAAATTGACAAGACAAATAAAGATGATGAATCAAGGTGCTTATGGTCAAGTCTTGCATAGTACAAGTTTGGGGGGTGTTCAAAATATGCAAGGTGTGTCGATTCCTAGTCTATGGAGCAAGAAGAGTGGAGTATGCATAACCATCAAGTAGGAGATGCTTCTTTCATGGGAGTGGATAATTTCCAAGGAAACTTTCTAAACAACTATGAAAGAAGTTTTCAAGAAAATTATCATCCAACTCAAGGAGGGAAGGGAGGAGACTTTCAACAAGTTGAGGAAGAAAAATCGTCTCTAGAAGTCTTGATTGAGATATTGGAAGCAAACCATAAAGCTCAAGATGAAGCAAATGAGAAGAGGTTTAAAGCCTTAGAGCATCAATTGAGCCAAATTGTAAGTGATTTGGCCACTCGTCAATGAGTTAAAGTTGAAGAAGTCGAAGAGGAGAGTAAGGTTGAGAAAGGATTGGAGAGAGAAGAGATGTTTGGAGATGAAGAATTAAAGGAGGTATTAGAAGAGCCTATTGAGGCAAATGATGTTGATGAAGAGGAACAAAGTCGAGAAGCAAGTGATGATGACTTGAAGAGTGAGCATTTCTAAACCTTTTATCTCTTTAAATTGCTTTGAATCTCAAAATATCGTTTACATTGATTATGTCTTACCCATTGATTCTTCTCACATCCTTAGGAACAAAAGAGAACTCGAAGAGATGTTGGGAATCTATTTGGTAAAGAGAAATAAGTGGTGTTCAAGAATGGAGAGGGTAATGGAATGTAAACTCAAGAAAGTTGAATTTCTAAAGCCACGCTCGAAAGATGCTACGGAAGTCGTCACTTTCCACAAGTGCCTAATAGAGGAAGAAGTACAATGATTAAAATTTGATGGCAAGAACGAAAGATATTCGTGGCCATTCCGATGAGTTCTCCATATTTCGTCCGGCTTGAAGACCTTAAACTTAGCACTAGATGGAAGACAACCATCATTATCTTTATTGCTTTATTCTTGTTTTCAATAAGGATTGTGGATTTGTTTTGTTGTTTGCATTTTAGGTCTTGTAGGTTGATTGTGCTCATGAGGAAAATGTGTATTGGGGATACGAGAACTGCTTGATTTAAAGTGTAAGTACATCTTACCACTTGTTGCAAACTTAACTCGAAACTCTTGTTTCAATTTAAGTTCGGGGGGATATGGCGTGGTGTGACATACCTTTGTAATGATGCATATACTTCTCGTATTTTTGGGCTAATTTTGAATTTTTCTCATGAGTATTGGTTTGATTTTGGGACGATTGGTTGTGTTGAAATGCATGATAGTCCGTATTTTTATTGAAATTGTTGAGCTAATGGTTTGATGAGCTTTTGAGCATGTATGAAAGGTATTGGAAGCACGAATTGAGCTCAGAGCTAACAACTTCCACTACCAAATGCCTATTGAGGGAGTTTACTCTACACTTTATCACTTCTAATTGCTTGACATGAATTAATTTTGATTTGGATTGATGTGATTAGCATGTTACTTTATTTGTTATGTTTTTGGGAGGTTTACTTTTCATAATTTAAGATTTTCTTTTTAATTAAAGACGGGGATGTTTGTGAGCTTAATTGTTATGGATGATTTGAATGTGTATTTCATTTTCTTATGATGATGCTTTTTATTTTTGTATGATTATGTGTTTGTATGGTTTCTTGTTTGGTGAGTCATTTCTTATTTGTTTTGTTTTATGTTTTCTTATTCATTATTTAGGGTCGTTTTGGTGGTTTATTTTTGGGATGTCGTGAGTCATTTTGAGTACGAGTGATGATATATTGTTGTGATAAGTGATGACAAATTATGATTGAGAATCTCTAAGCTTTAAAATTGTTACATGTTTTATTTAACTTTTTCAATTTAGAGATGAATGTGGTGTAATAAGTTCCTTAAGGTCCGAGCATAAGCTTGTGAGCATTTGAGCCTCAACCGTGCATACATGATATTTCTTCATAAGTGGATCGGTTGCGTTTGATAAACTAGAACTTGCTTAAGGACTATGGGAATGAGCCCGATTAGTGGAGATTAGTGAAATGATCTAAGGACATCCTTGTCATTAATAGTCATTGCCAAGTATTTTCATATCATGAACATCATCCCTAGTCAACCACTTTGAGCCTATAAGTCTATTTCTTATGAATTTAGCACATTACAAGCCATGATTACCCACTTGAGCCTCATATATATACCCTTTGTGTGGGTGATTGAGGAGATGGTGGCTAGAAAGGTTTGATAAGAAAGCAAAAGAAGAAAGAAAATGGTAAGCAAGCAAGAAAAATGATGAAAAGAGCACAAACAAGAATGTACATGCAACCTTAAAACAAGAGAATGAGCAAAATAACAATGTACTCAAGAAAACCATGAAAGTCAAAGAAAGGAAGCATGAATCAAAAGAAGCTAAAAAATCTAAGGAATGATGATGAATAGTGCTTGTGACCAACAAAGATAAGAAAGGAAGAAAGAAAAGTGAAGACGTTGAAGAAATTGTTCATCTCTTCAATTACTTACACTTGATTAGTCACTCTTACCCTTATTCTTCCTACCTACCAAAGAGTCTATCATTACATCCAAATACAAAGACATTTTTTATTACTAATTGAAACTATGGTGGTTTGTGAATGTAGTCCACAAGCAAGCTTATAGCAAGTCGAACCAATCAGTTGATGAGTGTTGATTTAGCCCACTTTATAGAGTGTTGAGAGAAATTTATACCCATTGTGAGGCTTGGACCAAAAGGGACTATATTACATTTTATTATCTTTGAATTGAACTTGTTAATATTTTTTGCGTGTTATGAGTTTAATGTTTTAGGATGACTTAGCATAATTTGTAGTTCTTATTGCTATTGATGTGTTATTGTTTTTGTTCATTTGGTCTTTTCGTAGGTGAAAATCTTTTCCCTTTGTTTATCATTCTGTTCGGGGACGAGCAACACCTTAAGTTTGGGGGTGTGATTAGTGATATTTTCACCTAGTTTTTTGTGTATTTTTATATCTTTTTTCGTAGTGTTTTATCTATTTTTTATGTGCTATTTGGTTGTGTTTTGTGTTTTTATGGAAATGTGTGAGAATGATCTTAAACGTATGAAAAACAGATGAAAACAAAGTAAAAACAGAGTCGGGAGCCAAAACAAAAGAAGAAGAACAGGGGATGCACAAACATGACCAGTGTGCATGCACACGTGTCGTGTTCGTGCCACCTACACAAGCCGTGTGCGGAACATGGCCCTGTAAGCTAGGCCGTGCGCGAACACCTGAAACACCTACACGATCATAGGCATGGGCGTGTGCGGAACACGAGCCATGTTCGTGTCACCTACACGAGCCGTGTCCGTGTAAAAATCAAAAAAATATCAACAAACCTTCTAAAAGCTCCCAAGGGGTATAAATACCCCCAATTTCAATATTTCCACAAATTTTTCGAAGGGTTTTACTTGGACACACACATCACACACCATTTATTCCATTTTACATCATCATCTTGATCCATTCACCATCCATTCTATCTACCTTTATCCAACCATCAAAATCACCATCCATTTGAGGAAAAGAAGCAAGAAAGAGAGGAGAATTGCAAAGGGAAGAAGAAGATCACCATTGGAGCTATCCAAGGGAGTTTTCATCCAAACTTTGTATTGAAACCTTATTGTTTATCATGGGTTGTAAGGATTTTAATGTCTATGTTAATTTCTTTGTGAATATGGTAGGCTAATATCCCTTATGAGATTAACAACATGAGAGTTGTTGGATAATTTTGGGATTTATGTATTAAAATTCATATGTTGATTGGGTTAATTGATTTTCTGTCATTGATGCTTCAGATCTTGATGTTTATGATGATTTGTGTGGTTTGTTGTTTTAAACATGTGATTAGATTGAGAATTCAATGATATGTTTAGGATAATTAATTGAATCATTTTATCATACACCTCATGTGCATTATAGATCTTAAAGAGGTAGAGATGTCCTTTAGGATTTAGAACCCTTTGATAGAACATCCGATTGGTTAGATCGAGAGGTTGATTAACAATGTGAAGGGACTCTAATTTCAAGTTTAGTACCTAGTTGGAATTGTTTGAGTGAGAACCAATCCATTGAGCTATTTTGGGATTATTAAACGGATCCATATCCTATCCATCTCGAGAGGGAGTTTAGGTGAACTTAGTGTTGGCCCTTAGTCTTATATCCATGGTTCATATGAATTTGATGCTTTTATCCTAGGATTTTCACTTCTTAATTGTTGTTAATCTCACTTTTACTTAATTTGGAAAAACCAATCTTCATCTATTTAATTTGCTTGTTTTTTCATTGCTTGCTTAGATTGATTTTATTTACTTGTTTGAACAACCAATCCATTGATAATTCGTCTCTATAAAATTACAAGAAACGTGATATCGCTTAAACTCTAGTACCTTCCTCCATGTGGTTCGATAAATTCTTTAATTGGTCATCCCGACTACAAATGGCTAATTAGATTGATAATTAAACTTGGTTGTCTATGACTACTACTATAGAGTACACTTGCTCTACAAATCACATAAAGAAAATAGCGATGATCACCAAGTTCCAAGTCCAAGGCTCATGAGCACAGCACGGCCAATTGGTTGCGGCCGCGCGTGAGTGCGTGTGGTGACTTGGATTATCAATATTATTCACTAATTTGAGTTTCTATAAAGGAATTGGACTAATAAATGTTAAGAAATTCACTCCCCCATTCAACATGGGATAATCCTCATTTAATTCCAATTGAACAACTATTTATCCTCTCTAACAATGTGAGTCTAATTTCACTCACTCATTATTGTTATTTAATTGGTGATTAATTTATTAATTAAATCCTTAACAACCAATTAAATTCCTGATAAAAAACACTAATAAAACACCATAAAATAAAATATTTCAATTATCATTTACCAAATTCAACTCCGTAAAATAATAACGAAAACATCTATTCTTAAATGAGATTCTAAAATAAGGTGGTACGTACAACAACTACTATCATTAAAGTTAATGCTACTGCTAGTACTACTGATCATTAGATGCTCTAGTCAGTTCAAACTTTGCTTTAATCTTAAAAGATTCAAACGTCCCATTATGAAAAAATTGAATAAAGATTACTTCTCACATATATCTCAGCGTGTTAAGGGTGCAATATTTTATCTAAATGAACAACAACTGATGCTTATGAATAATCCCTAAGAATATATTCTTCAAGACAAATTAAAATCACTAATCGCCCATACTCTCTATCTTGCTGAAACTCAAAGGTCATTCCACATTTACAGTTCTTTAAACCTTCTCTCACTCTCCAAATCTTTGAACCCCTATAGTTTCCTCTGAGCGGCCCTCATTCACTTATTCACATGACGTCTTTTTCCTCTTTTTCTACACCCCTTTTACTTGTCCCTCTTCTTCTCCCCTCTTTAGCTTACCTAGCCACATGCCACACTCACTGCCTAATTGACATCTAATTCACCTAGATTTTGCAGTATTTTTATGTTCATTTTGTGCTCGTTTTGTTTGTTTTATGTCGCGTTTCTAGTGAGTTTGATGGGTTTGATGAAAAGTAGTAACTTGAGCTTTTATTATTGTTAAATAGGTGTTTTGGAAAGAGAATCGAGAAAAAGAGGAAATGAAGTGAAAATCCAAAAAGATGACATAAAACTTGGTCGAATTTTTCCAAAAATTCGATCGAATTTCTCTTACAGCGCAGATTTGACAAAATAAGGGAAATTACAAAAATTCGACCGAAGCACAAAAATTCGATCGAATTTTCGTGTGAAATGTCCAACTGTCAAGTGCGAAATCAGGGTTTTTCAAGAGGGTATAAATACCCAAAAAAATCTTAATCCTCCAACAAAACAGCAGGGGCAGTTGCTGCTCACACACACCACACACCATGTGAGATTATTTTCATCATCATCTTCATCCATCCTCCTCTCCATCCATCCATTCCACTTGATTCCTCAAATCCATCCATCAGTCCATCAATCCACCAATCTAAGAAGGGAAAATCAACAAGGAGTGAATATTGGAGTATGTTGAAGGAAGAGTTGTCCAAGTTTGAAAGGGAGGCTTATCAACCTTTAATTTGTGATTTTCTTCATTATTTAGCTCAATTGGAGCAGGCCATGGATTATATTAATTTTGTAATGAATTGTAGTGGCTAGTACTCATGTGAGGCTACCAATGTGGTTGGTTAGGGATTATGTAGATTTTTCACACCACATGTTTGATGAATGAGTTAGTATGTGGAGAGTTAAGTCATAACCTTCTTGTGTTTATGTACATTAGTGATAATCAGGGCCGGTCCTTGCTTGAGTCGAGCGAGTCGATCGACTCAGGCCCAAAATTTTTGGTGAAATTTAGGGGCCCATATATAGTAGGAGGAACTTATAAATTGGAGTCTTGTCCAAGTGATTGAAGAAAGCATACATTTATATTTTGATATATGATTTGAATCCCTTTCCATCCACCTCTTTTTAATTTCTTTTTAATAACCCCTTTACTGTTCATTATTCACGGCATTTAATGATTTAGGACAAAGAGTGAGGTTAAATTTTCAATGTTCAATGTTGAAGCATTCTGATATTGATGGGAATGAATTATTTTCTGAGCTGATTTTCTTGAACCATACTTTGCCTGAAGACATAAAATCAGCTATTGAAATAAATAATTATTTGAAGAAAATTGATGGTTGTTTTTCCAATGCTTACATTGCTTATAAGATAATGTTGACGATACCGGTTACAGTTGCGACAGCATAAAAAAGTTCTTCAAAGTTGAATCTCATCAAAACTTTTCTTCGATCAACAATGTCACAAGAAAGACTGAATGGGTTGTCTATGTTATCAATTGAGAAAGAACTTGTAGAACAACTTGATTATACTGATCTTATTAATACTTTTTTCATCAAAACTGTTAGCCAGCGCATTATATTTTAAAAATTGTAATATTATCTATAATTATTAATTTTTTATTATGTATATTGTGTTTTAATGAGAAGCAAAATAAGGGGCCTAAATTTAAAATACGACTTAGGCATGAAAATTCATAGAATCGGCCCTGGTGATAATTGCTCGTAAAAGTATTTGAACTAGTTAGGGGAACCAAACCTATGATCATAGTACCTTAAGGGAATTGAGAGTAAGAGACAATCTTAGGAGATTTAAACTTGTAAAAGAGTTGAGAACATAATTGCCTTGGCCATAGGGATTAGGGGTACATAAGTGATTGCCCTTAACATCATAACATGATGACCTTTAATGCACGTGTGTGTGTGAGTCTACATGAGCCTTTTCCATGATATTGCTTGCCTTGCATACTTCTTAGATTGCTTACCTTCGTCCATCATCCATCACATATGTATATTTTCTATCCTTTACTTGCTTTATTAGTTAGTTTGTAGTGTTAAACAACCCCCTCCTTTATTGATTAGTTCTTCTAGAGTGAAATATCTTTCGAATACGGATACATACACTTTCTCCCTTGGGTTCGACATTATAAATTTTGTACTTGGTCACCACGTCTACACACAACGATAGAGTACGCTTACTCTAATCAATTTATATCAAAATTGAGATTAAGTTCACTGCCACCCCGTGTCGCCACCCACAAGTATTACAAAGAATTTTTTTACTGAACTACGTCGATTTGTTTTATAAAACCATACAACCGTGGTTTAGTGAATATTTATCTGGTTTATTTTATAATACCATATTGGCGTGGATTAGTGAATGTCCTCTACTTTAGATTGAGTCATAAAATGATCCCATATAAATATTCACTAAACCAAGCTTGTGTTTTATTCACGAATCAACAAATATTTCATTAAAAAAAATCAAGAACACAAAAGACACTAATACTACTAATTGATTGGTCGTTAATAGACGGGATGACCAATTAAAGAATTTATCAAACCCAAGGGAGGTAGGTACTAGAGCTTAAGCGATCTCAAGTTTATCGTGATTTTATAAGGACAACGGAATAGGATGGATAGCTTGCAAATGAAGCAATTAAACTAATGCAAGAACAAGAGTAAAATGAATGCAAGATAAATTGATTCCAAATGATGCAAGGATGAGATTAGCAATAATCATAGTATAGATAATTAAGTGGTCATGAAATTAATTCTAATCTCTCATGAACAAGGCATAGAAACGATCACTAATTCCACCTAAACTCTCTCTCTCTCTCTCGAGATGGATAGGATGTAGGCCCTCAATAAGGCTCCCAAACGCTCATAAGATTGAGACCATAGCGAACACCTCCCAATAGGTGCTAATTACTCTACGAGTTCCCTAATAAGGTACTAAATCATAGGCAATATTCCTTTTTAAGGTACTATGAATTCACTAATGGTTTGGGTCCCCTCATCTAATCAACTAATCTCTCAATTAAGCTAATCAAATGTTCTATCAAAGGGTTCTAAATCTATAAGGATATCTCTATCCCATTCTAAATTAATGCACATGAAGTGTATGATGAAATAATTCAATGAATTATCCTAAACACATAATTGATTTCTCAATCTAATCACATGCCCATGACAATTAATCACACAAATCACACATATACATCAAGCAATTCACATCTATGATAGAAATAACACAAATGTTCAATTAAGATTAAAATTAAATTGCATAAAACCTAAATTATCCAACACCAATCATGGAGCTAATCTCACAAAGGAGATTAGTCTATCATAGTCTTAGAGAAAACAACATAGACAATTGTATCTACAAATCCCATAACAAATCTATAAAGAAGTTCACAAAAATTAAAAATAGATTCTCTTTGAAGGTCTTCAATGGAGATCTCCTTCTTCTTCTTATAATCTTCACTCTTCCTTACTTCCTTGATCACTTGGATGGTGGATTTAATGGAGGGGATCAAGTGTAGATGGATGGATGAAGAATGGATGAAAGAGATAGTGTAAAATGAAGGAAATGATGTATGATGTATGTGTAGAGCTGAAATCCTTCGAATTCTGTATCAAATGTTGAAATTAGGGGTATTTATACCCCTTGGGAGCTTCTAGAAGGTTTGCTGATATTTTTCTGATTTCTGCACGGACACGACTCATGTGCCGCACACGGCCATGGCCGTGTAGGTGTTTCAGGTACTGGCGCATGGCCTTAGCTTACAGGGGCATGTTCTGCACACGGCTCGTGTGCATGCACACTGGTCGTGTTTGTGCTGCCCCTGTTCTTCTTCTTTCGTTTCGGCTCGTTCTCCCTCGTTTCAACTTCGAATTGAGATCCATTTTTTCTCACGTCTTCCTTTTCGCGTTTAGAATCTATTTTTACCTGAAAATCATATGTTTAAACTTATTCTTACACATTTCAATAAAAGCACAAAACACAACCAAAATAACATAAATACGAATAAAATAATACGAAAACAGATATAAAAATACACTAAAATTTAGGTGAAAATATCACTAATCATTAATGCTACAGCTACAACTACTATCTACTACTGTTACTGTTGTTGCTCCTATTACTACTATGTACTATTTCTATTGTTGCTCTTATATGGTGTACTCCACCATAAGGGGCTCCCACCGTCCTTGCCCTGGGGATTGATAGAGGATATAAATCGCAGGATGTGCCTCAAGTGGCTTATAGAGAGGGCTTATTGTTTAACTTGTGGTTGTAAGGGCCAAATTCATATCAAAGGCTGAATTCGAACCCCAACCATGCAGCTACAGGCTCAGTTGGAAGATCTTTCCACTAATGGCTCTTGCTACTACTAATAGTACTCCTCCTACTACTATTGTTGTTGCTCCTACTACTATTATTTCTACATATATTAGGATACATATACATGAACATTAATTGTAGAGAAACTCCCTTGTGAGACGGATTTTTTGTGAGACGGTTGTGAGACGGATTGACCCATTACTAAAGTATGCTTATTATAAAGTAAAGTATGCTTATTTATAGTTAAACAATGTCAATAATAAATCATATTATAACACCCTAAAATCATACTTTAATTCATTATTTATCATATTTTAGAAAACATACTTTAACAATTATTAAGCATACTTTATCTATATAATAGGTATACTTTAACATGTCTCACAAATTGTCTTACATATATAATATCTCATAAGAGAATTTGTTTTAATTGTATACATAAAAGGGATTTAATTAGATTAATTAATTCTTTAAGTATAACGATTTCACTATATATTAAACAATCTCACACAAGAGTTGTTCATAAACCCATATTATTTATTAATTAAATCAATGATTTGTATCATATATATATTCCCAACACATGGGCAAAGTTGAATATAATTAATAGGTGGTACCGTGGTAGAGTTGAATTAGAATCGTGTCATGTCACTACTTGGCTTATAAATCATGAATTTAGATGCAGCCGTTCGAATAACATAGCTTGGCCTTGCAATTTCTAATTTTCAATATATTTATCTCATGCATTTTCTCTCTCCCTCTCTCTCTCAACTTGGAAAAAAAAAAGTGTCTTTGACCACTTAATCATGACGCACTCCATGAAATATATCTCATTTTAGTATATAATACACTGCTATAAATAACTTTTTAAAAATATAAGGTGTCACAACGTAGTTAATTATCATATATTTTTTATTTTTGTTTTAATATCATATATATAATCTTTCTACTTTTATTCTATAAATTAAACAACACATTTAATCATATTTTTTATTGGTTAGGATTAATAGATAATCAATAAAATGTATCCAAATTATTATTATTATTATTATTCATGTATATTTTAAATACCACTTTTAATCATTTTTTTTAATCGGTCAGGACTACTACTTTTATTTATTTATTTATTTATTTATTTTTATTTAAGAAATCTCGATTTTTTAAACTTAATTAAAGTCCCATGAAGAAAATATATTAATTCAATTGCATAAACGAATTTCATAGTCTAAGTAGGAAATAGATTAAATGCAAACTATTAATTAAACTGACCCAAAAGATTATAAATGAAAAACTAATATATTAGACAAGGTGCAAAACAATTAAGTGCAAACTATTGATTAGAGTAAAAAAAAAGATTAAGTGCAAATTATTAATTAAACTAATCGTTTAAGTTTTCAACAATTATCTACAAACTATTAAAAAAATAACATAAAGTATCCTACCTAACTATATGCGTCACATAAACTCTAAAATTAATTAATATGTATATTCAAATAAAATATTGATGTGTGGTTTTCAGAATTGCATGGAATTAAAGTGTTATACTCTCTCCGTCCCAAGTTCAACTTCACACTTTCCGTTTCTGTCCGTCCCAAATTCATCTTCACATCCCATTTATGGAAATGTTCCTTCCACAAGTATCCTTACAAAAATTCCTTATTTTCATTATTGCCACAACATTTGGGCCCACTTAATTACAAATTTAACATACTTAATCACACAATTAACCAAATTAGTACCTATACGATATTATGACCAAAATTGATTACACCCAAAATTAAACCTCAATCTTGAATCTTCTCACACACACACGCTCAACCTGTTTGTATCTATCTCCCCCAATCTCGTATCTTCTTACACCACCTCTCTCTCTCTCTCTTCCTGTTTGTATCTATATCTCGTTCTGCTGCAACTCTCGATCTATCTCTCTTGGTCGATTCAGTTGTTAGCTTAGATTTCATGAATTTGTCCCCGAATTACTCGCGAATAGTAGAACATTTCTTCTAGATCTAGACGAATTTGGGTTATGTCTAACCCTATCTTTTCATTATCATCTGAATCGGAAACATATGGTGGATCGAAGACGGTTTTTGACGGCGAAGCCTCGACGACGGTAGCCGATGTGTTGCCTCGTCGACGGTGCGTAAAGAATTTGTTCGTTGATTTCACCAGTTTGAAAGTGAGTTTTCGATCCCTGTTTTCGTGGCCCAAGACAATGATTTTGTACATTCTGTAATGGTTAATGTTGGTTAAAATGAGGATTCGGTGATGATTAGTGTTGTTTCTGTGATGGTTTGAGATAGTTATCTTGAGAATTTTATGATTGTTTATGAGCTTAGTATGAGAATTTTATGATGGTTTCTGTGGTCTTTTGGTTTTGTGATGGTGGAAGATTAAGCTGAGAATCCTATTTAGATTGTAAGGTTAATCTGAGAATCATATGGTTCAGTTGGTTTAGTGATGATATGGGTGGTTAATCTAAGAGTTCTGGGATTGTTTATATTGTTTTGGCATTCATATTAGTGCATGATGTGAGATTGATAATTTACTGAAATGTCACCACTATGATGCGTTTTAGTTTCTGAGACATATACCATATGATGAATATTTTGTCACCACTATGGTGCATTTGAGTTTCGGAGACGTATACCATATGATGAATATTTTCTGATGGTGTTTCTTCTGATGGATTTTTTCTAAGAGTTTAGGTACAATACTATAAAATTGAAATACACCAAATTAACTAGCATATTGTTTACAACTTAAACAAAATCTGACATTCAAATAGAACTTGCTATGATCTAATGTTTAAGCTGTAATCAATATTTAACCAAAAACAAAATACTTGATCATTTGTCTAATTAATGACCTAAGAAGGTCATTAATGGTCCTTTATCATAAGTGAGCTTCTCAATGTCATCAACTTCGATCAAATGTTGAATGCAATTCCTAACAAGCTCTTCATCAACTTCAAGGCTTATTGGCAGCATGTCTTCTCTAATTAGCTTTGCTTTTCCCATATGAGGAATATGATAGTTATTGCTGCCCATAACTTCCATGATTTTCAATAAACAACACTGAAGACTCAAAAAAACATTGTTAAGTGTTACCGGAGATAAATTCTGATATGCAATCTTGACATTCTTGATCAAATCATCAACGGTATAAGAATTAGTCTTAAGATGTAGTGACTGAATTGCTCTGAACCAGCCCAAGTCATTGACATTAGTATCAGGACTATTAGGGGGCTGGCAAACTAAGACGATATTAAAACCATCTGAGCTTGCAACTGCTCTGAAATCTGGGTCATCGTTGCTAATGTGTGGCTTAGCATTATCTTGTTGAATGAATATATCTTTGGATGCATTTGGAGGCCATTTAGCCTTAATAGCTGGAATAATCTGAAATATTCAAATTATTATACTCTTTAATGTCAACATAATATAAAATGATCAGTTTTGGAGTTTTGATGAAGTTTAAGAATGATGAGCTTAAGTCTGATAGTTATGGTTCTGAAAAATAAAATGATGTATACCTGATTTATCATGCAGCTCTTTGTGACTTCTTTGTTGACTGAATCAATGGGCTTGAATTCTTTTGTCCCTCTCACTCTGTTTTTTGAGTTTCTTTTTGCTGCTACTTCATAAACAAAAGGAAATACACCTATCTTTCCATCAAATATAAGTTGGCCATCACTTGAATATTGGGGCCTTGATACTCCACACATAAACATGACTTTTTGAATGAACTTCTTGCTCTTGCATGTCCTATGCGGCTCTGTCTCTGCAGGTAACAAGTAATACCTCTCTGTAGTTCTACTCATGTAGAACCACTTCTCATCTATATGTACCACGTTGTACATTTCTGAAAAACTTATTTTGTTTGACTCGGCATCAATTACAAGTGCATTTAAACTGTAATTTAACCTTACAAGCTTGTTCTCCTCGGTAAGATGTGGCTTAATTGCATTAGTATGTCGCTTTATTTGCCCACCTTTCACCAATCTGCCTATGCAGCTCTTACTCATGTTTAGCTCCTTTGCAAGGCTTCTTATAGTTGACCTCTTTTCAAATGGTATGGATTTCATCAACTCCTTGTCAAGAATCTGTTTCTTTTTATATTGCATTCCAATTCTTTGATCTTTAAGTTGGATTGTAAGTTCTTCACTCATCATCTTTTTTGCAGCAGTCCAGATGTTGTTGATGGTCCTCCTTGAAACTTGAAATAACTCAGCAATCTCCTTGATCTTACCATGGTGAATCTTTCCTTCACTACTATATGCCTTAAGAATCTGCGCAATTTGATTTCTCTCATGAGCTTTCAGCTTTTTTACTATTGCCATTATGAACACACTGCTATAGCATTTACTCACTGTGGTTTGTATTTATGAAGGGGAATGAAGATATTAATGAACTGGAGCAAAGAATGATTTGAGGGAAAATGAATTCCTTTTTAATTGTGCATCAAATTTGATTAGAAATAGTATTAGGTTGGATTTGGAGGGAATCCCTTGTAATTATTGGAGCCAAATTTTTCATTTTGGTTTTTTACATGTGCTCTTAAATTTACAAACGTGTATTAACTAAGGGCCCCACTTTTATTTTTGCAAATTTTTAATTAAATTTCCAGTTTCCATCTAGAAAGATTAGCCTAATGAATATGTTAATATCCAACCTTTTACCATATAGAAAGACTGAAATACCCTTACTTTTTACATTGAAAAGTCAATAAAATAGTTTTTCTTAATTTGCGTGAGAACAGTAAATACGAAGATGAAATCGGGACGGAGGGAGTATTATTTATTTATTGTGGGATAGAGAGAGATTTATTTATATAATTAAATTATACTAATGTTATATAAGATTAAATGCTCGTTAATATTAAATATAATTAAATATTAACTAATAAAAATAATATATATATATATATATATATACCTTCGTCCAGTGCAAATGTAACCATTTCACTATTCCTGACGTCCGCTTCAAAGGTATCAATTTCCTCTATTTAGTAAAGAAAGTACACTATATGACCTACCACTTCCCTCTAATACAACTACCTACTTTACCTATAATAATAATACTCCTTAATCCACATGCAAAAAGCAAATAAAGACTTTAGAATTATCCACGTGCAAACAGCAAACGGTTACCCTTTGCACTGAACGGAGGGAATATATAATTTTGTCAAAGTTTCTCAACTGACACCTACAAAATATTTTAAATTTTAATAATCAAAATATATTATGACTATTATATATATATATATATATATATATATATTAATGTGGGTTTTATAATGACACCTATGACCTAACAAAGTAGGCACACATAATGTCTACGGGTTCTGAAAAAAAAAAAAAAGAAGAAGATAGGATGATGATAGTCTAGTGGTCTCGAACCTCAACCAAGGATAGGTAGTCATGGTTCGAACCTCAATCCGTTCATTTTAGTAAGCTAATGGTTAGAGAGGCTTTAGAGACGACATAAAATCATCTTTAATTGAGACGGTAAAAAATCATCTTTAATACTGTCTCCATTTAAAATCGTCTCTATTACCATCTCAAATAGAAAAGGCAACAAACCGTCTCAATTTGAGACAGCAATATACCCTATCAAAATAGGCGAATTGGTCCGATTTAGAACTGTCATAAATATTGTCTCAAAATAAACCGTTTCTAATATTGTCTCAATTTGAGACAGCCTATCTTTATTATTTGCTATGGACAAATTGTAGACGGCTGAATAACCGTCTCAAACCATTAAAAATTTGTCTCTAAAATCATCCCCATTCATCACTTTTTTGGTAGAATTTTCATCTATTCCGCGAATCGATCATAAAATATTTTGGTCATTATTTTTATTAATCAAATATTATATTTATTAAAAGGATAATTATACTGTGCACCCGGGTGCTTTCTAAGATAGAGTGCACCCACTTTAAAAATGTATACAAATATAAACAAAAACAAACTCCCTCCGTCCCAGGCTAAAAGGATCATTTTTCCATTTTGGTCGTCCCACCCAAAGAGTCTCCTTTCCTTTTTTACACACATGAGACCCACACACCCCCTCTAATATAATTAAATGTTGGGACTCATACTCCTACTAATACAACTACCCACTACATATTAAATAATAATACTCCTTAATCTACGTACCAAAAAGTAAATGGCCCTCTTAATGAGGGACGGAGGGAGTATACAATTATGAACAAAAATGTATACAAATTAATTGTTAGTTTTTTTAATGAAAAATTGAGTGTAAAAAATATACAATTATTACAAAACATATATACAATATTAAATAAAAATTTATACACTTTTTTTAATGAAAAACTTAGTGTGAAAAAAGTATACAATTATTAAGAAACACGTATACAAAATAAAAATAGCTATTATTATAATTATCATTATCATATGGTGTACCCCACCATTATGAAGATTGGTGGAGGAGGTAAATCGCAGGATGTGTCTCGCTTATAGAGAGGGCTCACTGTTTAACTTGTGCTTGCAAGGGACCAAATCCATGCCAAAGCAGGATTCGAACCCCCACACTGCAGCAACCAAGCTCAGTTGGAAGGCCTTTCCACCCTCCCCTCTATCACTTGAGCTATGCCCTGGAACTAATCATCATTATCATATCTCCCATCTTAATCTTAATAAAAGGTGTAAACAGATCTTTGTTTAAAAAGCAGAGGTGAAAAAAGGGGTAGTCGTCAAATCAGCAAAAAATTGTGGTAAAATGAAGATTCAAAAATGAAGACACACTTGGCTTTTGAGTTGTGGTAATGGAATTGGATTCGTGTTCCACCTCCATATAGATTGGATTATTAAAGCCATTTACATTTACAAAGAATTATAATGTGTTTATATATGCATTGACAATGTTTTTTTAGACTGTCTATATACAATCATAAATCCATGAGTTGATCCATTTCAATAATCTGATTTTTAGATAGTTAAAATAAAATATAATTAAAATGTAATTAAAGTATGATTGATGATTAGAGTATGATAAGTAATTTATTAAAATATAATTATGATTGATGATTAGAGTATGATAAGTAATTTATTAAAATATAATTTATAATGTGATTCTAAATCTTTCACTAATTCCTTCCTATAATGGGTATAATTAAGTAAAGTATAATTTTAAAATTATTAAAACATATTAGCTACAGTATATAAATATGAAGTGATTCATAAAATGACTTTAGTTAATCACACTTTAACGACCTAAAATTCATACTTAGTAATTTCACATAATATTCTAATTAATCAAAGTTTATCACTTAAAAACATACTTTAATAAAGAATTTATTATATTTTAGTACTTTAACTATTATAAATTAATATTTTAATTATTTAATAATCATACTATACTAATTGATCAAATGTAAAATTCACGGGTCTAACAGTCTTACGACCCGTCTCATATTATACTTTCTCTCCGATAGCTTTACAAATCAAATTTCACTAATTTAAAATCGACTTATGGAAATTCAGTAATTAATGAGTAATTTAAATAAGAGAATAAAGTGAGCCAAAATATTTTTGTTTGGATTGTTATAATATCAATGAAATAATTAATTTTAAGAAAATTTTAATTTAGTAGAATATACTATATTTATTATGTTACTACAAATTTTGAAAGAAACTGTAATATGTTTTTTAAAAAAATCCGTAGAAATGTACAGTCAAAGTTATCAGCAGAGGTGTATTCTGCATGATATATATGAAAATTGTACAACTAACAGATTGTATGCATGATAATGGATTTTGTAAAGAATAAAAACTCATGATTTTAAGTCTTCACATTCGCACAAGAACACAGCAGAAAATGGAAGAGGATGAAGAAGAAGAGTTCAAGTTTGTGAAGATAAAGGTCAATAATTATATGTGCCTTTAATTAATTTATATATTTATTCAGTGCTTACTAACATTATATAATTAATCCTATAATTTCTTTGCATGATATACATGTAGAAACATGTTCTCAAGGTCCACATTCACTGTTAAGGCTGCTGCAAGCACAAAGTAAAGAAACTTGTCGGAAAATTAGAAGGTACGTACACAGTATATGGATGTTAATATGAAGGCCATAAAATACACACAATGTAAGAAAATAAATTTTTTTATGTTTTTATTATTATATATTTCTTAAAAATAAATAAAAATAATTTCCTTTAAGAAAAATTTAATCATGACCTAATTGAGAATATATACATAGTAGCCTATTTGTGTTTTAACAATTATGCCAAAATTTGTACGAGACCATCTCACAGAATGTGTCCCATAAAATAAATAAAATATGATAAATTTTTTAGTAAAAAATAATATTTAATCGATGAAAATTTATAATTGTTCAATTAGATTATATCACAAATAATTTGCATAGAAAAACTAAAAAGTGACGCAATTTTATAAATAATAACCAATGAAAAATGAAATGTAAAACAATCCTTCAAATACAAAACAAAACTGGCTCTTATGTTCTTTGATTTACTAAATAATGAATTATGGCTGCCGCAAAAGAGAGTATTTTAAGTACTACAATATGCTCAACTTCATTATAAATACCGTCTCAAGAAAACGTAATTCTTAATCACAAAATATCCACATTTATTATAAAAAACGTAAAATTGATATATTATGCAATTTAAACGAGTTTCAAACCAAATTATACAAAAACTGAGCAAATTTCAATACACTCCCGTATTAGTTAGTATCAGGCGAAAAAATTGTCCCATCTTTCTTATGCATGACCTATTTAGTTTGTGTGTGTGTGTGTGTGTATGTATCAAATACACAACAAAAATTATGCAAGTTTGAACATAATGAAATGGCTGTTTGTGATTTCCATGTATAGGGGTGTTCCAAGTGGAAATAGATGGTGATTTGGACAAGGTGAGTGTGTGGGGAGATGTGGATTGCACCACTTTGATCAAGAAATTGGTTAAATCTGGGAAACATTCTGAGCTTTGGAGGCCACTACCCCCACCACTACCCCTACCCCAAACTGATAATTATGATTGGTTCAAAGATGATGATGGGGATGGAGTAGAGAGGGAGATGGAAGAAGATTTCTTGGGTTGGGATGAAGAAGAAGCTAGTATGAATGAGAATGTCATGAGTTTTCCAGATTACAATGCTGTTCCCAACAACTCCCATCTTGGCTTCTTGCCCCAACATGATCACAACCATAACTATGCAATGATGATGTACAACATGCAAGCACCAAGGTACAACTACTATCTAGGTTCCATGATGCACCTCAACTAGTACTATCATATCTCACTCCCCCAAATTAAGGTTTCTCTAGGGATCAATCTACATCGACATGTAGGTAGATCGTTTCTCGAATAATAGTATTTATGTTAGTAGTATTATGATGTTAGTTTATTCGACCTCATGCATTGTTGCAAATTATGATCCTTGCTCTATATTTGCCACAATAATTGGCAAGACTTGATCATGTTGATTTATTTATATTTTACATCCTTAATGTGTGTGTGTGTGTGTTCAAATGATAAAATGAAGATGGACTATGTTAATAGTAATCAGAGTGGATCTGTATCATCTACTGAAAGTCTGGAAGCTATCTTTCAACTCATCACTTCTACTGAACCTTTTTTGCCTCACATATACAATCAACATCACTACCGCTATCTTTCAACTCATTACTTCTACTGAACCTTTTTTGCCTCACATATACAATCAACATCACTACCATTATCGTCAGAGATCCTACACCATTGCATATAAGTGAAATTAGTACCGAGTTGGAAAACAATCCACTCATATCGAGTATCAATTACGTACTGATTTGGACATAAAAGCCCTCATCGACACACTCGTGTTGTTGCGTGCAAAAACAGTGGCGGATGTAAATCTGATAGAATTCATAGGGATTACCGGATTAGAACGTGTTCCACCACTACTACGGAACACTTCCCTTGTAGAAAGCCAACAGACTTGGTTTACCCCCTGTACACATCTTCATCAAAAATCTCTACCACTGGAGCATACTGAAAACATTGAAGCATAAGTCAATATCATTAAAAAAAATTATAATTACTGAAGTGGAAAAAACTGTAGCCGAAATATACCTCATCATCATCATCAAAGTCAATATCATCACCTTCATCGTTGAGACGAAATTTCCATCCTAAAGATTCTTCAAGCAATGCTTTCAGCTTTCTTGCCTTCAAAAAAAAAAAAATCTAAATTTAGAAGTTGCTAGGACTCATTTACAGCATCATCTGTTTGACCTCCCAACATAAGATCCTATTACCATGTTCAGAACTAAGACTTGAACTTCTGTATTTTACTAATGATTGAACACACTACTGTCGCTCGAAATATGATACGAGACTATATTAAAAAAATGACTATAGTCCACTAACATATTGTACATTAGTTTCTTTTTCTAACCTCACATGGCCAACATAAAATGGAACAGCATCCAAATCAATTATTTCACACCCAAATAAACTGATTAATAGGAAATGAAGCATGTAAAAAGCTTGAAAGTTATCAACATTATATCAAAAAGTTATTGTCAGCTCTGCTTGAATTTTTTTAAACAACAAAACTATGTACGAGCTCAACTATAAATTCCACTAATCCAAATAGATCATTAAGAAATACCAAAATGGAAACTTGCAAACACATGGATATAGTACAAACGAAGCAAGATAAATTTTCCGCATTTCTACCAAACTAGATTCAACTAAATTATGATAGTGGGTTACTGGTGAAACCAGTATGAAATAAAACATGCTGTTAATTACATAGTCAAATCTTGTTAAAAATACGCACCCAAGATAGAAGGTCTCCATCAACCACCGGAGCTTCCAGCACCACAAAAAAGAAATCCTGAGATATAGAAAGTACTTGAACTGTCAGCCAGTGGATATATGATGAACCTCTGTTCATTATATAGAGGATACCCAGAAGGTTCCAGTGTTGTATCCAGTAATAAATGAATGTAGAATTTGAAGCATTTGGGTGACTCAGTAACCGTTGGTCCTTTTAAAAATATCAAAAACATAATTTAAAAAAAAAAATGGAACTCTAGGGAAAATGGGGAAAATAATGTTTAAGTACCTAATGGTACATGCAGATGGATGTTAAATGGTTAAATCCCATAAATTTACCTCGCAAAGATAGTTCAAGAAACTATCAGATGATAACAAAGACTCGTCCAACAATGATGACACCCTGTCGGGCATAGCAGCAACATCCTTTTGGTCTCTTTGGAATCCAATTTTCAATTGATAATACACGACTTTAATAAACTGTGAAATACAGTTTCATATATCAGTGGGAAAAGTATTTATAGGAACATGAGAAAATGGGAAACATCTTGATGGGGGAATAATAATTATGATGTAAAACAAAACAATAGAATAGGAAGAGAAGTATATGCCTCAAAACTATACTTAGAAAATGGTAGTTTTCAAAAACCTCGTCTATGCTAATAGAATGCCCCATTCATTTTCCTTTGCTGAATTCAGATGTTCAAAAACAATATTATAGTATAATGATGGATATGCTACTCTCGAATAACGATACAGTTCATCCTTGACCGTATACTGCCATACTAACATCGGAATTAGATGTTGGGTGTTCATGATGGGCAGAAACTATATGACAAAGCGACTAATGACGCAAAGCTGGCAAGGAACCTAGAGGCTAGGACATATTGCAGAAAATTGTGGAAGTGTAATTATTTGGAAAAGTAATGCATTAAATAATACAAAGCTTCCCTGAAAAATAGACTAGGAAGTCCCCTCATATGTAAAAAAAATTCAAATACATTCTGACCAATTATCCACACATAAATTATAGATCTCAAAGCAAAAAATAGGCAAATCACTTTCCTAAGAAACCAACTAAGAAGTAGCTAGAGTGGACGTTCAGTGAGAGGAAAGTAATTAATAGGCAATCTTTTGATGAGATATTTTTGCAGTTCAAGCTACCACATACATGCGCTGTGAACAGGAAGCAGAGACAAACATAAGATATAGAGAAAGGCCTCAATGAATACCTTGGTAAATAGTCGACTCCTCGAGTGAAGGGGCTACAAATAAGAAAACAAAGGCAAAGTTAGCATAAAACCAAAGTTTTCATAATTTTCAGCCACCAATCAAGTAGGACCTCTGTCAATCGGAGGATTTACCAAAACTTACAATACTGAACAGATAGACATAGAATACAAAACATTGTATACACTGTACACACACCTTTCCATACCATAAAATCAATAAAAATAATAATAATAATCTGCACAAATAAACTGCCATCTCTAAGACCCATAGCCTAGTGAAATTCAAACGATACACCAGCAAATTTTCTTATTTTCTAGTATTTTATTCCAACTTGCAATTTTATAATAATAGAAACATTTCTCTGCGTATCAATATCTTCGTTGACATGACTAACTACAATTAATAATATCAGACTGAAGTCCAATTTCCTATTTCCTTAGCAGCAACTATCAATTGCATATAAAGATCCTGATCCAGCAAGCTGAAGAGAAATTCTTGTATAAATGTCACTGCATAACAGGTCATGCACAAGCAGGCTCCAAAATCTATCTTCCACATATTTAAAGCACAACACATGAACTGAACTTTTGCTAAATTGCAGCTTCTCCCAAATAGTAAACTTAACTAAATTTCCATAATTGTAACATGACTGCAACCTATGTTGGAACCAGCCTTCACATGAGCAGAAAAATCAAACAACTCATGTATAAAAGTTCCGGCAAGAGAAGCGCCAGTTTTATCATCTTTAAAGGATGGATGCATATTTCTGAAATAAATAAGATGTATTCAGTCATTAGTGAACTTACAGATTCTGTACAGCCAAATAAGAGAGTCAATAAGTACTTCCACTGCAGAAATGCTTCAAGAGATTGGCCCATCTGCATAGTTTACATATGATTTAATAAGTGGCAATATCCACATGAATGGACCACATATGTCCAAGCTTCTTATGTAAAGATACAGCTTAATGCATTACAGTAAATATCAAACAGACTTTTTTATTACCAGGAACGCAATGAATGCAAATTGCAATTCTGCCAGAAGTGCATCTTCATCACCTCCATATTCCTTCATTATTACGCTTTCTAACAGCTGTGTCTGAAATCAGTAGAATAAACTCATAAATCAGCATACCATAAAACACAGTGTAATGAAATACAATTTCAAAAACTTGTCAAGAACCTTGTCAAGATTCAAACGTGTAAGATCCTCTCCACATAAACCCTTCTGCTTGACAACTCGAGGAATTGCAGTGTAATAACAACCTCCTTTTTGTGATTTATTTTCAGGAATTGAAAGTTCCTGGTTCTTTAGCTGCTCAGCTAAGGCCTCCTCCATGGCTGTTCTAGAAAACTTTCCAACCATTTCAGATTCGCAGGCAACAGAGATTTCCCCTCCAATAGGTTCTGAAAAGTAAATTTCGGCTATAGTAAATGATTAAACAAAAAGATAGACATCTTCAAAAAGGGAGTATTTAAAATTTCCAATGCATAAATTGCAATAATGAGAAATCTTAAACTTTTCAACAAATAGGTCATGGATGTCAAAGGTAACCATGATGTCTTCATAGTAAAAAAAAAAAAAATTTCAATCTCGAAAATTGGTGCATCTACCATATGTTGGAGACATGACATGGCATTCAACAGAGGATGTGAGAACTGTACGCGTTGGAGTTGATAAGTATAAAAAATTTTGCTCATTAAAAGTGTACTGAACCTGTATATTATGCATGGGCACATTAAAAAAGCATAGACCAACTATGCGATCAATTTTATTTTTTTATGAGATCAAGAGTAAATTTTTCTTCGTATAATGCTTAATTATGTCTCATTGACATAACTAAAGTTTAGTTATCTATCAAACAATTTGTCCATTTGCCTCTTACGCTTGTCTTAATATCCAACAAGTGAGAAAAACTCTGTCTCATTGACATAACTAAAGTTTGATTATCTGTCAAACAATTTGTCCATTCACCTCTCAGGCTTGTTGGGAGAAAAACTCAAACTTAAACATAAGAAACTTCAGACTTCATGATTCCATTTCAATGTCAGGCAAAGCAAAAGAATCTTATAGTCAAGTGGCTAAAAATCAAATGAAAAAATATGTTCAAGCACAAAATTATAGGAACGTCGATCAAGGTAATTGCAGCCTGCAGGTGGCTGCCAAAACTCTCTATAAAAATTCTTTTCTGTCTGAACCCATTGAACTGTTTGCTAATTCTCCCCTGCACTTTAGTCCACTCACAGGCTTAAAGAATTAGACAAATCGCAACAAGAAGTTTAACAAGAGATCAGAAAAGGATGTGTGAATCAGCTTGTGCTGAAATCTAAAGTCCAGATACAAACACACACACACACACACACACACAAAATACATTAAAATATTTAAAATTACCAAGTTTCTCAATTGTATCCTCTGTAATGTAGTTGGACAAGTTTTTCCAATCCCCATAATGGCTCAATGAGTATGGGCCAAGCTGCTTATCAAATTCCAACCTTTTTACTGCATTGGAATATCTCCCTTCCTGTATAAAAACAAAAAATCACAAAAAGCATTACAGACACATCACAAGAAGAAGGCCAGCTGAATACCATAATTCAAACGCAACACAAATTACATCTGTGGAGTCCACGAAATCTAAAAGAAAATTAAAGTATTAGTTAAACTGAGCTTACAGATTATGTTTTCATTGTTCATATACAAGTAACAATTGCATCAACATTATAGCTATTAGGGCAATCCAAAAAAATCTCTCTAAGTGATTTTATTGTGAAAGACAGTCAACCGTCAACATTTGTCCATATACAGCAGAACACTGTCTATAATAACTAAAGAACTAGTTGGAGAGAGCATAGTTCACTAAGGAACTTTTAAAATTTAAGTTATAAAGCAAGGGTAAACACATTGAGTAATTAGTCACTTTGAGACAAACATATTTGGTTTTATTCTAAGGTTAATAGCCCAAACAAGTACCTTTCAAATCACCATAACATGGAAAAGCGTATGTTTTTGCATATTCAGTATGGGACTAATAGATTAATATTAAACTGCATAGACACTTGTAGAGCTATGATGTGTAAGCCTTTTTAACTTCATAAAGTAATCAAGTCTCAGGCTCCAAACAAGGGATCCTCGAAACACGAAAATTCTATCCCACTCATGTGCATATGATGGCGCAAAGAAAATTAGACAAATAGTTTCACAAAGATCACCTCTTCTTCTGATAACCTGATTAGCCTCTCTTCATTTTGATCCCATTTCCGAACAACTACCTGCAGATACCCATGTCCAAATTATTCAGTCCTGTATCAATGTTTATCTCTTCAAATATAATTGGATAGAAAATAATCTTCCAAACATCACTAGAAGAGAAGAATGAATCTCAATCAGTAAGGTTATACAATCACAAGAAAGTATATGAAGAGATATAAAAAAGGGTAAAATAAAGTTAGAATGTATCATTTGGTCAAGTGTTCGTAATTATCAAGCTCTAGCAACAAGCTACTGCCATAAACCAAATTCAGGCACTGGTGCAACAAGCTAACATATACCAACTGCGAGTCTGCGACAGTTGACAGTAGATGATGGCTTCAATTCACGCACTGTGGAAAGTACTATTAGATAATACTGTCTAATTGGGCACCATCATTTGAATATAGCCAGAACAACGAGATCCGTTCAGATCATAACCATCATACAGATCATTTGTAATATTCAATACCACAAGATTTACAATACCCTAAATAAAAAGTCACCTTATACATGCTGAGATATGCATAAGACAACATCTAAAGGTTATTTTTATATATCATCCAAACCTCAACAGCCATACAATGGAACAAATATGAAACAAAACATCACACTAAAATCTGAGAACATATTCGCAATCTTAAGAGTATTCGCAATCTTAAGAGTAAAACCTTAAAAATTTAATTAAAATATTTCATATAGACAAGCATTAAACACAAGCAGCAGTGAATCAATTTAACAGACACTATATCTGAAACACAATTTGTCGCTATACCTGAGAAGGATTTGCCTTTACGAAGAAACCAACAGTAGGAGCAAACTCTCTGCCTTCCCTGCAATAAGTACACAGCATATAATGATACTCATCCATCAGGATCAACATATTAATATTAAACTAAATACATCATCATTGCGAACAAATAACTGAACACGATGGATTATCGTATTATACATTGTGTTTTTCGAATAAAATTCAGCTACCAGTGTTGCTAAAGAATTCACGAGCAGAGAGACGAACTCATAACGGAAAACAACTAATCATTTGAAAATTAAATCAAGCTAACCTGTTAGAGGAGCTATAGTAAACAAAGTGAATGCCAGGAGGAATCATCTTTATACCCTTAAAATTAGGACCAGATGAAAACATCTGCAAACAATATTTGCAATTCCCCAGGGTTAAATGTAATCACAAAAAAAAAAAAATCGAAATAAACAATCAGAGATAAAAACACGAACCAGGGTATCAATACCAATGATAGTGTACTGACGAACATCGATGAGAAGGAGAGTGGCGCCTTGCTTCACATATTGTAAAGCAGTATCGGGATCCATTGCTGGATTATTATTGATGATCACACTCCTGTTGTAGTTAATTTGATGGAGTTTAACGGATACAATCAGTGTTCTTCGGGTATTCGAATTTGCTTTCACTTTTGTATCATATTTCTAATGATGTGCGCTTATTGCTGTTATCTCACCAATGAGCTCCAGAAAACTCTAAGCTTGTCCAATCTGTACTGAAGTTATTAAATGGGCTGGGCCTATTGGCCAGCCTAAATCCGCTTAAGCCCACAAATTAGTGTACTACGCCTTAAGCCATGCATCTCATGCTAAGTTGGGCTTTTCGAATTTTATTACTTTGCCAGAACATAGTTTGGTGGGTTAATATGAAAGCAAATGGTATATACACTACTAATTATATTCTTTCTAATTTAAAATACACACTTAAATTTTAAAAAACAAACAAACAAACAAACTTACACAGTTTCCTTTAGATATGTGCTCAAAAGACTTGCACACCCAAAAATAGAAATAATATAAACTATCAACACTCATTCAATATTACAATATATTATAAAAATGTCATTTTTTTACATATAAATTAGTCAAAATCAATTATATCATTTAGATTAAATTACTAAAAACCCTTTTTATTCTTACATCACCGCACTGAAAAAATCATTTTCTTAAACTTCATGCCCCAAAAATGTGAATGTATTTTGAGAGTGGGGGGAGTATTATTTCTTCAATTAATTATGATCAATTCGTTCAAATTAAATTAAGGATTAATTACTCTCTAATACACAACATTAAAAATTATTACTATGAGATATGTGGTTAAAAATATATTACTATGAGATACAAAAAATTGAAGTGTTATACTTAATATATCCCCAACCCCAGCAAATAATGCCTAAAACAAATCTCCGAAAAAAAACATAAATTAAGATTAGATCAACGAATTGTGGAGATTGATCTTTCTCTCTATATTTTGATCTCTCTCTCTCTCTATTTCCTCTCTATTTCTTCATCTCTGTTAATTTTAAATTCAGCACCATAAAGGGAATGTACGGATTAGGAGAAGAGGAATTTTAAACGAATATTATCGGATCTGCAAAATGATTCAGGATCTTGATCTTCAATGGGTTTGCGTTGCCAATGAAAGAGGAGCACAAGTTATTTCTGGTGCAAGCACTTATTCCATTGCACAAGTCTAAAGGTATTTTAGCGTACCATCATCAACACCAAAAATGTCTTCCTCGGTGAACTCACAGTCAGATGCCTTAATAAGATGCCACTGTTTCACACCACGTTTACCCCCACACAGTTCAATCGATGGCTCATTCTTTATTTATCGACGAGCTTATTTTGCAATTTTTGATGGGAAATCGGACAAGTATGAGGGTTTGATATTTTTAGAGAGCGTGAGGGATGCCTTGGAGATAATGCCTGAGTTCTTCATCATTGCTTTCAGTAGTTGAAGTATTATTTCATTTTGTGTTAGCAATAAAAATAGTGCACTTATTTATTATCCAATGCCTTCACTGAAAAGTAACAAACAACTTTAATATATTATCTCATTTGAATGACGGTAACTTTTCAAATTTTCTCCATGTTGATGACATTTTTTATACATGAATCTCAAAATAATTATTAGCTTGAGATTATGGGTTCCTGACAAAAAGACATGCATTGGCATTGTTTGGATTCAAAAGTGTGAATTCATGATGAAATTGTTATTATAGATGTGGTTTTGTTGTTTTAAGCAATAGATTGTGCACAAATTTTAGCGTGTTGTGCAGTAAAAAAACATTAAACAATCCAAACATTAGCGTGTTGTTTTATTTAGAAATCTCTCTCTCTCTCTCTCTCTCTTCTTATTTTAATAGACAATATAATAGATTGTACAAAACTTAGTGGGTTGTTCAGTAATATAATTGTGCAAAAATTTCAATGGGTTGTACAGCCATATAATATATTGTGCAAACTTTTAATTGATTGTGCAGAAATAGTTTATATTGTTCAAAGATTTTAAAGGTATTGCACCATAACTCACCATGCACAGAAACATAAACTAATTCATAGCAAATAGCATTTAGATAGAAAAAAGGGCTATATCTAGCAAATTTACAGACTTTTGTTATTATACTTTTGATAATAACTACGTTGCATATATTTACAGGAAATGTTGTGCAAACTTTTACATAAGTTGTGCAGACATGTGGCTGGTTGCGCAAGACATGACATTCACCTTAGCCTGGAAAGAACTACACATCAGCAACACAGATCTAGAAATAACATAAAACATCATCAACCACTAGTTTCAATAAGAGATTTAGACATGTTAAATAAGAAATGTAAATTAAACATCTCTAGAACTAGAAATCAAGAACTAATAAAAGCCCTCAATTCATAAAACTTAACGGATCAAATAAGATTGTCAAAAAAAAAAAAAAAACAACCAAGCCCAAATGCTGCATTAATTGGCAATAACTTCCTAAGAAAATCCAATTGATTCCAAAAAAAGAATGCAAATTAATCACACTGATTATGACATAACAAACACCAATTTGAGTATAAAATACTTCAAGGGTACATTATAGACTACATTAAATTTAGGGAATAAATTTCTTGTTGTATGCATTCAACGCAACAATCTTCTTAGACTTGGAATGATTTGGTGTGATCTCTGTCATCACGTCTATGATTCTCTTCTCCACATATCTAACCTGTTATTAGAGAATAGCATATTATCATTATATTTACTAAACTTGGTTTATCCAAAATGTAAAATAAAATGAATAAATGAGAAAATATAACCACCAGAACCATAGCATCCTCTAAGTGAGCATTCTTCCCATCAAACTTTATTCTGAATCAGAAGATTAGCATAAAAACCTGCATCCGAATGCGATATTGTACAATCTCAATGTCTCAACAAATTGGGAATGTGCAATAGCAATTATCAATTCAATAGATTGAATCCTATACCTAGGTAATCAAATGAAATTGAGCTAAAAGAAGAATAAAGCTAAAGACATGACCAGAGGTAAATAAAATTGCAGAGAGAGACAAATCAAACTAAAATTTGTAATAAGGATGAGGCTCAGAACTACCAAATAACCCTTTCTTATTCTTTGAGAGAGCTTGAAAATCACTTACCTAGTCAAGAGATAAGAATAACATGATGAAGTTCTTTGTCCTCTGTCACACATCTTCACGGATACACAAATATCTGAGAGAAAACTGATCAAAATCCCACAATTTGACACTAAACTTTCCTCCTTTTTCATTTAAAGTATAAAATTCGATCAAGAAATCAACAACACCGCATATTACAAAATCTTTCTTTAATCTCATTCGAAAAAGACACCAACTCCATCACAAAATAAAAAAATCATCCACGATAGCTCTTGGATGTGTAAATATACAATCAAAAGAAGACAACAAGAGAACCCCTTTTGGTTGAGGCTCATGAACCAGAATTAAATCACCCATCAAACAATTTCTTAAATTAATCCACTATGAGCCCCCTTCAAAATAAACCCAATCCATAGAGAAAACCAACATGATGATGTGGGTCAGCTTTGTTAACCCCTCAATAAATGCAAAGAGAAAAGAGCGAAAGTTGAACCACTCATAATTAAATAAATTTGTACAACTCCAGCGGATTTAATTTACCATCCCATAATTTTCCACATGCATGTTAGTACTTAGGATCATTTAATTTAACTCGATCCTCAGAATGATTAATAATTTAGCAAAAAAGAGTTGAAAAATAGTTAAAGTGGAAAAAACAAAGGAATAAGGACACTGACCAAATGCATACCATGACGTTTGTGAACGAGGTGACGAAGTTAGGGAATTATATTACTGATATACTATAAATATTTCATAAATGTATGCACAACCCGCAGTTGGGAATTGAAGAAAATATTTCACGAAAATTAGGTTTTGGATGTTGTGAAAATTGGGGAAAATTGGGGAAATGACAACCTTAAGGATAAAAGATCGTCAAAATTGGGGAAAATTGTGGAAATAACATTTTGTGAAAATTAGAGCTTCAGACCGGGGGAATTCAACAATGAACTAAACATGCAAATTAGTTGTTACCTTATGTAGAGATAGACGGTCGCGCGGTGGGAGAGATGGACTCGGCGGTGATGATTCGGCGATGGGTGTAGCCCTAATTCATGTAACTAAGATGGACTCTAACTGCGTGGTTGTGAGATGGGAGAGATGAGCTCCAATTGTGAAAATGAGGGAAGGAAAATTGGAGAGGTGTCGGCCGTGGAGAAATGGGGGTTGTGCGGTGGAGAGATACCAAGTTTACGGTGGTGACATGGATTTCTCAATTTGTGAAATGAATTCCTGTAATTGTATCGGACCACAAAAGGGGATATGATAATATCTATTGTAATTTTCATGGGTTGTAATAAGAATTATATTGGAAGGATATATTTGGGATTGTGCAATGTATTTTGGTATCTAATAGTATTAATTTTAGGTGGATGTACCTAAAAGTAATAGGTTATAATTTGCACCTATAAGTAAGTATCCCTTAAATTAAATCAATTTGATGAATATTTTATTATTTACATCATATAATTTAAAATATATGGAGTCTACCATGATCGCACATTCATCCCATTCTTGTAAAATTATTTTTTAATAGGTGAAAAACACTTTTTACATCTTTAGAGATAATTATACTCTTTTAAATTAAAAATATTACTCATCTCAACAAAAATAAAAGAAATACTAATATATTAAAATTTGAAAAGTAATATTTTCATTTAAAAGAATAATAATTCATCTTTAAAAAAGTAATATTTTTCATATAGAAATTAATAGTTCACTCCTCTAAAAAAAATATTTTTTCATGTAATAAAAAGTAATTATAAATCATGGTTCACACGAGTATTTGCATTTCTTATTTATTTTCTATTTTATATATATATATATATACTTTAATTTTAAATATGATATCTTTATGTAACACGCATGACATACACAACTTACTTTTCAATTTATTTATTATTAAAAAATACTACCTCCGTCCCATAGTTATGTTCACCGTTACTGTAGAAACGGAGTTTAAGAAAAGTTATTTTTTGATCAACTTTATTGACTTTTTAGGGGTATTGTGGTATTTTTAGGTAATAAATAAATTATAAAGTAAGTTATGTGTGTTAGGTGTAAGTGGTATTTTTGAAATTAAGATAACTTTTGAGGTTGTTGGTTAATGTGAACTTTTCATTTTTGGGTGGTGAACATAAGTGTGGGACGGACGAAAACGGAAAGTGTGAACATAAGTATGGGACGGAGGGAGTACTAAATTATCCCTTTAAAAAATCAATTTAAGTGGTCAAATAATGCAATTTCTTAATTTCCTTGCAAGCTCAATTGTTTACAATCCTACTCAGAAAACCAGGATGATAATATACAGAGAGAACAACAAAATGAGATTTTGAAAAGAGAAGTATCGATAGATCAATTGATAGGGCAGAAGGAAGAGTGAGGATGTGTGCAGAAGGAATGGTGAGAATGTGAGAGAGAGAAGAAATCCATAAATTTAGATGGAAGACAAAGAAATGCAAAAAAAAAAAAAAGTGAATTTATTAATCGGGCAGAAGATTGCCATCGGAATCATACAAAATCTTGCCGGAAAATTCAAGCGGACGGCACTTCTCCCCTTTGATGATGGTCTTCTTCCATACGACACCGTCTTCGTCTTCTTCTTCGACTTCTTCTTCTTCTCCATTGTCCTGCACTTTTCTCCAGGAGATCATCTTGCTCATCAACAGGGCCTTACTGCTCAAGCTGCTCTTCATCTTCTCCATCCCCCGCTTCTTGTTTTCACCTCCCAGTCTAACTGTCTTCTGCTTACGAGATGAGTGGGACCCACACAGAAATATTACTGCTGAGAAAACTAGTAGTGCTGATACCACCACCATGGCCACCGGCAGAACACCAGCTGCTGCTACTTGCATGGGGAGACGAGGCAGAGGCCTTCCCATGCCGAGATGAGAGGGAGGAGATGAAGTAGAGAGAGAAAGGAAGAGTTGAAGTGCGAGATTGCGGAGGAAGAGAGACGGTTGAAGGGTTGAAGTCGATAGTTAAAGTCTTAAAGAGCGTGGTAGAGAAGGCCACTAATTTTCTTATTATTTCGCAATTAAGAGATTGACTTGAAGTAGCCGTGAGTGGACCACATGAAACTTGCCAACAGAAAGAAACACACTTCATTTTACGTCTTCTTTTAGAAAAGGTACAAATCCTATGTGTAACATATTCTTGAAAAAAATGGTGTACCCACGATTAGGGGCCCCACTGTCCTTGAAATTGGTGGAGAAGGTAAATCGCAGGATGTGGCTCAAGTGGCTCTTCATTTTACGTCTTCTTTTAGAAAAGGTACAAATCCTATGTGTAACATATTCTTGAAAAAAATGGTGTACCCACGATTAGGGGCCCCACTGTCCTTGAAATTGGTGGAGAAGGTAAATCGCAGGATGTGGCTCAAGTGGCTTATAGAGAGGGCTCACTGTTAAACTTGTGCTTGCAAGGGGTCAAATCTATGTCAAAGACAGGATTCGAACCCCTACCCTGCAGCAACCAAGCTCAGTTGGAAGGTCTTTCCACCCTCCCCTCTACCACTTGAGGTATGTCATGGGGGCAATATTCTTGTATGAATGAGATGTAGAAGAGGAAGAGAAAATTAATATAGTATACCTTAAAAATGAAAATATCAACTCTTTGGGCAATGATCGAATTTTCTTATATGATTACGTGTTAATTACTCCCTCAGTCCCATGGAAAGAGAGCATTTTTGCTTTTTTGCACATGCACTAAGGAGTATTATTATTTAATGTGTAGTTGTATTATTGGGTATCATGTGGGTCCCATATTTTAATTATATTAGTGGATATGTGTAGGTCTCATATGTGTAGAAAATGAAATGGGAATCTTTAGATGGGACGCCCAAAATATAAAAAAAGACCCTCTTTGCATGGAACGGAGGGAGTATATCATTAATAATATATGAGATGCACGAAAATAAAACAGAGATCTCATAGCTTATTTTCGTGCATATTTCCTGTATTATTAATTGTATATTTCGTGCATATCTCGTCACAAAATTTCATTGAGGAGCATATTAGCAAAAAGTCGTAACAATCTTAGTCAAATTTTCACAACTTCCATGACAGTCGTAGCTTATTTTCCTAATGTATGCAATATTGAATGATAGCATAAATCAATCTCTACAACTCATGTCAAGTTAATATGCATCGCGTGTATTAATTTAAAACAGTTTTCTTAATACATTTTTAAATCTCTTTACTGTGAAATTACTTATTATAAATGATGATGATCAATAAAATCCATTAAATTTTATACATCACTGTTGTCTGGACTCCATATATATTGAATTAATTGAAAAAATATAACAAATTCTAACGATTTTTATATTGAATAGGGTGAAAATCACAAGAATAAAATATGATTTTACCTTAGTACTTATTGACTCAACTCCTAAATAAAGTGAAGTGAGGAGGATCATTGACTGCCGTCTTATACGGAAATGAAAGTCTCAAAAGAGGGTGAAGTATGCAAGAGCATCGAACGCAACTTCTGAATCATTCAAGGTTGAGAAAATATCACATTTAGTTCCCTAAGTATGTCTGATTTCAATTTTTGTCTTTTTTTCTGTTATCAATTTTGGTTCTATTTTATCCGATCAATTTTAGATTATTATTATTATTATTATTATTATTATTATTATTATTATTATTATTATTATTATTTGCCCAATTATTGTCATCCTTATCAATTTTGGTCATTTATCTATTTATTTTATTAATGTCAGTTCTTTTCTTCGACCAAATCTTAGTTCAGTTTTCAAATAGAAAATGACTAAAATTAGTAAAGTGAATAAATAAATCATTAAAATTAGATAAGGAGGGAAAAAATAATTATTAAAAAAATGACAAAAATTGAAATCGAACCTATTTATAGGACTAATCTTTTTTAATATGCAAGACTAGTTGAGGTTGTGTTCGGTGATCTTTCCCTTTAAGCCATATTTTGAAGAGGAGTTAGCTTATCCATTTTCAGTCTAATCATTTATGAACTTCATAATTCGCTTTAAAGGTTGTCTTTACTTTCCGAAAAGTGATTGGTTATTTTGAACTCACCTTTCCTTTCATTAACTTGTGATCTTTACTTTAGGAGAAGGGATAGATTAATTAAGTTGGCATGAAGATTTGGGTATTAATTTGAAAATCAAAAACTTATTTTTAAAATAAAAATTAATATAGTGTAAGAGTAAGTCTTAAATTTATGAGCAAAAGAAAATATGAATCACAAAAGTATAATATAAAATGAATCAAAATGAAGAAATTATAATTATACTATTAGAATTAACACTAAATTATAAAAATAAATATTAAACCCTCGAGGATTGTTTGGTTCACATTAAGTTAATATTATTTAATGAAACTTAAAAAATTAAAAAAAATCTTTGCATTTATATGGAGCTTATCTACCTTTTAAGCCTATTTTTTTTTACAAGAAAAATAAGAATTATATTAAGATCACTAGGAGCAGCCAGCACTGATTGACATGATAAAATCAGGAGGTGAAACCCACGAGCTCTTAAGAACAATATTATTTTTTGCATAAAAAGTAAGCTCGTGGGCTATCACATTGAATGCACGATTAACCCAACAGAAGAAAATATTATGCAAAGAACTAGCAAGAGACTGGATATCGCTGAAGATGGGATACGCAGCTGATGAACATTCTGATTTGCCAAGAGCACATAGAATAATATCGTGGGCATCTCCGATGATGGAAAAACTCGAAAGCTTTCGAGACACAGCAATAAGAAGGGCTTCATGAAGGGCTAAAAATTCCGCAATCTCTGGGTCGACGCTACCATCAAATCTTTTACTGAAACCAAACACAAAGGAGTTGTTTAGGTCTTGGATGAGAACTCCAATACCAGAACAATTTGAAGCACGAGAGACTACACCATCAAAATAAATATTTAAAGTATTCTTTGGTGGTTAGAGTTGGAGAGCATGTAGACATGGAGAGTGTCTTTCAGGCAATCCATTAGCAGATTTGAAGTCCGAGAGAGAACGAATGGCTGCAAGAGAGACGTCCTTTGGGTCCATAGAAAATTTTTCAAATGTGAGTCTATTACGAGCATGCCATAGATGATAGCTGCTAGTAACAAAGAGTTCAACAGCTGTAGATTCATTTGAGAGAAGAATTTCACATGACCAAAGCTCAGGTATAGGCTGCTGGAAATGATAAATGAAACTATGAAGGCCAAAATATTCCAATAAGCGCATGGCAAAAGCACAGTAGAAAAATATGTGGCCAGCAGAACTATCACCAGAGGAGCAGAATTTGCAGTGTCCTTCAATTGGAATTCCTATTCTTTGCAAGTTATCCGAGGTAGGTAAAGAGTTCGTTCAACAGCGCCAAAGAAAATGGGCAATTCGAGGGGGGAATTTTCAGCTTCCATAATCATTTCCAAATCGGATGGTGTCCCGAACTTGAAGATTCATGAATCTTCCATTACAAGCATAATGGCATATCCATTTGTTGGGTAATGGAGTGTTGCTCAAGGGGATGGACAATATAAGTTCCGCCTCGTCGTGATCAAACATCTGACATACAAGATCAGGTTTCCATGAGTAAGAGTCATGATTGATGAGGGCATCAACTGATTTTGTATTTGTGCATGGCAAGTGAACTCTGTGAACAGTAAAGTTAGAAGAACGGGGCAACCAACGGTCTCTCAAAATTCTTGTGTTGGTACCAGAAAGAATGAGGCTTCGACATCCCAAAAGAAGGACCTTTCTTCCTGTAGAGGAAAACCTTATAATATTGCTGAGTTAGCATGGATTAAGGTTGGTTAGGTGTCTAAGCTATGATATGGTTGTGCTGCATAAGAGATTCAAGAGCTGGATGAAGCATACGATCAGTTAAGATCATGAAGAAGTAAATCTGGTATGACTGGTGCACAGGTGGACAAGGGAGTTTGAAGTGAGTGGATAAGATTTGTTTGGATGAGTTATGAGCAGTTCTACACATGGATAGAAACCTTGACATGTCATTTGTTTGTTGCAATTAGTTTCACTTATTTTGGTAATCGTTTGATATATTAAACGGGAGCTCAAATTTGCTGCAGTAGATTGGTCCAGTAACTTTGCTAGTTGGCATTTGTGATGTATATAAGCTGATAAATCAGCATACTTCTATTGTAATCTCCCTCATACAGAGTGTAACAATAAGATCTCTCTCCATAGTGGACATAGCCTTGTTAGTGACCGAACCACTCTAAAAAACTCTCGTGTTCTCATTTCTTCTTCGTTATCTTTCATAATTTAAGTTGTTGCTTCAATCTGATATATGCCAAATTCCCACGACAATTGGCGCTGTCTGTGGGAAAGAAGAGCAAGACAAAGAAGAGGATAGAAGATTGGAAGAAAAATGTTGATTAAGTGTAGTCTAGCTTGATCAAAAGTGAAAACTCACTCTGTAATTCTTCATTAATTCAAGAGCTCTCATTCTCTCGTGGACGTATGTGGTTATCACCGAACCATGTAAATCTTTTGTCTTTGTTTTTACTTTGCAAATCACAACTCACCTTCACACACAAAATAATAAGTTTAGGTAGAGTTGTAGTTCTTGATCGTGTGAATAAGACTCTAAATCTGTCAAGTGGTGCCATCTGTGGGAAGGCATCATCAATCTTTGGCGAGGAAGGTGGTTCAACTCCAGCGGATATTCAGATTTACAGCCAGGTAATTGACATGGGTAGCGGTTTTCCTCTGGCAAGAGGTGAATGTGTTAAAGGCAGCAAGGTGATGGTCCGGCAATGGGATTCTGGAAGAAGGCTAGCATTTGGAGATGATTTCCGGTAGGCGCGGGACAACAATTTTCGGTGATGAGCAGTGGGTCTCCGGTGGAGATGGTGATCGTCTGAAGCGGCTGGCACGGTTAAAGGTGAACTGAAATGGCTATTCTGGTTTCAATACTTCAGTAATGGCAATCAAGTAGAGCAGTCGGCTATCTCAGGTACGGCACGACAGGGTTGAGAGAATTGCTTCTAGCAAGGATAATTAGAATAAATTCTAGTAAGTATGCAGTATTGTTCATGGAAGCAAATGTTGGATTTTCACTGGGTTTGTGGAATTTTTAGCGGGTGAGACATGGACATTGGCAGCATGGGACTACTCCTAGTGGTGGAGTCAGTTTTGAAGTAACATGGGATTTTCCATGAAGATTAAATCAGCTTAACAGCTTAGGATTTCATGAATAGGTCATCTCAACAAGGTTTGCAAGAAATGTATTTTTTGGTAAGTGATTAGTGTTCGGGGGAAGCAGTGGATTCAACAGGGTAGCTAGGAGATGTGGTGACTTAGACTTGGTGGCATTAAAGAGTAGCATGGTAACAATGAGCAAGTGGGAGAAAGCATCGGGAATCCTAGTGAGTTAGAATCGACTTCAAGTGTTTGCACTTTCATTAGAAAAATGGTTCGAACTTATTGTAGCTCGATGGTACGTCAACGTTGGTGCGTTAGAGGTGTTGCTCAAGGTGGAGCAATGGTTAAAGGATACTACTCAAGGAGGAGTAGTGATAGAGAGGAGGTTTGCTATGGTTGTATAAGATTTTAAGTAGAGATTTATGGAGGAAAACCTTATAATATTGTTGAGTTAGCATGGATTAAGGTTGGTTAGGTGTCTTAGCTGTGATATGGTTGTGTTGCATAAGAGATTCAAGATCTGCATGAAGCATTTGATCAGTTAAGATCATGAAAAAGCAAATCTGGTGTAACTAGTGCACAGGTGGACAAGGGAGTTTGAAGTGAGTGGATAGAATTTGTTTGGATGAGTTATGAGCAGTTCTACACATGGATAGAAAACTTGACACGTCATCTATTTGTTGCAATTAATTTCACTCAGTTTAGTAACCGTTTGTTCTATCAAATGGGAGCTCAAAGTTGCTGCAGCGGATTGGTCTAGTAACTTTACTAGTTGGCATATATGATGTATATAAGCTGATAAATCATTATACTTCCATTGTAATCTCCCTTATACAGAATGTAGCAATAAGATCTCTCTCTATAATGGACGTAGGCTCGTTAGTGAGCCTAACCACTCTAAAAACTCTCGTGTTCTCGTTTCTTCTTCGTCATTAGGATTAGGCTTATATCTTTCATTCTTTAAGTTGTTGCTTCAATCTGATATCTGTCGAATTCCCATGACACGTCATGACCAAGATGGCTTGTTACCATGTGATGTTTCAAAGAAGGAACAAGAAGAAAAATACTTAGCTTTTAAGAGGCGTGAGAGCAAAGATTGAGGTTAGGTAAGGATCCTCCAACATTGCTTGCTTAGGAGAGCCAAATTGAAGGCCTTCATGTCATGAAAGCCCAAACCACCAATAGATTTGCTAGTAGTCAACTTTCTCCAAGCAACCCAAGATATTTTCCTTTAGTTATCTTTCTTCCCCAACCAAAATTCAGAGATCATAGAGGATATATCATCAAAGAAGGTGTTTGGAAGTCTAAAACATGTCATATCATATGAAGGTATAGCTTGCAATACTGATTTGATCAAAAGTTATTTTCCAGCTTTAGAGAGAAATTTTTGGTACCATGTTGAAATACATTTCCAAATTCCATCTTTGATAGAAGAGAAGATTTCTCTTTTATTTTCCCTAATTACCAAAGGCAATCCCAGATATTTACCATGGGAGTCAGATGAGGTTATGCCCAGAACACCAATAATGGAGTTAATGTCATGTTGCAATGTGTTTAGACTGAAGACAATACTTGATTTGTCAAAGTTCACCTGCTGGCCAGACACCCTTTCCAAAAGATAAATATCATGTTTAAGATATATAGCTTCCTTCACAGTAGCATCGCAAAAGATAAGTGTGTCATCTGCAAAGAAAATGTGAGAAATACGAGGAGCAAGACTAAAGATTTTAATGCCATGATTTTTATCACAAATTTGTAGATCTTGCAGGGTGCAAGAGAAGACCTCAAAGCAAATGATGAAAAGATATGGACTCAGAGGATCTCCTTGATAGAGGACCCGTTGAGGCATAAGATTCTCAAAGTTGTCCCCATTCAGAAGATATGAGAAGACACTAGTGATGCAGTTGCTTACAATACCAATGATGTTATCAGGAAAGTTTAAAGAACGGAGAAATTGGATCACAAAAGGCCATTCGACTCGATTAAAAGCTTTGCTCATGTCTAGCTTAATAGACATTAGTTGGTGATTACCAGACCTGCAATTCTTGATAAAGTGGTGAACTTCATATGCAATTAAGACATTATCAGTAATCAAGCGACAAGGTATAAAAGCAGATTGAGAAGTAGAAATCAACTGGGGGAGGGAGGATTTTTTCCTATTTGCAACACATTTGGAAGCCAATTTATACATAATATTGCATAAGCTAATAGGGTGGAACTAACTAACCAAATCAGGATATTTTATGTTAGGGATTAAGACAATGAATGTGCGGTTGATGCTTTCATAAAAGGAGTGATGATTCAAAAATCAAGGACAGAATTAGTAACATCTAAACCAACGATATGCCAAAATTTTTGAAAGAATATAGGACTCATACCGTCGGGGCTAGGAGATTTAAAAGGATGCATGTCTTTAAGAGCTTTCTGAACCTCATCACCAGTAAAGGGCTGTTAGAGGATTTCACGTTTTCTATCATCTACTTTACTCCGAATTCTACTGAGAGCTTGATGAAGGTCAAGAGAATTGCAAGAGGTAGAGGTAAAAAGCTCATTGAAGTACTCCTGGATAATAGACTGAATCTCCAATTTCTCATGCTAAAGAATCCCATTACTATCATGCAAGGCTGAAATCTGATTAATTTCTCGATGTGCATTGGCATGAGAGTGAAAGAAACGAGTATTGCGATCTCCTTCCCTGTGCCAGTGTTGCTTAGCCTTTTGTTTCCATAGAATTCCTTCTTGTTCTTGTAAGAAGAGCAATTGGGACTTGAGATCGTTAAGCTTCTGCTTAACAGAAGGTGAGATATTCCCCTTGCTTAAAAAAGTAATTTCTTTTTTAAGATCATTGATTTTTTCAATAGAGTTTTGTTGTTGGTGCCGCCCCAAGACAAAAGACCCACCTTACAATTTTCAAGTTTGGATTGAATGGAGTCATACCCAGTACTCCAGCAATCTTTAATCACCTTCTCGCATTCTTGAGATTTAATCCAAAGTGCTTCAAAACAAAAAGGTTTTGCAGTGGTTCTTGGAGTTATAAATTAGGGGAATGTACTCCAAATTGAAGGTGTAGAAAAGCATGATCAGAGTGGAGAGTGGGATTGTGGGTGTTATTATGCCAGGAGAAAATGGAAGTGAAAGCCTGATTGCAAGTGAAACGATCAAGTCTAGCATGCTGAGTAAACGGATGAACAGATAGTCAGTTCCAAGTGAAGATATTCCCATGAAAACCCATATCAAAGAGGCCACAACCATCCAAAATATTCCAAAAACATTGAATTTTCCAATTTGAGCGTGTGCCACTACCTTCGAATTCTGTTTGGAAGAGAACTTCATTGAAATCCCCAAAACAAAGCCATGGGAAAGACTGATGTGAGAAAATAGAGCTGAAATGAGACCAAGCAGCTCTTCTGATGGAGACATCAGGTTTACCATAAACACCTCTGATCTAACATGCTCGTCAAAGAAGGTGACATCTGCTTCCATGAATCTATTTGAGAAAGATCACAAAGAAACATGGGATACTTTTATTCCAAAGTAATGTCAAACCACCACTACATCCCCGAGCAGGGACAGAAAATCCAGAAAAAGCCATTTTGGACTTAATACGTTCAATAAGAGAGGAATCACACTTAGTTTCACAGAGGAAAACTAAGAGGGGAACCTTGATGCAATTAAAATCGCATAATTCTTAAATTGTACCATGGTTCCCAAGACCTCTACAGTTCCAACTGATGATACTCATTGGGTTCGGCGGGACTGGTTTGTACCATTCTCCGCCGTTGGAGTTTGGATATCAAAAGATATTGAGGTTTTGATTCATTTTTCAGGGTGGGCAGTGTCATCATCACAGGGGTCAAAGTTAAGGATTTGCATTTTGGAATGGAGAGATCCATAGGGATTGGAATAGAGGAGTGAACGGGTGATCAGGAGTACGAATTTATTTTTTGGTAGCTTTTATGACAAGTGGTTCATGGAAGATAGGCACAGAAAAAAGAAAAGGGCTATCAAAGTCCATTTCTTAACAAGAATGTTTTGTGTTGTCGATATATGGAGTGGAGTAGGTAGATGAGAGAGTGATCTTAGAGCTAGATGTATAGATTTTATTGAGTAAGTGGAGGATAAGAAGTTGTTTTAGGTGTGGAATGTTTTCTGGAAGATGGGAAGAAAGTATGACATAGGAAGGATGGTTGTCTTCTTCAAGAGGAGGAGGGATTTTATTCTCAGGGAACGAAGAGAGATGAGTTATAGGTTAGAATGGGATAATGGATGTGGTGGAAGAGATGTGAGAATGTTTCTGAATGGAAGTCGATGAAGGTGAAGGGATAGTATTTGAATGTGTAGATTTTTTGGAAGTGTTAGTAGCAGGGGATAGAGATAAAGAAGATGAGAGATTTGAGCTGGAAGAGTGGATGATATTTTTTGGAAGAGGGGCGGTGAGAAGGAGGCGAATGGAGGGTTAAAGGTGTTGTTTGATGGGGAAGAATTGCGGGTGGGTGAATATTTGTGTGGTGGGGAAGAGTTATGATGAGTCTGAGGAGTATGAGGAATGTCTTTATCAGAATGCTGGGGTTCAGTAGAATTTGGAGAATATTGTGAGAGGTGCGAGAAGAGGTAGCCACAAATAGGGAGACTAGTATCCAAGTGCCATATGGAAGGGAATGAGGGTTAGGATTGGGGCTGTGGAGTTTGGAGTCACAATCACGATCAGTATGGCTAATTCTGCCACAAGAATAGTAAAAGGTCGGCAATCTTTCATATTTTAAGAATACTTGAATCAATATTTTAGAGTTAGATCTTAAGGAATACTTGAATTAATCGATTTTAAGAGGTAATACTTGAATCGATTTTTTTCCTCTTGAAGAATTGATTTTTTTTCTCTTGGAGAATTAATTTTTAAGATGTAAATCTATTCAAGAATACTTGAATCGATTCTCATACTCTTGAAAATTTGATTTTTAAGATGTAAATCTATTCAAAAATACTTGAATCGATTTTCTTCCTCTTGAAGAATCGATTCTTAAGAGGAAAATTGATTCAAGAATACTTGAATCAGTTCTCTCCCTCTTCAAGTATTTGAAGAATACTTGAATCGATTTGGTAAATCGATTCAAGAATACTAAAATCAGTTCTCTCCCTCTTCAAGTATTTGAAAAATACTTGAATTGATTTTTTAGAGGTAGATCGAATCTCTACTTATTCGCTCTACCAAAATAAATTTTTATACTTTTCTATCGAAATAAATTTTTATACTTTTATAAATTAATTCTCTAGAGGAACTTGAAGAAAGCTCATATTCCTCTTGGAGAATCAAATGTGTGTATTTAGAATGAATAACCAAAAAGTCATATTTATAGGTTGAGTGAGAGAAAATATTATATAAAATATTCTTTTTTCCCTTTATATATAATTTAATTTAATATGAATTAATTTATTGCATTAAAAGATTTAGTAATTAATTAATAATATCCAAATAAATAAATTAATAAAATATTAAAAATTTAATCATTATTAAAAATAAGAAACACATCATTTAAAAAAGAAAATATTAAATAAGGAAGTTACTTAAAAGTAAATAAGTAAAATATTAAAAAAAGTATTAAAAAATCCAAAAAATTGAGAAAATTACACGTCACATTGGAGCGATGTGGAGACGATACGTCAGCAAGAAAAGTTTCTGCTATAGTATACTTAAGATAATTGGACTTAAGTATAAGTTTTGGGCTAAACTTTGATACTTAAGCCCAATGGAGGCCCAACTCTAATTTCTCCTCCTGGTCCCTGTTGTAGCCCATATATAAGTCATCTCAACTGTCCAGAAACTCTAATTATTCATGACTAACACTGTGAGGAGGGAAAGGAAACAACAGATTGAGAGGATCTTGAGGATCGTCGCCCACACAACGTCAAGATTGGACTTGGGAATGCAGCAGAAGATCAAGAAGTCATTTGTTGCTGCTATTCATCAACTTTAATGATTTTTCTAAAGTCGTGTATAATTCTAAAATGTTCGTGTGATACACCATTGGAAAGCCACAGAAGAGAGGATCATTTTGGCGTATAGATCACTCAAATCGGAGATCAGATGAGAGAGTTATGTCCAAAACGGTGAGACTGTGCGTGCTGTCGGCGAGAATTCATTCTCTTCTTCAACATACGCTGGTGAAAGTTAATACTCCCTCCGTCCCACCACAATTTTCATACCTCATGTGTAATTCACAAAGGAGGTGTGAAAACTGTGGTGGGACGGAGGGAGTATAATTTTATGTTCTTGCTTCCACTGATATAGAATCGTATGGAACCCTAATGGTTCACGTTAACCAAACGATCGAACACCAATAATTGGTTTCAGAGCTTCGGTTTCGTGGTGAAGCATGAAACGTTAGGCTAGGGTTTGTGTGGTAAACGTGGACTAGGGTTTAGAAATTATTATTTCTTATTGAATACTCTATCCAGATACGTTAGTGTGATTGTCATCGATGAACGTCGATGGCTGAATGCTAGAAGAGACACGGCGGTTGATGATAGGCAGGACGCGGCTGTACGGTGTAGACATGGATAGCCCGACGGCATTGCTAGGAGACGGCACGAGTCGTGCCAAAGGGTGGCACGAGTCGTGCTGGCAGGCTGGGCGGAGGGTGGTATCGGGTGCTATTGGCATTGGACTACTTGCGGCGCGGCACGATATGCGGCAGGCGTGTGCTGGCAACACGAAGTGTGCGGTAGCGATGGCAGCATGAACAGGCACGACTCGTGCAGTTTTACGACACGAGTCTTGCGGACGTGTATCGTGGGCCAAGTGGATTCGAGCACAAATGTGTTAGGCACGACTGGTGACGGGCAAAAGCAGCAGTAGTTGGCACGACTAGTGCTGCCTTGCAGCACAAGTCGTGCCAGCGGGAATTCTGTCTACCGTGCCATGGGCTGCACGAGCGGTGAACGATGGACATAGGAAGCGGTGTTTGGCATGATCAATGCTGGCTTACGGCACGAGTCGTGCCAGTGAGAACATAGCTTGGCGTGGCATCGAGAAGGCGTGCGGCGGTTGCATGATGCACGGCACGAGTCGTGCCATCGTGCAAGCCGCGCGCGCAAGTAGTGCAGTTTGTCTGGCAAGTGGGCGAGCGGCTGGAGGGGTGCAGGGGCATGGATGGCTTGCGGATGCTGCTCAGTACATGGCACGAGTCGTGGCAGTCCTTGGCAGGGGCCTTGTCGGCTTGTATGATGGTTAGACAAGCTCGTTTCTCGTGCGATGTGCTCCGACGTGTTCTGGGTCAAAGCAATCCGTAATGATGGACGACTTAGGACATAAGTAATTCTACTTGTTGCGTAAGCCATCGGTTCAACAGCTGGAGTGTCGGACCAGACTTCCATATTTAGTGGCGATTTAATTCGTGATATATAACAACCATAATTGATTTAATTGTCTATTATTGTTATATATGATTGCATTTCGATATCGATAATTTCGATGATTTGGACGATATAGAGGATTTCGATAATCTGATCGATATCGATGATTTTGATAATTTGGATGATATCGACGATCGATATCGATAGTTTTAAAATTTTGATAATCTGGAAGTTTTTCAAATATTTGATAATCTGGTCGATATCGATGATTTCGATAATCTGAACGATATCGACGGTCGATATCGATGGTTTTAAAATTTTGATAATCTGAAAAATTTTGAAAATTGGATAATCTGGATATCTTTGTCGATATTTGTGCTTGGTGGCGAACAATCAAATTCGCTGATATGTAACTGTCATAATTTGATTTGATTATCTGATTATTGTTATATATGTATGCATAATTCTCTGTGATTTACTGCCTTGATTGGTGTTATAAGAGCATGCTAGGTTGCGTATTTTATTTTGAATATTATATGCATGTAAAAACCCTTGGTGTTAAATAATTAAGTGAGAAAGGGGATTGATAAATAATTTCCGCGGCATCCATTATTGGTTTGTAAGTGACGTGAGTAAACTTGCGTATTGGCAATAGGCCTTTCTCCACAACGAATGAGTTTATTCATGGATTGCTAGAACAAACTTCTTTATGATGATTGTAGGAAGTTATCTGAACGCGTGTGTACTTCTCTAACTGTAAGGCACATAAGCTTGCGCAATGGACTTGGGATCAAATAATGGAGTACACTTAGGTGTAAATAATAAGTATCCTCCACAACAGAGTCACTGCTATTATTTGCATGGCTTAAAAGAAACTGACTATTAATTATTTTGTCATGAAGTTAGATTGACAAATGAAATTAATGGGTAAAGTCTTCTCTTGTAATTATTCCATACTAACGTGGCATGCAGACTCATGATGCTTGAAATGTCGGTGAATTTTATTTTTATATTGTTTTGAGGGAATCAATATAAATGGATAAATTCAAAGATTTGATCGGTGTATTTTATTTATGTGATTCTCTGTATTTTCAAATGGTTCTATTTCACTTACTGTTAACTAAAAGAAATTATATTTACTGGTCCAAAATTAGATGATTAGAAAACAATATTGGTTTCGAATCTTACTACTTAGGAAAACATATGTGTTCTTACTAAAGGTGTCCTCTAGTATCTATTTAAGACTCCAATGAAGAGATGAGAGTTTCATAGAAATATGATGTTCATTCTCATGTGACTCTTCGGATACTTGAGTAAGTTAGAAAGACAAGAGGTCATGATTAATTTGATGAATGAATTGTAAATACTTGGAATAGAAATTGAAGGAGAAACCTAGATCAATTTATTCTCCATAGTTTGCTTATATGTTTTGAGCAAGTTCTGCCTGAAATACAAAAAGTTGTATATGGTGGGGAACTTCTGACAAAACATGTGACGAAGGAAATCAATTTTCATCAAGATGTGAATAAGGTTAGTATCTAATTCACTAGTTGATGAAGCATGATTAGTGATGTCATCTACTAACACGTTGTGTGTAGATACCGAAATCACTAAAAGCATGTAACTAAGTGATGATGAGATTAATGAGTACATGAGTAAGCTACGAAAATAGTGACTGTTGCAGTGGGAGTTATTTATTTATCTTTTGATAGGAGTAAACATTTGATTATGAGAAATTATCTTTACGTACATTTTCATAGAAAGAATTTCATTTCAGTTTCTATGCATATACGTATGGATACTTTATTTCATTTGAATGGCATAGTCATTATAATGAAGGATGGAGCTATAATCTGTTGTAGTACGTTGGTGGACAATTTGTACACTCTTAAATCATGTTTATCCCACGGATGCAATATAATAGTAATGATAACGTGTCTTCTAATCTAATAAAAGAAAGGAACCTTCGGATATGAACCAAACATACCTTTGGCATCTGAGACTAAGCCATGATTGATTTTTCAAGGCAAAGGGGTGTAGAGCGAAAGATATATTGGAATTGATTCATTCTGATATGTATTGTCCTAAGACTATCCAGAAGAAAGATAGTTAGATATACTTTGATGCACCGCAAGTCATAGTACTATGATTAATTCAAAATTGCATGGCTCATGCGATAAAGGGTCATCAAAAATTTATCAAGTATCTCTTAGGATAGTTTAGGAGCTATTTATCAGAGGTTGGGATTGAATCCCAAGCTGTCAACACCGGGCAGACCCTAACTGACTGGTGTCGCGAAAGGAAGGAATATGACTCTTATGGAAAAGGTTAGATAGATGATGAATTATTTGAAATTACTAAATTCATTTTATGGGTATGCCCTAGAAACAACATGTCGTAAGGATGTTTATCTGTTTGTAGGATATCCTAGAAAAATGAAGGCTGTCTTATTTGATAGTCCAAAAGATCAAAGGGTGATTATTAACACGAACACTAGATTTTTGGAAAATGACTATGTAATAAATCACAAAGCTATGCATAAATTGTTCTAAAAAATGTGAGAGGAAAAACATAAAGTATAGTACAAATTGTACAAGAGGATATACCACAAGAAAACTTCATCGCGTGATATGTCTGATACACAATTGCGTGTAGTGTTTTATCATAGTGGGAGGGTTGTTCTACAACATGATAGGTTTATGTTTTGGGAGAGTCGTGAGACTTGGTCCCTAATAAACATGAAATCGGCCCATGGATATGACGAAGCACTATAAGATAAAAATGTGATATCTTAGCAGCTTGCAATGATTATCTGAAACTACAATCTATGAATTCTAAATTAGATCTGGGAGCCTGTAGAACCACTAAGTGGTGTGAATTTCATTCGAAGTGGCTCTACAAAAAAAAAATCAAACGGTAAGGTGATACTTTGAAACAAGGCATGTAGCGTAAAGGTATACTAAAAAAACAATGAGTTCGAGTATGAAAAAACCTTTTCGCCGGTAGCTAAGTTTAAGTCGATCCGTGTTCTTTTATTTTGTTGCTGCTCATATTGAATTATGAGGCATAGCAAATAGATGTCAAGACAGCTTTCGTAAATGGAAGTCTTGAGGGAAACATCTATGTGAAGCAACCAGAGCATGGTTTAGTAAGCTTAAAATTGTCCATCGATGGACTAAAGCAAGCTTCAAGATCATGAAGTATCCGTTTCGATGAGAAAATCCAGCCATATGAATTTAATCAATGCTCGGATGGGTCTTGTGTATTAAAAAAAGGTGACAAAAACGTGGTGGTATTTCTTGTACTATGAGTAGATAATATCTTGCTCATTGGAGATAATAAAAGAGTATTGTCGGGCGTATGGGTATGGCTCATAAAGCAGTATGAAATGAAGGACTTAAGAGAAGCAAAATATATTCTTGTAATCATGGTGATTCGGATCACAAGAAAGAATGTTGTGCTTATCTCAAGCTTTATGAAATGATACAATCCTTACTTGTTTAGCATGTTACTTTATCTAAGGATATGTATCTTAAGACACAAAAGAAGATAAAGGAGATGAAAGCGGTTCCTTATGCTTCGGTGAATAAGGAAGTTTAATCAAAGGAATTCTATGCGCGAGAAAGGATATCTATTTTGCTAAATACATGCAGATTCGGTATCAACATAACCCGGAATAAGAATGATGAACTGTGGTAAGACGTATTTGAAGTGCCTGAGAAGGACTAGAAATTATATGTAGGCTTACCGGACAGATTCAGTGCTTCTTGTGGATTACGTAGATTCGGATTTTTCTAGTTAGGTAGGACGGTAGTAAATCCACCTCAAGATTATGTGTTTAATTTTAGGAAGAAGAGCCATAATATGGAGGAGTGTCATATAGAAATATATTTCGGTCTCCACCATGGAAAGATAATAAATTAGAGCCTCTGAGGCAGCCAAAGTATCTGTATGACTCTAGAAACTTCGTGATGGACTTTGATGTGGTTCCTAAGTTTGCCCAATGGTATCACAATTTATTATGATAATGATGGTGCAGTTGCAAACTTGAAGTAATCACGAGCCCATAAACAATTAAACACATGGAGCACGAGTACCACCTATTACGAGAAATTGTATGATGAGGGAAAGGTTGTTGTCTCCAAGATTGCATCGGATGATAACCTAGTAAATCCTTTTACAAGGATCTTAAAGCGAAAGCTTTTGATGGTCGTGTAGTGGGAATGAGAATCAGATGTATAGCGGAAGACATGACAGCATAGTCTTTGAGTATAAGTGAGAGATTGTTGGATTGTATACTAAAAGTTTAGCTTTTGTATGAACAATGTTATAACAATTTATTTGAAATGAGAATCATATGATCAAATGATTGCATCTTATAATTTATTTATATGTCCGATGCAATAGTCCACTTACTTTATACTTTAGATAATATGTTGTGTGACAACACGCGGAAGATCATATTATCGGTTTCCTTGTAAAGTATAAACAGATGCTCACAACCGAGATAGACAGGGACTATCTATCGGTATGGTTGTAGTGTGATTTGGTATTAGTTTGTCTTGACTATAGAATCACATTAGTGCACTTTGTGTGTATTGAGCAGGGCCGCTTGAGATTGTTCGATTTATACTGACTATATAGGAGAACTTGATCTCAGTTATTATGGATGCTCGTGCTCTTAATCCCTATACAATAACCTCGACACATAAGACAGTATATATTTCTTTGATTCATCAATGGATGAGATTTACATGTAATTAAATCAATAAACTCGGTGAGTTGGGAAATAATGCTATCTCTATAGTGTGTTGTTAATTGTAGAAGGAATCCGTGTCCTATTAAATAGGTTGATGATGTCCCCTTAAGGAGCACATAAGGATTATCATGTAAACCTGTTGATAGTGAAAATAAGCGTGTTTTAGTGTCCAATCTAACACCTTTTTTATGAGTATTGTTGTTATATATTAGCACGAGTATCTTATATTCAATATATTTGAGAAAAAGGTGCACTTGGGGTGTTTTGTTGTGTTTTAGGTGGAAAAATGATCAAAAGTGCAATGTTGGAGAAAAGGTGCAATTTGTGCAAGGATGCTGAAAAACGCACGTCCAATTTGTGTAATTTTTCTGTATTTGTGTATAACTCTGAATTAGAAGTGCGATATATGGTTAGAAAGCCACAGAAGAGAGGGTCGTTTTGGCATAAAGAACACCATAATCAAATTCCAAACGAGAGAGTTATGATCAAAGTGGTGATGTCGCACACGCTGTGTCGAACATAATAGTTGTGCCACTTTGCGTGATTTGTTACACCTTCAAAGGAAGAAAGGATCACTTGAGCGCAAGAATTACGCAAATCAGAGCTCGGATGTGGATGTTATGTGCGAAATGGTGAGACGGCGCAAGATTGTTCGACCAGATGAGATCCGTTCGACCAGCATCATCTTGGTCGAACGAATGAAGTTTGGTCGAGCAAAATGACCAAATTCTTACAGAAGGTTTGCTCGACCATTGCTCGACCAGAAGGCTTTGCTCGACCAAGGAAGGTTTGGTCGAATGGAATGTCGCTAATGCTATTTTTGGTAGTTTCGGATTTCTTTTACCAAATTTGGCGTATGTCTCAAGTAAAAGCCCATCTAAGGTCCGTGAGGAGCACTTTACAAGTATAAAAAGGGATGTAAAGCACACCAAAAAGGAGATTGGAGAGATATTAGATTGAGTGGGGTGGTGATCCCCCCTTGTGGAGTGGTGTAGGATGGATGTGGTTCTCTCCAATCCAATCTAATTTTATGCATCTTCAACTGTTATATAGAGTCTGAATATATATCTTGGTTGTAGATTGAGTGCATTCACCGCTGAACAGAATTCCATGTTATGATTCTAAGTGAGGGGACTCCGAAGTTTCATTAGAATTATCATATATGAATATTTATTAATTGAATTAAATTCGGGTTAATGAGGGTAATTTTATAGTACCTATAAAGGGAGATCATATCAGGTTAGATTCCAAACGTGGAAAATAATTGATATTGATAGTACCTAGAAAGGGGTGAAATTATGTCTCTTGCTCCGAGGTTATTCACACATGTTACACGCATATTTACTTGTGTCTATAGAGTAGATTTGCATGGTTTAGTGATGCGTCCATAGTCCACAAGGCAGAGTCGGCCAGTACATGAGAGGGAAGTTAAGTAGTAAAACTGGATTACCCTAGAGCTACCTATTCTCCTACTTGATCCACTTTCGTATTCTTCTAGTGTTATTTATTTTACTTGTTATTTAATTTAATTGTTTAGTAGTTGTTAATTAAATCCATCAACTTTATTACCTTTCGTCTTAATTAATTTAGATAATAATTAAATTGATAATACATCTTCCTTTGGGTTCGATATTCATTTGGTCGCTTGCTTAAGCTGCAATTGATATCCTTAATACTTGGGGATTAAATTTGCGTGCAAAGAAAAAGCGCATCAAAACCCAGCTGGTGGATTTATTCCGGCATGATAATGAGGTTGAGTGGTACTACTCTCGGATGAGATATTAATTAATGGAGTTGTCAGTAACTTAATTAATTAATGGGAATTGTATATCTTAAACGCGGGGAGACTAACGGGCTCATAATAAGAAGGAGCCCATAACGTAATTATGGGATTAAAGCGGCAGTGCAATAATAATATTTTAGTGGAATATATTATTATTATTATTGGACCTAAGTATAAGTTTTGGACTAACTTGGATACTTAAGCCCAATGGAGGCCCAACTCTAATTTATCCTCCTGGTCCATGTTGTAGCCCATATATAAGTCATCTCAACTGTCCAGAAACCCTAATTATTCACACCTAACACTGTGAGAAGGGAAAGGAAACAGCAGATTGAGAGCGTCTTGAGGATCGTCGCCCACACGATGTCAAGATTGGACTTTGGAATACAGCAGAAGATCAAGATGTCGTTTGCTGCTGCTGTTTGTCAACTTTCACGATTTTTTTAAAATTGTGTATAACTCCAAACTATTTTTGTGATACACCGTTGAAAAATCACGGAAGAGAGGATCGTTTTGGCGCTTAGATCACTCAAATCGGAGATCAGATGAGAGAGTTATATCCAAAACGGTGAGATTGTGCATGCTGTCGGCGAGAATTCATTCTCTTCTTCAACATACCCTGGTGAAAGGTAATATGATTTTATGTTCTTGCTTCCGCTGATATAGAATCGTATAGAACCCTAACGGTTCACGTTAACCAAACGATCGAACACCAACAGACACTCCATATTTCACTATTGCTGCCTTGAATCTACCTAGAGCTGGTTCTCCATCAGTGGACCCTTCCAACAAGAATTAAGTTAGAGCATTTAATTTACTTTGATTTAGATCTTTCCTCCTCATTTTTCTAGTTGTATGAACTGATTGTTTTGTGGAGTAAGTATATTTATATTGTGTATTAGGAGAGATATGCAAATTTTAAATTGGGGGGAATTTTAATTTGGTTGACACTTTTAATTTTCAAAGTTGTATAATAGGAGTATGTAATAATGAACGTATTTAGAGTGAAGTTTTAGAAAAATTAAATGTGTAATATGTTACGGGTGGGAATGTAATTTTGATGTTGATCTTGTTCACATTTGTAATGTGATCATTTTGTGGACTCTAATATCAGTTACTGTTCATATCTACATTTTTCTAAATTATTTAGTAATTAATTTTTTAAATCATATTTATTTTTAATTATTGTTAATTATGTTGTTAACTGACAGCTGGAAGCAGAATAGATAAAAAGGTAAAATAGGAAAGATACTATAAATAACTATCCACTACATATAAAATACTATATTTTTAATCTCCGTGCAAATAGTAAACGTAATAAGAATTGCGGGACGCAAGGAGTAGTATTCAATTGATAAAATGAGGTGGTGTTCGTTTTTGAATTTTAAACTTAGGTTTTGGTTTTTAAAACTCACATCAAAATTTTAAAATCACCCCTATATATACTTACTATATTCTCTCTCCTCAATTAATACATTTTCTCTCTTTATCTATCCTCTCATTTAACTTTTTAAATAAATTAATGGGGCCGGCTATTTGCACCCGAATCTATTAAACGAACCCCATTAATATATAGATTTAAAATATATTTATGTGAAAAGACGTAAATACCCTTTTATAAATAATAAAATAAAATTAGTTATGAAAATTTGTTATATAGACCCCATTAAATTCTAAATGCACCCCATCGTTAAATTTAAGCCCTATGAATTCTGCATGAGACACTAACACCGCCCGCCGCTGTTCTGATGTGGTGACGCTACTATCACCGCCTGCTTCTCACCTCATCACTAAATCCGACCTCTCCACCGGGAACTCCGCCCACGCCTCCTACCTCATCCGCTCCGGCGACCTCAGCTTCCTCTTCACCACCAGTACTCCCCTTCAATTTCTGACCCATCTTCCGCCTCCATTCACAGTTTCTCTTTCTCCGATCACTGCTCTTTCACTTCCTCCCACGGCCTCGGCATCCGTACGGTAGCCATTCAGGTTGATTCCGCCTTTCCTGCCTATTCTGCCGCTGTGGCGCCAAATCCGCGTTGCCGCCTGTTCTTTTATCAGACAATAAAACTGCCATTGCGGAGGTGCATTTATACGGTGACGCGATTATGCAATTTGTACGAGCTTTGAGGTAGCTACCAATCTACGTTTCTTACCCAGTTTCGAGCCACTGAATGATGATATATCCTATCAAGAGTTGGATTATGGGATTATGGGATTAGGAGACTCGATCACGCTGTAGAGAATGTGTCCAAACTTCACTGGGTTTCATGAGTTTGCTGAGTTCACCACTGAGGATGTGGGAACGGCGGAGAGCGGGTTGAACTCGGTAGTTACATATTTTCTCTTATTCCATGATGATAGGGTTTAGAGATTAATTGGGGGTGTATTTAGAAATCTTATTTTGGGTATTTATGTTTTTTTATATAAATATATTTTAAATTTATACAATAATGGGGTTTGTTTAGTAGATTTTGGGCGTAAATAGTCGTCCCCTAAATTAATGGAGTACATTGATTTGACATTGTTGAAATATTTAATTCTTACTCTCCATCCACCATTATTAATTGTTCTGTTAGTTCCTAGGTTATAACAGCTATTTTCTTTGTGAGTACTGGCTAGTTTTTACTTTGTCTATAAATAGGTTTGTACTTTATACTTTGTAATAACAACAACACAATTCTTATAATCAATGAAATCTTCTCTTTTCACATTTCAATCCTAATTTCAACATGGTATCAGAGCAGGATTAATCCTGGCTCTTAACCCTTTCTATTGAAGCTCTCTTCTTCATTGCATACTGCAAAACATCATTAAAGGTGTCTCAATTCAAAAGAGGTTCAACCTGTTCTTTATTCAATCAAAGTCTGTTCAAAGACTCTATAAACACCTCAAAGGTGCTCTTCTTCTAAAAGAGGATCAACCTCTTCTGTTTTTCATACATCTTACTATCTTCATAGAACCTTCAGAAAATAATTCTTCTGCTCATCATTAGGTTCTCAGATTCATAAGTGAGTGAGTTTCATCGAATCAGTTCTTGATTCTTCACTGCCCTACTTCACATCTTAAACCATCTACCATCAAACATTCGGATACTCATGGCGAGCAACACTTTCGAAGGTCACTCAAACCAGAGGATCACGAATGTTGTATTCAATGGACGGAATTATATTCCCTGGTCCAAATCAGTTGAAGTGTTTCTGAAATCAAGGAAGATGCAAGGGTTTATTACTGGAAACAAACCCAAGCCCGTAGCTACTGACCCGAAGAAACCAACCAAAGAGGAGCAAGCTGAAATTGATGATTGGGATTGCCAAGACTCCCAAGTTATCAGTTGTTTGGTAAACTCAATGGAACCTAAGATCGGAGACATTTACATCACCAAAGATTCAGCCTATAGCATCTGGAATTTCATCAAGAAGATCTATGGCAACAACCAAAACCATGCTCAAATATTCCACCTTAAGGCTGAACTCTACTCACTCAAAAAGGGCTCAGCCTCTATTGCCGAGATAGTGGAGCAATTCGACAGAAGAAGACAAGAACTAAGATTATATCAACCAAAAACTACTGATATAGCGAAAATCGAAGAAAGGGAGGAACAAGAACAAGTCTACCAACTGCTTGCCTCCCTAGATGAATCGTGGGAGGCTGCCCGAAGTCAGATCCTAATGGCGACAACACTCCCACCATACGAAGAGATAGTCGCGCGACTTCAACAGGAGGAAACCCATAGAGCGCGCAGTACACCATCCTCGATTAGTACTGGAAGTATCGAATGCCACCTCGGTGACCGGCGAAAGGACAAAGAAAAATCACCGGCCAGCAATCAACCCAAATATTGCAGGTACTGCAAGAAGCCAAATCACGTAAAAGAAGAGTGCTACCGCCTCCATCCGGAACTCCGGTCGACCAAGTACGACCATGGCAACCGAGGAAACGGTAGCAATCTTAGAGGGCTAGCGGCGCACGCAGAAGGGAACCTAGGGCACAAGGAAGAAGATCGCTCTTCTCAGATGGATCAAAACCACCGAAAGGAAGAAATAAATAGATGTGTGATCCAATCTATTGCAGCCCATTCTTGTGACCCAGTGGTTAACCCAGCCCAATTCTCCTCACTTGTGGCCCAAGTTGCAAGGGCTCTACAAGTCCAAAGCTCAACCCAATCCACTAAAATAGTGGATCCAGGTTCTATAATTTCTTCTATCCCTTCTAATTTTTCTAATAATGATTCTTTGGGCCCAAATAACCTAAAAATATTTTCTGATAACAAGCCCATTTATACCTCATATGTCCAACATTCTGGAGAACCAAAATCTTTTAATTGTTCTAGCAACAATTCTAAAATCTGGATTGTTGATTCTGGAGCAACCGATCACATGACAGGAGATCGTTCTATTTTTTCAAAAATTTCAACTATTTTAGATAATTCTCAAAGTGTCAAAGTTGCTAATAATATCTCCGTTCCAATAAATGGAAAAGGATCAAGTTATATTTTTTCAAAAAATATTGACAACATTCTTTATTTACCTTCTTTTGCTCTAAATTTATTATCTGTAAGCAAGATCACAAAAGAGTTAAATTGTCGTGTTATATTTTCTGATACTGATGTTGTGTTTCAGGAAAGAACGACGGGACGAACGATTGGTGAAGGAGTTCTTGTTAACAATTTATATTTAATTAACTTTCTTAGTCTTGCTTTAAAAGTTTTTAATGTCTCTTTGGCATAAACGTCTTGGACATCTGTCCAACTTAATCTTTAACAAAATATTTTCAGATTCATCATATCATGATAAGTGTGATGTTTGTTCCTTGTCTAAACATACCCGACTTCCTTACACTAATTCTTCCTCTAACACTAAATCTACCTTTAATTTAATTCACTCAGACGTTTGGGGTCCCGCTCCAATTACATCTTATAATAATTTCAAATATTATGTTAGTTTTATAGATGATTTTTCAAAACATACTTGGATATTTTTACTCAAAAATAAAAGTGAAGTTTTCTCCAAATTTCAAGACTTTTTTACTTATATTAAAAATTACTTCAATAAGACTATCAAAATTCTTCGAACGGATAATGGGACTGAATATATAAACTCATTTTTTCAAAATTTTACAAAAACCAATGGAATTATTCATCAAACCTCATATCCTTACACACCCGCTCAAAATGGGGTAGCAGAGCGAAAAAATCGTCATATTTTAGAAGTCACTCGCTCTCTTCTCATACAAAATAATGTTCCAAAAGGTTTTTGGTCCGATGAAATTTAAACGCCAATTATCTTATTAATCGTCGTCCCTCTCCTAATCTTAATGATCTTAGTCCCCACAAAATTCTCTTTAAAAAAGAAGCCAATCTTGATCATTTACGCACCTTTGGATGCACGTGTTTTGTACACATCAATCGTACCGATAAACTTAGTCCCTCTTCTGTCAAGGCTATTTTCTTGGGATACTCCATCTCTCAAAAAGGTTACAAGTGTTATGATCCTATTACTAGAAAGCTCTACATTTCAAGAGATGTTACCTTCAATGAAAATGATCCTTATTACTCTATTGATAACTCCTCCATTGATACTAACGACTTTGTTTTTCCTATTTCAGCTCCTACTTATCTTATTCCTTCTCAGGATCATCATGATGATTTGGTCAATACGATTCCTCTTGAGGATGATGCAACCATAGTCGAAGAAAATGCTCCGACAGGGGGAGATCATGTCCCAGTCGACGAAAATGCTCCGATAGGGGGAGATCAAAACAAAAACCTAACTCAAGCTAATTCACCTCGGAGATCTCTTCGACAGACTCGGACGTCCACCAAACTTAAAGACTACGTCACCTATTCGGTATCGTATCCTATCCAAAACTTCTTATCTTATTCCCACATTTCAAAAGAGCATCATGCATTTTTAAATTGCATAAATCAATTTGAACCTAAAAACTTTGAAGATGCTAGTCATTGTCCTACTTGGCGAAAAGCTATGGAAGATGAATTAAATGCTCTTGAGAAAAATAATACTTGGTCACTTGTTCATCTTCCTAAAGGAAAAAAGGCCGTCGGGTGCAAATGGGTCTATAAAATTAAATATGATAGTTTGGGAAAAATCGAAAGATATAAGGCCCGACTTGTTGCTAAAGGCTTCACCCAAACTTATGGAATTGATTATGAAGAAACTTTCGCACCCGTCGCTAAAATGAGCACCGTAAGAATCCTTCTTTCTATAGGGATTAATAAGAATTGGTCTTTTCATCAAATGGATGTTAAAAATGCTTTCTTACAAGGAGATTTAGAAGAAGAAGTATACATGGCTCTTCCTCAAGGCCTTAAGAATTCGAATCCTTCTCTTGTTTGTAAACTTCACAAGTCTATTTATGGTCTTAAACAATCTCCTAGAGCTTGGTATTCTAAACTTAGTCATGCATTACTCTCTCAAAATTTTCAAAAAAGTTCCGCTGACTCATCATTATTTTCTCGCACTTCTCCAAACTCATCAATCATTGTTTTAGTTTATGTTGATGATATTATTATTACCGGTGATAAGGAAACGGAAATTCAAGAAGTCAAAAATTTTCTTAAACAAACTTTTGATATCAAGGACCTTGGCATTCTTAAATATTTTTTGGGAATTGAAATAGCTCACTCTAAAAAAGGATTATTCCTTTCTCAAAGAAAGTACACTCTTGAATTGCTCAAGGAAACAGGTAAACTTGACATTAAGCCCGCTATTACTCCTATGGAAACCAATGTTAAACTCAACTCAGAAGATGGATCTCCTCTTCAAGATGTGGGCATGTACCAAAGACTTGTAGGAAAACTTATTTATTTAACAGTTACTCGTCCTGACATTGCTTTTTCTGTGAGTGTTGTTAGTCAATTTATGCAGGCACCCCGGACTACCCACCTAGCTGCTATTGATCGGATCCTTCAATACCTGAAATTAACTCCGGGACAAGGAATTTGGATAAAGAACAACAAAGATGTAAGCATTCAAGGATATACTGATGCTGATTGGGCAGGAAGCTTTGATCGGCGATCCACTACCGGCTTTTGTACTATGGTTGAAGGAAATCTAGTAACATGGAAAAGCAAAAAGCAAAACGTAGTGGCTAGATCAAGTGCCGAAGCTGAATACCGGGCAATGGCATCAACTGCCAGTGAACTTACTTGGATAAAGCAACTACTCGATGATATGAACGTTCAAATCAAAGGTCCAATTCAGATGTATTGTGATAACAACACTGCGCGTCACATATCATCAAATCCAGTGTTTCACGAGCGTACAAAACACATTGAGATGGACTGTCATTTCATCCGAAACAAAGTCCAAAGCGGGATGATTCAAACGCCTTATATTGGGACCAAAGATCAACTCGCAGACATATTCACTAAAGCCTTAGACAAATCAAGGCATAAATATATTCTTGACAAGTTAGGGGTGATCAACCCATTCACCCCTACACTTGAGGGGGAGTGTTGAAATATTTAATTCTTACTCTCCATCCACCATTATTAATTGTTCTGTTAGTTCCTAGGCTACAACAGTTATTTTCTTTGTGAGTACTGGCTAGTTTTTACTTTGTCTATAAATAGGTTTGTACTTTATACTTTGTAATAACAACAACACAATTCTTATAATCAATGAAATCTTCTCTTTTCACATTTCAATCCTAATTTCAACAGACATAAAGTTAAAATCTATCCTACCCAAAATCCAAAATAAACATAAAATGTTTATTCATGATTTTCAAATCCCAAATAACCTCAAACCAAACATCATTTGAATGTACAGAGGAAATATGATAATTATTTACAACCAAAATAAAACTATAGAAATGAATTTATCGATGTTTTGTGGTTTGAATTATTTATGTTTTATTATTATTATTTTTTTAGTCTTATAGTTTGTTAGTGGCCCGTTTTGTTCGCTAGATTTAGGTTTGGTCCGAACTTTTCACGGTATATTTAAAATGGTCTACTTAAGCCTTTGGCTTGTTTGGCCTATAATTTTGTAGGGTTAAAGTCCCTGTTTAACATTTCTAGTTATTATATCTTTGAAACTTATGAAAAATTATGCAAATTTTCATGCTCACATATTATTGATCACATGCCAAAACTTTATTAACACTCATATTAATTCAAGGTGAACCATACACTCCTTAATAGTAAAACATATCTTGATCACGAATTTCTAAAAATTAATTATTAAAATATAGGCAAAATTTTGTGTGAGATCGTTTCACGTAAGAACTTACGTGACACGGATAGAAAGTGATAATTTTTATAATAAAAAGTGATACTAAATTTATGAAAAGTAATAATGTTATTTCATGAATAATAATTTATAGTATAAATGAGAAGTGATAACATTTTATGGCGAAAGTGATAACATTTTATAATAAAAACGATAACTATTATAAAAAGTATAAAATAGTATCACGCAATACCCACACCCTAAAATATATCACAAATCATACTAATAAAATATTACATACATAATATAAAATTATAATTATCTTAAAAATACCACTAAAACTTGTCAGTAAAATAATATTACTCATAAAGTTGTCGATTGCACACAAATCATTACCATTAAATGTAATAACTGTGCACATAACATTACCACAACGATAATATAAACATAAACTGGGTCTGGAATTAAATTTAAAATGTCACATAACATTACCACAACGATAATATAAACATAAACTGGGTCTGGAATTAAATTTAAAATGTCACGTGTAAGATGAAATTTGAACAAATTTTTTAATCATGAGGAAGGATATATAGTTTCAATTATCACATCAATTTTCATAAAAAAATTTCCTTCTCATCTAAAGAGTTTGTTAATGATCCTTTAAAACTGGTTGCATGAATAAACAAAGGAATAAATATGAGGATAAGTCATCAGTCCCAATGTTCTACCTCATTTGAAAATAATTGAACCATTGTCTAAAGTCTAAACTAGGGCTGAAAAAAAATACCAAAATTTCGGTATACCGCACTTACCATATCGAAAAATATCATACTTATCAAAATTTTAGGTATACTAAAATTTTTGGTAAGGTATGATACCGTATTGAATTTTTGATACGGTAAAAGTATGCAAAATTTTAAAACCGCGATATTTTGGTATATACCGAAATATCGTAAATTATTTTAGTAAGGCACATATACTTAAAAGAAATTTTAATACTCCCTCCGTCCCTAGGTAAGAGTCTCATTTTACCATTTTGATTGTCTCACCCGAAGAATCTCATTTACTTTTTTGGACATATGGGGCCCACCCACACCCACTAATACAATTAAAACATGGGGCCCACACACACACTAATACAACTACCCACTACACATTAAATAATAATATTCCTTAATCCACGTGCCCAAAAGCAAATGAGACTCTTACCAAGGGACGGAGGGAGTATATTAAAACTATTGACCTATCATTGAATTTAGTGAAATTTTGAAGAACAAACGTGTAAGCACTATAGGGTTTATTATTTTAAATTTAGAGTATAATTGTAATTATTTTTATTTTAATTATAATCTAAGAGTGTGTATTAATTTTTAATTAATTAATTTAGAACTTAATCATTATCAGGTACATCAATCACTCATTAGGAGTTTCAATGCTTACGTTTGCTTTTTGCACGTTGATTAATGAGTATAGTATTTTAATAGACAGTTGGTAGAAAAAATTTAATATTTAATGTAAAGTGTGTAGGTGTATTAGTATTGGATGTGGATTCAATGGTGATATATTAATTGTTTTAGGTAGGTCCCATAAAAAGGGAAACATAAAGATTAAAATGAAACGTTCAAAATAGAAATATATAAAGATTGAAGTGGGACGGAGAAAATACTTAAATATCGGTAAGAAAAAGGTATACCATTTTCTTATACCGAAATTTCGGTATACCGAACTATGGTATACCGAAACTTTCGGTATGGTAAAGGTATGATTTTTCTAATACCGATATCTTAGGTATGGTATACGGTATAGCTCAAAAACTTTTGTATATCATACCGCTCACCCTTAGTCTAAACTAATAGTGTACTAATAAAACTTGAAAGTATGATAAATTCCTTTAATTCATTAATTATTAATTTTATGGAACATTGTAACTCAATTCCCGTAATTTATAAGGCACATTGTTTTTTACTAACAGTTTTAAAAAGAAAAATAAATCTAAATAAATGCAAACAGTGTACGTGAACTCTCTGGTTTTAAAACAATTTTATAAGGTATATATTGATTTATATTAACTCAGTTCACATCGAATAATTTATTATCAGGATAATAGTTTTCAAGGAGTGGTAGGGGCTAATTGAGTTGGTATCTCGTATTTCGTGCACATATTGTTATAACAATTTGTTTTAAAAAGTATACACTTTAATTAATAAGAATATAATTTTTTTATTGAGAAAATTGGTTGAAATATGAATAGTATAAATATTTGATTAAAGATTTTTTTTCAGAAAATAAAGGATACATATTCTTATATTAAAGACTATACCATTTAATATTAAATGATATAACTTTAGAAAAATGTGGAATTTGAGGAGCACAATGTACTCGAAGACACGCAAGTTTTGAGTTAGTCTCTTGTGAGACGGGTTATTGGTGAGACGGATGTGAGACGGGTCAACCCGTCACTAAAGTATGCTTATTTGTGGTTAAAGTATGCATATTTGTGGTTAAAGTATGTCGATAATAAATCAAATTATAACACACTAATATCATACTTTAATACATAATCTAACATACTTTAAAAAACATACATTAACAACTATTTAACATACTTTATTTAAATAATCGACATACTTTAACACGTCTCACAAACCGTCTCATGAAGGTAGCGTCTCACAAAAGACTTTGTCGCAAGTTTTATGCTCGTTATAAGTATACTTCTTTTTTTTTTCTGAAAAAAGAAAAATGTCTAAATTAAGAGTTGTAATTGACTGGTAGGGGCTAATGTAACGTTTTATGTCGTTGTTGAATTCACTATAAATGGGTCGATGTAATCAACCCTACTCCATTTTATTGTCAATTAATGCTACCTAGCCTTAGTTGTTAGCAATTGCAATCTACACCTTTTACCTTAAAATAATAATAATAATAATAATAATAATAATAATAATAATAATAATAATAATAATAATAATAATAATAGTAATAAGTTTTGGAAAGGCATTTTTGTAGATTATTATCCTACAACATATTCATTTTCACTACGAAGAAAGTGTTTGATAATTTTGTATTCATTTTACCATTGTGAAAATATTGATAGTATATTAATTGATATTTTAAAAATATGCATAAGTTTTGGAATTAACTAAAACAATGAACTAATGAAGTAAGTGGGACGAATTCTATAAATTTAGAAGACAAAAGCAATAGGGAGACGTTATTTTCTTGGGGCGAACGTATTAAAATAGGTCTATTATATAAATAAAGTATGTTAATGATTGTTAAATTATATTTTTTAAAATATATTGAATTATGCAACTTGAATTCCCTGTTACATATTCCATATTTCATTGGTGTTTCTTTATATAAAAAAAACTATACCCTATAAATGACCATTAAACCCTTGGGGCATGTATTGAATTTTGGCCTTTGATTATGATACGTGTCAAGTATTTAATTCGTGTAATAGGAGATGAAACACCATCGTGTAACAGGTGATCTCATTTGTGAATTATGTATTAAAGTATAATTTTAGCGTGTTATAATATGATTCATTATTGATAAACTTTAATTACAAATAAGCATAATTTATCTATATAATAAGCATATTTTAGTGATGGGTTGACTCGTCACACAACCCGTCTAAAAAACTCGTTTTATAAGAGAGTGCCTCAAATTAGAATTAAAATTAATCTACTCGATTTCAATAATATATTTTCGTGGCATTATGCGTACAAATTAATTCTATCAATGTAGTTTTTTTTTTTAAAAGCAGTAGTACAAATTTTATGTAGTTTGTGTTGCGCGTGTTTGACGGTTGAAGAGGAGTAGAGTAGAGAGTAGAGAGGTTGACTTGGGTCGACGATGAGGACAGGTGTGGTGTGGGGGTGGGGGTAGGGGTAGGGTGGGTGAGCACCACAGGACAGGAGAACAACAAAGACGTAGTCTACTCCTCTAAGCAATGATTAAATTACTCTGTAAAACGGTCTTGCAAGGGAAGAAATGATAAGAGCGTGGCGCTCACGTCACAATTTTGGCTGACCCTCTTATGTCACCCCATTGACCCTCTCTTACACTTATTTCTACTTTCCAATATATGTTAGACCCTTCGTTTACGTTTAGGCAAAATTATGTGTTAATTAATGCATGACAGTGCCCGAAGAATATTAAATAAATAAATAAATAAATCATCCTAATTTAAATAAAATATCTTTTTATATTCTGATCGAGGAAAATTCCTTTTACTTAAATATATTGTAATCAAAGAAAAGTAATGATAAACTAAAAATTAGTACGCCCTCCGCTCATCTAAAGAGATGCGTTTACTGTAGCTTTTACAAGAGTTTTATTCAGTCAAACGATGCAATTTGACTGGGACATAGAGAGTAATTTCGAGTAAATAAAAATTTTGAGGTGATGTATTCGAGTAATGTGAGTGAGACTTGAGTGATGTCAGTATTGTGAGTGAGTGAATTATGTGAATAATGTGAGTGAGCGATGTGAGTAATGTATTCGAATTAAATGATGTACTCTTTCGTTCCACAAAACTCTTCATATTTTTATTATTTATTTGTCTCACAAAACCCTACACACTCCAAAAAATGAAATATCACTTTATCCAGCAACCTTAAAAGTTATTTTAATTTCAACTTTGTCATTTATTTTTCGCACACATGTTTTTACTTTATACTTTTTTATTAACTAAAAATACTACAATACCCTCTAAAGTCAATAAAATTGGTCAAAAAGAACAAATTTTCTTAAACAACGTGGAATAGTAAACGTGAAGCGTTTATGAGATGTAGGGAATATTTAAGTAATATTTTTCAATGATTTTTTTGAGTAATAATTGCTTTATTAGCAATATATTATTCAAATATTCAAGTAAAGAGTATTTTGATCAATTTCAACATAAAAAGAGACAATGTTATATTCAGGGTAGAAAAGAAAATGTGTATATTTTGAAGGGTACAGTATTTTCAGAAAAATGTGAAATAACGAAAATAACCTTTTATACGAATGCATTAGTTAGTTCATCGTGTATGAATATTCGTATGTAATATATTTACAAATGTGAGTTGCCATTTACACGGATGGTTTAAAACATAAATATGAATAAGAGAATGCATTTACACTAGTTAATGCAAACATATACGAATGGGAGTATGATGGATAATGGATTCAAACATTCACCGATATTTACACGATGGATTTAAACATACACGAATGGTAGAATGCAATACACGGAACATTCATACACAAATTTTCTAATTTTCTAATTATATACATGCAAAAGGCTATTTTAATCAAATAGAGCATAAAATGAGTTGTTCTTAAAATTAGGATAGAAAAGTACTACCTTATAGTCTAACAGGTACAGTATAATTTAACCCCCCCTTTCTTTCTTTTTTTTCCAACCTGGTAAGACAGGGCATGGCATCACACAAAATGCTGCAGATTCTTCTTCTTCTGCCGATATGTACTCCCACTCCTTCCACTTCCCACACTTGTCGAATTTCAGATTCTTCCACCTTCCATTTCACACATTTGAATCTCTTCCGAACAGGGCAGTTTTCCCAAACATGGCTATGATATAAGGTGATAGGGAGAAGAACCTTCCTTAGCTTGTTGAGAGGCGAATCGATCCAGCTCGGTGTAAGTTTGAGGCTCTTGTAATTAAGAATGTACAAACTTAGCAGCTCTAGATGATGACTCATTTTCATCCATTTCATCATCAAACACCATTTGAAGATCCCTCGTGTGTTTTTCATTGCTCAATTTTGCTCTCGGATATCCTCAACCACTTTTTCAAAGTCGCCATTGGCTGCTAATTTGATTGTCAAGCTTAAGGAATCCAGAAAGATGGTTAAGTCCTTCAAAAGTGCAAACTTCCTTAAGCCACTTCCTCCTCGGAATTTATCCAGACAATGTAGACTAGTTAATTGGGCAAGCGTTTCGAGGAGCATAAGATTTGGGCAATTGAATAGCTCCAAGGTTTGTAGAATGTGCAAACCACGTGTGCTTTCAGGCAACTCCTGAAGAGACTCATATTCATTCTTGCATCAAGGCGTCTAAGCTCCACCAAATTTCCGATTTCCTCCTTCATCGACTCCTTGGATTATTGTTTCCAGAAACTGCTCAGCTTTAAATATCTCATTTCATATTCAAAACAACAGATTACCAGCTAATAGCTCCAGCTTACCAAAACACATGCCTGTCATAAACAAGCAAGCATTATGACACCTGTAGGGATGCCAAAAGAAAGACAGACTTAGTAATTAATCTAATTATTAAAAAAAACATACATACTATATACTTCTTTCTTAGTATAACGTATATGCATCGCTACACCTTTCTTGGCATAACTATGCTTGGAGTAGACTCTGGAATCATACAGTCGCAAAACCTTTTGCACCATAGCCTCGAGCCTGGCTTACCACCATTCCTTTCCCTGCACATCATTAAAACTTGTTTAGTTTCAATTTAGAACCATCTTGACATTAATATCATTTACGGGATCTGCTCTTAATCAGATTCTCGAAATCAATTAACATGCTCTTAATCAGATTCTCGAAATTAATTTAGTTCCTATAAATGTTGAGCAGCATATGAACAGACCAAAATTACAAGCATTCGAAAATAAAAAAAAAATATGTAAAAGAAATAGAGCGAAGACCATTACTCCAAAACTCAGTTATAGAAAACATATTTTAGCCTCAACAAAGGTCATGGCAAGGTAAAGAAGAGAGACCTCAATATTATCAAAGAACATAGGAAAGGACAACAAGATTGTAAAAGGATGGATTTTAAGATAGAATGAGACACAGGGGAATGGAGAAGCAACTAGTTAGAAGCATGGTATAAAAAATCTAACAAAAGCATCTCCGTAAAATATAAATGAGATTAACAATCTATATAAGTTCAAATGCTTAAACATACATTTTGAATGAGAATGAGGCCTCAGGATTTCTAGGAGACAAGTGAATCTCTTCCTCTTCATCAACGACAGGTTTAAGTGACTTAAGTACATCAGTAGCTGACTCTATTCTATCCTGAAAAAATAAAGAACTGGAGAATCAATAATGATATTAAATTCGAGTTCAAGAATACAATTTAATTAACCTCAGCTGCCTCTCCATTTATACAGAAGATTAAGTTCATTATAGTGGCCACCTTACACAATAAGAAATGGTGACATAACAAGGAAAATGAACAAAAGAATACCAAATGGTGAACCTTAAAGGATGTGTTCATGTACCTTAAAAACCTAAAAAGAACCTACTGATAATGTCTTTATAATTTCATCACAGAAAAATGAGGTACAGAGATACTACGTCAAATGGTTTTGACATACCTAAGAGTAAGAAACAAGTAAATCAAGCAGTCTCTATAAAACAGACTGTACAATCTACTAGTTACTAAAGCCTGTTCCAATTTAAAGTACACTGCTTTGATTGGTAATAAAGCTGTGTATTCCCAGAGATGTTTGGTAGAAAAACAAAAATAAAAAATCTCATACCTATATGCTATGTCCCTAGATATCATCATATTGGTGTAATATGTGTAGTCAAGTTCTATGATATAATGAGGTTTTTGCTTCGAAAATATATCCTTATACAGTAGATCCATGTTTGGCAAAAACCAAATAATGCCATTTTGAACACAAATTGGATAAACAACCACGTAGGACTTGAATCTGCAGAATTCATGGAACCACTTCACATTCAGCTTTAAATGTGTTGAATGTAAAGGACCACATTACCATGAATGATGAATACGAATGATATGCACACAGCAGACAAGTCAATTTTCAGCAACAAGATTCAAATTTCAAACTTGTGGTTCTAATGGGAAATAATTCTAGCACTCCATTAACTTGTTTTGAATGCTTTCTATTAAGTAAAAAAATAAGCTCAACATAGCATCACTTTCCTGCTACTCATCAAAGTCGCACAATAGAAATACACAATTTAGGGCAGAGCAACGAATGGAGAGATCTTAAGTCCATAGAGGGCGTTAAGAGGAAAAGAGAAGGTCATAGGGACTAAAATATAGAATAAACACAACAAAATTTGCAGCAACTGCATTTTTACATGTAAATTGTAACCAAACTATCTTTTTGGAAGAAGAAAAAAAAAACCTAAATTCATAACATCCAAGCACAAAACCTGAACTCACATGCTATGTAGCAAATTTGGCTTAGAATCAGATTAATGTACTCATGTAATTATATTTAAAGAATCAACACTGCACATATATTTAATTTACTAATAAACAAAAAAATAGGGAGTAAAAGATGGAAAAGAAGTAATTGCCACCAGAATATTCAGTTCAGCCTAGCTGTGAAGTGTGTGCACAAGAGAAAAAGGACTCATAACCCTCCGCTAGCACCAAATTCACTTTCAATTCTTCTGGCCAATTTTTAAGAGAAATAAACTGTGAGACTCGAGGCCTTAGCACATTCACATTGCTCGTCCCTATCTTCATTCTTCACCTAACAAACTTTTTATGTGTTGGGGGCAATGGAAATCCACCGCCGGGGTGCGTGTTATCTCTGGTTAAAAAAATTTAAAATTGAATAGCTTAACCTTAACTCACTATCAACTAAAAATTTAGAAATAAAACAAATGCATAACTTAATTGCACCAGAGCAATCAGCTTTGAAAAAATTAGACAACCTCCATCAAGTGAACAAATGGCGAAGTGAATCTGCAGGATAAAGTCATGAGATTTAAATTTTAATCAATTTTCCAACAACAGAATTGGAAATAGTACTGAAAGAAAAGATAATTGCAGGAGAATTCTAAACATAACAATCAATCAATCAATATGTAACCTTTAATGTGTTGAAAAATAGGGCATATTGAGCTGTAAAGTATATTAACTAGTTGTAATGACGTGGCCGGTAAACTCCATGGAAGAGGAGATTGGTGCAAATTACATGTGTTTTCCTACGGCTAGTGAAATGTGGGAAAATATAAATCAGATGTATTCTGATTTAGGGAATCATTCCCAAATTTTTGAGTTGACTCTCAAACTTGGTGAACTGCGACAAGGAGACGAAACAGTAACCAAGTATTTCAACTCTTTGAAGAGACTCTGGCAGGACCTTCATCTCTTTGATGCTCATGAGTAGAAGAATAATGAAGATGGACAACACCACAATAAAACAGTGAAAAATGGCCGTATTTTCAAGTTTTTGGCTGGCCTCAATGTCGAGTTCGACGATGTAAGGGGGAGAATCATTGGTAGGATGCCGCTGCCATCCCTCAGGGAAGTCTTCTCTGAAGTTAGGAGGGAGGAGAGTCAGAGGAATGTTATGCTCGACAAGAAAGGACCTACTCCTGTTTTTGAAGGTTCTGCCCTCACTTCTACAGCCCCAAACATACGCAAAGGTGCTGTCAATTTGCGTAAACTGGAGGAGAAACCAAGTGTATGGTGCGACTATTGCAACAAGCCGCGTCACACCCGAGAAACATGCTGGAAGATCCATGGCAAACCTGCCAACTTCAAGGGCAGAACTGGAGACAAAACTGGTCGGATTTTTCACTCCGCAAGTGAGGCAGAAACTACTACCAGCGCCATTACCAAAGAGCAGTTGGATCAGCTTCTAGCACGGTTAAAATCTAATCCATCGTCCAGTACTCCTAATGTCTCCGTGGCACATACGGGTAACGAAATAAATGCCTTTTCTTGTGTTTTTGGAATTTCTGCTCCATGGATAATTGATTCTGGAGCATCTGATCATATGACCAACTCATTGAACTTGTTTAAAATATACTCACCTTGTCTTGAAAATAGAAAAGTTAAGATTGCAGATGGGAGTTTTTCACCTGTTGTTGGAAAAGGTTTGGTCCAAATTTCTGAGAAAATAGACCTTAAGTCTGTTCTCTATGTACCTAAACTTACTTGCAATCTTTTATCAGTTAGCAAATTATCCAAAGACTCTAACTGTTGCGTGATTTTTTGTGACTCTCATTGTATTTTCTAGGATCGGAGCTCGGGGAGGACGATTGGCAGTGCTAGAATGGTTAATGATCTTTATTATTTTGATAATATCTTACCTAGTAATAAAATTATTCAAGGGCTTAGTAGTATTAGTTCCCTTTCTGTTCATGACCAAATAATGGTCTGGCATTGTCGTTTATGCCACCCTAGTTTTTCATATATCAAATATTTGCTTCCAGATTTATTTGAAACAATGAGTCCATTAGATTTTCAATGTGAATGTTGTGTTCTTGCAAAAAGTCAACGTAGAACATATGTTTCTAGACCATACCTTGAGTCAAAACCTTTCTACTTATTTCACAGTGATGTGTGGGGACCTTCCAAGGTAACTACATCATCAGGAAAAAAATGGCTTGTAACTTTTACGGATGATCATACTCGACTCTGTTGGGTATTTTTGATGAAAGAAAAAAATGAGGTCGAAATTTTTTTTAAAGAATTTTACAATTTGATTGAAAACCAATTTCAAACAAAATAAGCATTTTGCGAACCGATAACGGAACAGAGTATTTCAATCAATATGTAGACATTTTTTTAAAACAAAAGGGTATGCTACATCAATCGACCTGCCCTAATACTCCAGAACAAAATGGGGTGTCAGAAAGAAAAAATAAGCATTTACTTGAAGTTGCTAGGGCCATAATGTTCTACATGAATGTTCTAAAATACCTGTGGGGAGATGCAATTTTAACTGCAGCATATTTAATTAATAGGATGCCTACACGAGTTTTAAAGCACACAACACCATTGGACTGTTTAAAAAAGTTTTTTCCCGGAATCTCGGATAAATTCGGATTTACCACTAAAAATATTTGGTTGCACTGCTTTTGTTCACATACCTAAGAGATCCTGATCAAAGTTAGATCCTAGGGCAGAAAAATGTATTTTTCTAGGCTATGCTGCAAATCGCAAAGGCTACAAAATTTTTAATCCTCTCATAAAATATTTTTTCATAACAATGGATGCCACTTTCATGGAAACAAAACCATTTTTTACCAAAAATTTGCTTCAGGGGGAGAATCTAAGGGAACCAAATTTTTGGGAACCACTTCCAATTTTGGTTATTGACCAACCTTTCAAAAATGGGGATCCTGAATCTACAATTACCAATAGTGAAATTGGTCTGTCGGAGAAGAAAATACTACGAATTGAAAAAAATCGAAATATCCTTGAACCTTTGGTTTATTCTGGGAGAAATATCCCCAAAAAGGGTGAAGATAAATTAATCATTCCAGCACAAGCTTCATCGGAATCCTCAGACAACGGAACTGTGGAGACTCAAGGTACTTCTTTTCCTAACCCACCAAAAAATACTCCACCTATTTTTCACAAGCCTTCCAATGTCAATCTCGATAATCCAACCCCAATTGTCCCACAAGAAAATGACCTTGATATTCCCATTGCCCTTAGGAAAGGTACTCGAACCTGCACCAAATATCCCATTGCCAGATATTTAACCTATGATCATTTGTCCAAAACACATAAGGCATTTACTACTAATATCTCGAACCTTCTTGTGCCTAAATATATTCAGGAAGCACTGGAGGATCAAGATTGGAGAGTAGAAGTATTTGAAGAGATGAATGCCTTAAAAAGGAATGAGACTTGGGAAATCGTTGAAGCACCCAAGGATTAGAAGATAGTAGGGTACAAGTGGGTCTTCACAATAAAAAGCAAGGCAGATGGTAGTGTAGAGAGATATAAGGAGAGGCTCGTAGCGAAAGGCTTTACACAAACATATGGAATTGATTACCAGGAAACATGTGCTCCTGTTGCAAAAATTAATTCAATTCGAGTTCTTCTGTCACTTGCAGTCAATCTCAATTGGCCTTTACATCAGCTTGATATTAAGAATGCCTTCCTAAACAGAGATCTAGATGAAGTGGTATTTATAAGTCCTCCTCCAGGTTTTGAAATAAAGTTTGGAGCTGAAAAGGAGTGTAGACTGAAAAAGTCCTTGTATGGCCTTAAGCAGTCCCCAAGAGCTTGGTTTGAACGTTTTTGCAATGCTGTGAAGTGTCTTGATTATGTTCAAGTCAAACTGATCACACCATGTTTTATAAACACTCAAAGGAAGGAAAAATTGCCGTGTTGATTGTTTATGTTGATGATATCATCTTAACAGGAAGTGACTATGAGGAGCTTGGGGAGCTTAAAGGGAAGCTTGCAAAAGAGTTTGAAATCAAGGACATAGGAGTGTTGAAATACTTTCTTGGAATGGAGTTTGCAAGATCCAAGGAAGGTATATTTGTCAATCAACGCAAATATGCCTTTGATTTGTTGAATGATACCGGTATGCTATGATGTAACCCAGCTGAGACGCCTATGGATCCTAATGTCAAATTGCAACCAGCAGGAACAAAATTTGTGAAGGAAAAAGAGCACTATCAGAGACTCGTCGGGAGGCTGATTTATTTATCTCACACTCGACCTGATATAGCCTTTCCAGTGAGTGTAGTTAGTCAATTCATGCACTCACCTGGGTCTGAACATTTTGAAGCAGTATACCGGATCGTAAGGTATTTGAAGGGGAACACCGGGTAAAGGTCTTATATTTAAAAGGCGAGGACACTTGCAAGTTGAAGCCTACACTGATGCAGATTGGGCGGGAAGTGTAACTGATAGAAGGTCTACATCGGGATATTGCTCATTTGTGGGTGGCAATTTAGTCACCTGGCGCAGCAAGAAACAGAATGTTGTAGCTCGAAGCAGTGCAGAGGCAGAGTTCAGAGCCTTAGCCCAGGGAATCTGTGAGTTTTGTGGATCAAGAGATTACTACTGGAATTGAAGGTTACAGAGTCAATGCCTATGAAGTTGTACTGTGACAACAAGGCAGCAATTTCGATTGCACATAATCCAGTACTTCATGATCGCACAAAGCATGTGGAAGTCAACAAGCATTTCATCAAAGAAAAAATCAACAATAATGTGATTTGTGTGGATTATGTCCATACTAAGGAACAAGTAGCTGATCTACTTACGAAGGGACTACTCAAGAGACAGTTCGAGTGTTAGTAAGCAAGTTGGGAATGGAAGACATCTTTAGCCCAGCTTGAGGGGGAGTGTTGAAAAATAGGGCATATTGAGCTGTAAAGTATATTAACTAGTTGTCATGTTAATTAAGCTGTAAAGTATATTGAGCTAGCTGTAAAGTATATTCTAGGAATGTAATTAAGCTGTAATCATGTTGTAATTATGTAGTAAATAACTATAAAATCAATCTCAATAGAAGAGAATATTATTCCCTCATTTTATCTCTTTCAAGTTAATGATATCTGTATTCCTCAAAGCAAAAATACAACAGATATAATCTCCTTCAGCCAAATAAATGAATATGGACCAACTTTTGGCTTTTTGATTTCGCGGTCTACAATTACACTTGGACGTGCCAGAATTATTATTTTCTTCAGAAAATTCTAGTGGATCCAAAGATTGAGAATTTTCTAAGCATTTGCTTTGGTGAGGTGAATTGGTTTCTTCCCTTTTGAGTCTGACTTCAGCATGGTTCTTACTTCGGCTCGTATCTGGAACCTGGGCAGTCGATGTAGTATCACCCTGAGGAATACAAATTCCACGTGCAGCTAGTTGTTTCTGTCCATTCACCCTCAGAGATTTGGCCCTCCATGCCTGATCAAATTCCAGTTTCGTCATACCCTGGTGATTGCCGCAGCAACATTTGTCTGGTTAAGTCCTTTATTTTCAGGCAAATTGTAAGTCTGTTGCAAATGATTATCCTTTATCATAAATGATTCTGTTGCAAATGATTATCCTTTATCATAAATGATTTCTCAGAATGTTCCTTATCTGAGAAAATAAAAGTCATAAACCCTTTTCTTTTCAAGGACGACTTTTCCTTAACATCCATGTACTTGGAGATTGCTTGAGAATATGCACAAAACTCATGGATCACCAAAGGACAGGAATCAGAACTACAGGAAAGTAACTCTCCACCCTTGTTACACTTCATACAAATATTCAGCTCTCTGCAATCACCAATGCTATATGGGACTGCCCGATCAGAATTTGCATTCTGTATTTCTGTACCTCAACGCTGAGCCTGATTTTCAGGCGGTACTTCATCATTCGCTACAATCCTCGTCGAAGAAATACACTGGTTATTACCACTTCCAGAAGGTCCATTTTTCTCCATAATCTCTACAGGAGTGTTTTTATCACTGCTGCACCTTCCTTCTCCCCTGTATATCTTAGATGTACCAGCTAAAAGATTTTGAACTCTACAATCAGTTGTTAAGGAATCTTGTTGTGTGCACTGAGGACCAAAACAAGGTTTTTCTTTTTTAGCAACGTCAGTCATTCCCATCATCATCATCATCAGAAATATTGATAATTTCTTCCACTTCACCAACACTTTTGAGTATCTAGCATACATTTATCCCACTTTTGATTAGCTCTTTTGAGGTCAGAAAACACTTTGATACAGATTCTATATGGGTTGTATTCAAGTCTTGTGCTGCAATCTCACAAGTGGCTCTTCTCTTCAAGTTAGCTCGCACTATGTTTTCATCAGGCAAGTCCTTTGGCAAAAGGAAACTGTCATTTGTATCACTTCCTTCAACTCTGGGGGTTAAATCATTGCAGGAACCATCCTGGTTCCCACGAAACAAACCACATTGCTCTTTCAAAGATGCCAAAATAGGATTGCTTCCAGAAAGGATTGCATCTTTCAGCTGTTTCAAAAGAGAGCGAGGAAAATTAGAACAAAGAATAGCGGACTCAACATTTTTTTCTCGTCGCTGCCTAAATGGGATGTTTAAAGGTAAATTTACCCGTTCCAGAGTAGTATTAGGCAAGTTCAATCTCTTATGCTCTATAAAAGTTTTAAGATCCCACTTTAACATCTCTGGTCCAGCAGATATCAGGTCTGGAAGAGATGTCTGTCAAAATGTTTGAAACCATCTGTATTACCACTTCTCCAGTTCACTAGCATATTAGCTTCCTTAATAAAGTCTCTCTCTCTCAACAATATATATATGAGAGAGAGATGGATATATATACATATATATATATAATAGATTCTGCACATAAATTCGTGAAGTACACTGCTCAATATTCGTAGAAGGGCATCTTCACAACGATTGGATGGATCTAATCTGATTGTTTGATGGGCAGCAGGAGATACAGGAGTTGCATGAACCCTCGAATTGAAAAAACTCTCTAAAAATTTCAGGACATCAATTCCCTAGCATTTCTAGCAATATCATTGGAAATATCTGGTGTCTTCTCAAGCAAATCTAGATACAAATTCTCAAGTCATTCAGCAACAAATTACAAAATTCATTAATTAAAATTTTCCATCACATATAATAATCAGCCGCATTGTTTACCTAGTAAAAGAGAGGTATCTATTTGATTAGAGCATGCTAGAGTCTCATAGCCCAGATCTGTAAAAGAGATGATGTACAGAAATTCTGGCTATCCATAATAGAGTGTTTGGAGCTTCAACAATGATACACTGTCAATATTAAGACACTAGCAAGGCAAAAGTTAAGATGTGCCAAAACTTATCCTCTAACAAACATGTTCAGATTAATATGTCAGAGAAGTAAATGATATTACAGCATTCAGATCTAACACATAGCTCACTTTTCAAAGGACAGTCAGCGTCACTGTAAATTTAAGATAAATAATACTCACTCCTTCCCAAGTTAAATTTCGCACTTTCCAGTTTTCATCTGTCCCACATTAAACTTCAACACCCAAAATAGGAAACATCACATCATTCCTAAATCCTACAAATTACATCTTAATTACAAATTCACCACTCTCACCAAACACACATAATATAGTTTATAATTTATTTATTGTCTAAACATATTAGATTACCCTCCAAAAGTCAATAAAATTGATAACATACTAAAGGGTTGAATGTTGATTTATGTTTTTTGAGCTAAGCACCATCTGACAGGATTTTTTTTTCTTTTTTTTGCTATGATTAATAAGTGCAGGCTGTGCAGCGACCCTGCCACTGATAAGAATCTTTTAGTTAAAAATTATATTTCCCAATTTTTTTTCTTTATTCTTCTTCTTCTCTCTCTGCCCAAGGAAGTATACGAGCCGAAGTAAGAACCATGCTGATGTCAGACACAAAAGGGAAGAAACCAATTTTCCTTGCGAAAGCAAATGCTCAATCTTCGGATCCACTAGAATTTTCTGAAGAAAATGATAATTCTGGCATGTCCAAGTATATTTGTAGACTGCGAAAGCAACAAATGCAAAAGTAAGTCCATATTAGAAAATTTATACTTGCCTTTTGTATCTGACATCAGCATGGTACAGAAATACTGAATGCAATTCTGATCTGGCAGTCCTATATATCGTTAGTGAGAGTGCAGAAAATATTTGTAAAGACTTAGGTGGTCTAATGACAATGAATGAGAGGGCACATATAAATTTGACCAAATTATTGAAAGAACCGTCTCACCTGTCGGTGAAGCTAAAGATATTGATAGATCCAATGATAATGATGGGTTTCACGTTGAGAGGAATACTATTGACGTAAAGAAGAAAATATTTTTAAACTCTCAGGGCACATACAGTCAAGATTCTATGGCAAAGAACAGTCAACATCACTGTACATTTAAGATAATAATAATCCCTCCATCCCAAGTTAAATTTCACACTTTTAGATTTTTATCCATCTCACATTAAACTTCACCACCCAAAAAGGAAACATCACAGCATTCCTCAACCCTAAAAGTATTTCATTAGAAATTTACCACTCTCACCTAACACATTTAACATACGTTATCACTTACTCCCTCCGTCCCCTTTCAATGTTTATGTTTCTATTTTGTGCGTCTCATTTCAATGTTTACGTTTTCCTTTTTGGAATATGGGACACACCTAAAATAATTAATATATCATCCAACACTAATATACCTATCTATTTTACATTAAATATTATATTTTTCCAACCACTATCTATTAAAATATTATACTTCTTAATTAACGTACAAAAAGCAAACATAAATATTGAAACGGGACAGAGGGAGTATTTATTATCTAAAAATACTATATTACCCTCCAAAAGTCGATAAAGTTAGTAAAAAACAATTTTTTGTAAACTCTGTAACAGTAATGGTGAAGATTAATTTGGGATAGAGGGAGTAATTAAGATCAGAAAACCGCATCAAACAAACAAATCCTCAGGATGCTCCATTTGAATCCGGAATAGATATATACTAAGTTTACGCAACTTTTGCAAAACTGACACCTTAGTGGAATCTATGTAATTATATTTCCCAAGGATCACATTCTGTCAAGGACTCTTCTAAGATCTCATTGAAAGGTAATCTTAAGTAGATAGTCAAGATACAAAAAAAGAATTGATTGGAAATGAATTATGGGCGAGAGAATGAAAGGGATACTCAGTCTTGCCAGATGATTAAAATTTAAAAGTGATTTCAAGTACCTCAAAACTCATAACTAAGAAATATTCAGTATAACATTGAGTAGAAAAATTACCCTCAAAAGTCAATTATTTAGGTCCAAAATCTCCATATACCTGCTCTTAACAATACCAAGCACAAATTATAATCGGTTGAAAACCAATTGAACCCCAAATCTGAGACATTAAATTTCTAAGAACTGACTAAAAAATTGCTGAACCAACTAGTATCATATTTTACCATGTCATCCAAGATTCTATCATCATCAACACAACTCTGCTGAACAAAATTATCCAGATTGTGTATAACTGTTGCTCACGCAAAGATAACTAATTTAACATGGCACTGAATCAACTGATTCTCCTACTTAAAACAAATAAAACAAAACAAAACAAAAAAATCAGTCACACACTTACACCAACAATTATTATAAGCTGAAACGTACTTTATACAGATACTAGCGTTTTAACCCGTGCGATGCACAGGGAGACGTTATGACAAAAATAATGTATTTGTTTGTAATTTATAAAAAGTTTTAAAGAATGAGCCATAATTTATTTGTTTGTAATTTATAAAAAGTTTAAAAGAATAAGCTTTGGTTATTGGGAATTATACTAAAGTTATTTAATTGCATTTAAGGTAGGATATTGTGAGTGCAATCCAATATATTATTTTTGGTTAAATTTTTAATATATTAAGACTAATATGATGAATCTCTTATTAATATAATATAATAGCATGTATACGAAAGATGTTTAGGTCTACAATAATAAAATTTGAAATTGAGATTTTGTTATATTATGAAAATGAAAGTGAAGACTTTAAAAAATGATTGTTTAGTCAATTTAAAGTCGAAGCTTTAATGTAACATTGACATAATTTTTATAAAAATTAATAGGCTAAATATAAATATTTACAAATAATATAATTAAATCAACATAATATATTTTTGTGCTTAACAAAGAAATTAAATCAACAAAGCTTTAAAAACTTAACTAATTAAACTTCTATAAAAATAAACAATAAAATTAAAAAAAGTTCCATTTAAAGATATATATGAGTTGAGATATTTTTTATGCTTGTAATGCTATAAGGGCATCAACATTATTAAACACCTTAGTAATAAATTTAAAGCAATATTAAACATTATGTAATTTCAGTACATAACTAATTAAGAAAAATTACGTATGAACTGCCAAATGAAGTAATATATATATAAATATCTAATGTTGGAATATTTGAATCTAATCCTCACATACTAACACTTCACAATTTATTATTCAATCACATTGAAATGTATTATTTGCAAATTTATATATTCCTCAATAATACCTAATAATTTTATAAAAAAATCGGACTCAAAATCACCAATTTTAGCAAAACTCAATAGAAATAAAGAATGAAATCCGAAATATTATTTATGCCTTAATTAAATAAAAAAACTTAATTCGTTCTAATGTCTGAATCAAAGAACATGATGATGCTCAGCTATAAAGAAAATAATCAAACATTTCTAAAAACTTCTCTAAAAATATAATTCTTGCAAATAACTATTTCACCGCCGATGTCCTTGTCCAACAAAATCTTCAAACTTGCTTTCGTGGTTGATCTTGACACAACAACGTACAGTTGGTCATGACTAAATAATGGTCTCCTCAAGTACAAACCAATATTTGAAAGCAATTGGCCTTGACTCTTGTTTATAGTCATTGCATGCGACACGATCACTGGAAACTGCCTTCTTTGGAACCTAAAAAGAATACTAATATCAGTCGGTGTTAATGTAAATCTTGGAATGAGCACTACCTCTCCTGCATTAGTTCCAGTCAACAACAGTGCATGCAAAACGTGTTTCCCCAAATTAGTAACCAAGCGCCTAATTCCGTTACACAAACCTCTTAACCCTTAATACAGACCATTACAGAATGGTAGGTTCTTCTATTATTCAACCATAATTGAATTCATATATCTGTTATTCTACCACAACTGAATTCATATAACAATCAAGGCCTTAAATAGTTGAAGACTAAAAGTTCAAAAATATATATTACCTGCAGGGTATAAATGAAATTATTAAACTGAAAAACTTGAAGGCAGGATATAATGCGTAAACATTTAGAAACAATATAATCAAGACCATCAGTGTTCCAATATGATTTAATAAAAAAACAGCTTCAATTCTCAAAAGGAAAAGGATTAGACAACTTCTGTATTTAGAAATACCCCCAAAATTAATAAAATATTTCATGCAAGGTACATGAAGGAAATATTTGATAAACAAAAAATTAACTATAAAGAAATAATTAGAGGAAAGCTTTGATGAACAAACAACAAACTACAAAGGATAGACTGATCACATATGAATGTGAATTAATTGACTCATGCATTTATTAAATCAAAACTTTGGGTTACTATGTCAAACCAAGTGAACAATTACACTTTCTGCAGTCCCAACCCTAATTTTGTCCTAAAGACATTGTCACTGCTACATATCAAACTAAACTCTTATAATAAACACATTATCATACAAAAGAACAACTAATTAAAAGAGCACATTCCTACAACTTTAAGCTTAATACAACATACGTAGCATGTTTGAAAATATTTTCTGTAGTCACAACCCTAACCAAGATCTAACTACAGCATTCTGATCATCACTAAATATCAAAATAAACCTGTAAAAGAAACATATCATCATTCAAAAGTATTGCTTATAGAATGAGCATATGTCTTAAACATTAAATGCAGTACACCATTCGAAAAAACAAACAAAGCTTAAACAAAAGGAAGAGCTCTAAAGACAGCATTCTGATCATCACTAAATATCAAAATAAACATGTAAAACAAACAAATTATCATAAAAAAACATAACTTACAGAAAGAGCACATGCCTCAAACATTAAATGTATTACAACATTCACACAAACACACATGTAAAACTGAAATTTAAATAGAGGACAATGAGATAGAATAGGTACCAAGTTCTTTACCTCAACAACATGCTCTTCATCATACGACATTATAGCCCATCCATGTAAAAATACTCAGTGCAAAATTGGCATAATTACTCAGTCTACTGCTCTTCTTTTTCTTCATACTCTTCTCCTTTACAAACATATGCAATGCACCCCCATGTAATAAAACAATTCACTCTTGCATTTTTTACAAAGATTAGATAACTAAAGCAATCATACACTAATATCATATACAAATAACCACAACTTTAGTCACCTCAATGAAAGTCTACAAAAAGAATTTCATTTAAAAACTAATGGACAAAATTTTCGCTATCAAAGAGATAATGTAGAAGAGGAAAAGACAAAAATGGATTTTTATAAAGAACAAAGATCAGTAGACATACTCTTATACAACTTATGAATGTGTCAAATCTATATCTATAGAATCAACGAATGAACAAATATATACTCAAGATGCAGTTTGAGTAGAGGTGAACTTATAAAATATACAACAAACACAAAAATCCAGAAAGTGCAATCTGATTCATTCCATACCTCATAATGACTATATCTTCACTATAAAATAATTTTCTTAAAATATGTTAGATACAAATTAAAATAGTTTTACAACTCTCTTTTAAAGCTCACATACAATTCAAATGTGAATTTGAAGCTGAACATCAGATAGCTTTTATCATTGACCATAATAAATTACATTTGTACTTTATCATAATTTGACTCAAGCTTGATGAGTGGTGCAAAAACATTTTGATATTGCAGAAGAAACAAATTAGCCATAAAATTAATTAGGACAACTGAATACCAATACTCTTGTAAAAAATTATATCAAAATTGACTTTAGTCAACTAATTAAAGAGAACCTAGTAAGCATCTTCATACTTAAAAAATACAGGTAAGGGCTCATCTTTCGCACCAGGTTTCTCAAGATCTTCCAGTGAAACATCTGGACTAGTCTTCCAGAGCTCTTCTATTTTATTTATCTGTTTGGTACTAATTTGTCAAGCCCTCAACTGCTCTTGTTAAGATGGAATTTTACTGGCAACAATTAAAAAAGTTAGTAGTGGGAGCATAAAGTTTATAGAAGAGAAACAAATGTAAGCACAAAACCTTCAGTAACCATTGCAAGAAACATCTATCATCAATAAGTGGACATCATTGACTCAGGTCCCAATTTATATCTTTTAAAGCATTGACATTGAGGCATAGTTCCCTACACAATAGAACAATGACTCTTTTATTTTTACAAATACGAATCCAAGGAGAAAACATTTCGACAACAAAAATTATATGACTCAAGAATAGTTAAAGTGAAAATTCCTTAAAAGCAGAAATTTTAAGGAAGCTTACATGATCACAAATAGGTCGACATTATACCTTAAATTAAGATAAAAAAACCTACAATTTTTGCACACTATGTTTTGGAATCCTAGCTATAATTGCACATATAAAGGAAGTCAACTGCATTTTCAAGAAAAGGATAGAACCGTTCTTATCAACAAATGACCCAACTATAAATATTCTTTTAGTCAAAACACATCAATAGTTTTCATGTCTTAGTGTTTTCATTAGACATAATTTTCTACTCCAAAACCTTAAATTAAGTTGTTACGAAGAAGTACAAATTATTGTTCATCATTGTGCTCATACTGGAATTTCAAACTCTCCCTCAGATAATACAAAAAAAAGAAAGAGTCCCCAATTCAGATATTTGACTCTACCTTTAAGAAACATCGAAACAATCATAAAAATTAATAACTCAATCAAAGATTTTTTCTCAATATAATATAATAACTCAATAAATTTTTTAAAATTTGAGACACTAATAAATAGTATTGAGTTAATAACAAACCTGATAGATTTAGTATTAGGCATAAGAGGAATTTGCCAAAGCTGGACTCAATATTCCCCTTTACTTCTGTTTGAATAAGTGTAACCATAGTACTCAGTATGGATAAAGAAAACTAAATTATTAATAAATCTGCTTAGGTCTTTTCATGTTAACCTGGATCAGTTCATCTTATACGTATATGCATCTCTATGCTGTGGTGAATCAAATATGTGCAGGAGCTGTCCTGTCTAAATCAAGATGCATCTTTATATCTGGTAAAGTTATTTCTTCAATTCTTTAACACTCAAACCCTGTAAATAAAAGACACCCTTAATCAAAAATCAAGAAACATCCAAAAAAATCCAACACAAACTCATCTATTCTCCAAAAGTAAATGTAAATAAGAATTCTGCAAACTTCAAATATTAGAAGGTTCAATGACATAACAAAATACTCAAGAAATATACAAATCTTACAGTTAAGATCATGGATGGTTCAATTACTCTTAAATTTTGGCTAAGAATTTCTCTGTTAATATAATTGACAACTTAAATACCAACTATCAACAAAGTACTCTCACAGACTGTACACTAAATATTTTAAGAATCTGCAGAGGGCAACCCACATGTTGTTTAGTTTTGTTTGACCATTTTTTGTAAATGAAATTTTCTTTATTAATCTATAAGTATGTAATCAATTAGAATTTGGGTGCTAATCTATTTTTTATTAATCTATAAGCATGTAATCGATTTTCAAGTAAAATTGCATATTAGGTGTAATAGTAAAATTAAAGAGACATTATATATTCCTTAATACATTGCTCTATCTCCAACCAAATTAAATAAATTTATTTTCGATGGACGTAAAGTGTCTCAAAATTTGTTTCATTATATGACACTTCTACTTCGTAATACTATACTACAACTATACCAGTTAGGCATAATTCCTCAATAGGAACAATAAGCACGTACCCATTTATGTCAGTGCAGATTCCATAACTGTAGCTACATTATCGGTCACCAACAAAAAGCAACTGACTAATCTATTCTTGATTGCAAACATCCACACTTCTCAATAATTCCCAAACTGATAAACCATCAACTCCCAAACATAATCCATAACTTCAACGAATATCCTCTAGATATCTTCTGAATATTGTAAGAGACAAAAATATTAATGTTTTATCATACAAAAAAAAGAATCACTCTTCTCCAGCTGAAAAGGCAAGATTAATACAAAATTCAACATTTCAAATAAAGAAGATGAAAAGTATATACATGCAGGATTGTGTCATACCAAATTTATGGAATGATTGGCCACGGGCAAAAAGAAACCCATCTTCCTTGATTTTGAATCTCATGCTCCAATCATTTATCTTGTCACATTCTCATTTTAGAGCATAATATATATAAAATAACAAATGGACAATATATTGAGAAGGAAGAATGCTTATTAAATTAAAAATTATGAACAAATCTTGCATTTAAAATATCTCTCTTATCCATAGATAATCATATCTTATATATTATCTGTGACTGATCAACAACCTCTCAGTTATGATTGTTTGTTTAAATTCTGCAAGATACCTATTATAATTATCAATCCTGAGAGATCTATACATTTCTCTACACCTAAATTGCAAAGAAGATCTTAAATTTTATTTAAATCACCTGGATGGTTAATCACACTGCGTATATTATCTGTGACTACATGTATATTATCTGTGACTAATGAAAAGCATCTCTTACATTAATAGTTAGATCAACCTGCACTTCAAGAAAAAAAAATGAAGAACCAAAGTTTTTGCAGAAAAGATAATCATCTGTATAACAAAACAAAGTTCAAGAAAAGCTTAATAAATTGAAAACCCGAGTTGCTCCATTCACTCCCACCACAAAGAATAAAAAATGCAAAAAAATTGCAGCACTACCCATGAATTCAATAAAGTTTCTTATAAGAGGAAATCAATCAATTAATAATTGAAGCATTCCTATAGAGTTCTTCAATACCTAAATTGCAAAGAAATTTTTTAGTTTTTATTTAAATCAATTGAATGGATAATCATATATTGTATGCTATTTGTGACTAGTCAGCAACATCTGTTTTTATCAGTAATCAGCAACTTGGCAATATTTTTTTATCCATTTTGTATTCTTCTGATTGCCTCTTGATTTCTCCTACTTTTCAATAGATGATAAGATTTTCCAGTAACATTCAGACAAAAAAATCACTCCTCAAATCTTTCCATCCAAACACAACCTTAAAAAAGTTAAAAAAATTAATATTTAAAAACATTAATCAAACATAGAAACCACAAACACAAGTTAATTGGTTATACATACGGTAAATAAGATGAAAGAAACCATGTTGTACATAAACAATTAGAAGATATAAGAAATCAACTTTTTTCCTCATGTGCCTACAAATTCTTTTGGAAAGCACACATTCAAGATAGAGACAAAAAAATACAATATTAATATGTTTCTAAGATAGTTTTGATCCGAACTATCGATCTTCTTCTCTATTTCACTGAAATGTAATGAGTAACATTTTAGTCCTACTATAAATTCCATAATAACTTTATGAGCAATCAGGAAAATTATTCAGCAAATTAAAAATAGAAATAAAGTTAAAAAAAAAACTTAATATAGCACATCTCTCAACACCATGATCAAGATCACAAAGGATTTAAAAAGGCCTCATAACCAATTCATGTTTAACTGTGGAAATTCAGAATGCATCACCTTTCAGCCTTAAAGTTCCACTTTCATACCTGTATTTTTTTTATTGTACAACAATCAATTCTCTCAAAACATACTTTAATCCACCAATACCAGCAGCAGTAAACTGATAAAATTGAAAAGGAGTAAGTTTATTTCATGTGGCAATGATATGAACATACAAAAACCATTGGATAAATCATAGAATATTGAAATTAGAGAATTATGGCCAAAAATCTAAATTATGCAGCAATGAATCACTAATGAGAAGCAAATTCCATTCATATTTTTTGATAGCACATCACTTTGTTGTATAAATAGTTGTATAAGTCAATGTATAAATACCTATTGTTTAGAGAGTGCCTATACTTGATTGGTCGTTAATAGTCCGGACGACCAAGAAGAGAGATAATAAAAACAAGAAAAGAAACTAATTACAATATTTTTGGAATTTTCAATGCAAAGGAAATCTTCATGATGCAATTCAAATGGATCAATCATGTAACACATCTAATTGCCTCCCAATTTAAGCTATCATATTAAGAGCGATCACTATTTTCACCTAAACTCTCTCTCGAGATGAAGAGGATGTAGGCCCTTACAAAGACCCCAAAGTAGCACATATGATCGATACCATAAAGAACACCTCCCAATAGGTACTAATTACACGTACGAGTTCCCTAAAAGGTACTAAATCATAGGTAATATTCCCTTTCTAGGTACTATGAATTCACTAAGGTTGGGTTCCCCTCACTAGATTAATTGACCTCTCGATCTAACCTCTCTAGTGTCCACTTATGTAGTTCTAAACATGAGAGGTCGTCTCCAATTCTTCCCACATTAATCCACATAACCCACATGATGAAATGATTAAATTAATTCCTAAAACACATAATTGAACTCTCGTTCTAACCACATGCACTAGATAATTAACCACACAAATCAAACATATAGATTAAACAATTAAGTATCCATAAATGAAACTAATCAAAGCCGGGATTGCAATTTAAATAATATAACAAATTAATTCATAATCTAAATATCACTTAAACATCCAAAACATAGAAAATAAAAAGATAATAAGTAGGATTAGATTACACCTTAATGAAGTTTTACATCCATGAGGATCATCCTTTCCTTGGTGTCCCCACCTTCTTGGAAAACAATAAAATCCTAATCTAGAAAAAACATTTAAACTACGGACGGATCCCTCACCCCGAAAGGGGGAGGGATCTCAACTATGGAGATCTTAAAAAGCTCTCCTTAACTATTGAATCTAATGATTCAATTTAATGGAATTTAATGGGTGAGAATTGATCCATGGTGGCTTTCATAGAAGAGGGTATTTATAGTAGTAAGGATGAGAGAAATTTGAGTGAGTTTTCAATGTGGGACAAGTGGGGTCATGTAGTAGTAGAGTAAGAGGAATTTGTGGTAACTAATCAATGTGGGATAATTTAGCTCATGGCACCAAAAATGGGATTTATAACAATTTTTTCTTTGGCCCGTTCTTGCTCGTTTCAACTCCAAATTGAGCTTCGTTTTCTCCCACATCTTCCTCTTCACTTGTAGAATCCATTTTTATCAAAATCACCCATTTTTCTGCAAAAATAAACAAAAATACCTTTCTCCAAATAATCAAGCAATTAATAGTATTTTCATTAAAATCATGCTCAATTATTAAATTAAAGCCACAAAAATCCACTTAAAATCTAGGTGAATTTCACAACGATCCCCAAACTTAAAGTGTTGCTCGTCCCCGAGCAACGAAAGAAAAGAAAGAACGAGGAGGGAAATTCACCTAGAATTGAAACAAGATATCAATGAGATTGAGTCACTTCAAAGCTATTTCAATTCAATCAAAACAAGCGACAAGATATCAATTTAAATGCATACAAATTAAATTTAGGAAATATGCAAGCAAGTGAGACTTTCACTACTCCTCTCTAGATTTTGCTTTTCACTCTCACACTCAAGGGGTGTATGGAAGAAGTATATACTCTCAAAAATCAATTCAAATGTATGTCATTACCATATGCTTGCCAAAGGTCTAAACTCTCTACCACTTGTATGTGTTAATTATTGAATTAAAAAGGTCTTTAATGGGGTTGTAATGTACGCTCTTTAGTCTTGGGTAGGAAAATTTAGGAAAAGTAAGCTCAAGATTAGTAGAGAATTTAAGTTGATTGATCACTTCAACTCTCATCCTCTCTTTTTCTCTTTTAACCTCAAGAAAAATGTAATCTTCCATCTGACACACTAACGAACCATTTTTCTTCTTTTTTTTGTTCCACTATTAAGTTTTTTTTCTCTCTTTTTCACAAGGGCTCTCTTTCCATTTTTCTAGTAGAGCTCCTTTATGCTTCTTTTATACAAGCTTTACTCAATTTTTTTTCTTCTTTTCACACAACCTCCATTTTTTATTTTTCATCTTTTCTCCATCTTTTCTTGCACTTTCACAATTTCTCTCTTTCCAAACTTTCTTGTAAGCTCAATTCAACCACTTCATCCCCATTAATCCTCTACTAATCAATAAAGGTGATTAGGATATAAAATATGGATAAAAATGGCTAAATTTGTAGGTTGCCAAAGAAATCTTTATATATATATAATAGCACAAGTTGGGGCATTTATGTCATTTTTTTTCCCGCCTAAAAGCCGATTTTTATTTTAGGAATGTTTTATAATCTAATCTTGATCGTTCATCCTGTGCAACATAATCTCACCATTCACTATTAATTGTATTTTGTTTAATCTTAATTATTATTCACTGAAATGGATTGTGGCTAAATCACTGAATCGATTATCCAACACTCATTAACCCTAGAACTGCGGTCTACCCTCTCTCAAATCTTGCTTCTGGCGCATTCCGGCAGTTCTTCGATTAATGCATCAAAGTTTAATTCTCTTCTTCTCTATCGTATGATTTTCCCGAATTTTTTCGTCGTTGCTAATAAGCAATGTCTTCAGTGCCGAAGATGTGGCGGCGGTGAAATCAAGGGTTCCAAACGGGTGGCTTCCCATGGGCTAGAATTGGCATATAAATGTAGATTTGAAGTATCAACCGCTGTCGTTCGAAATCACGAACGGTGTGAGCGTGAGCGTGACGTCACACAGTGTGGCGCCGCCCGGGAACTGGGAATTCTTACCCTTCCTCTACTCTCTGGCATCTCGATGGAGAGTCCTATTCTTTCATCGGAAATGAACTTTCATATCTTCTTTATTTTTTTCTTTTTTACTGCACACATGATTCTGCATCGCATTCTTCTCCTTCGAGATCTCTGGCGAGGAGGAAGAGGCTATGTTTCATCCCTGCAAGATATAGCTTTTTCATCTGCTAATTCTTTGAGATTGTGGGTAGGCGCCAAGGAAAAAATCGATGAAATCTTTCCAGAATAATTTAACAGATTGAAGAAATTGGTGGGCTGTTGATTCTTCGTTGTTTGATTGGGTTTGTAAACACCCCTTCTTTCTTCCCTCTTCTCTCGCATATAAGATCTCTCTTCCCTCTTCTCTCTCATATAAGATCAGTCATTGTATATATATTTACGAAAAAAATCATGGGAAAAAATTGAATTTCGTTTTCCGATCCTGTTCGTCTTGCAGAGTAGAGAACTGATTAGTCAAAGGGACTGAAGTGGCCGGCATAGAGGAAACCGTAGCCTTAGGAGGTTGAACCGTAGCAGGATTGACCTTGATACCGTCTGAACTATCTAAAAGAATGATGAATAAGATAACTCAAATAAAGAAGAATGAAAGCATGAGAGTCTCTTTCCTCACTCTTTTTCCAACAAATCTGTGTGAGGTTTTACAGATTGAAGAAATTGGTTGGCTGTTGATCTCCCTTCTCTTTTCTTTTCATATGAATCACCCGCCACCATCAGGATGATGTTCAGAACTGTTCAGAACTCATCCTAATTGCTCTCGATTCCTTTTTATTTTACTGCAAAAGCCATCTTCCTCTTCTGTTGGTGTTCTTCATATTAATCTAATTTTAATATCTTTGAGAAATAATTGTTTTTTTTTAATTATGAATTTATATGTTTAGGTAAGCTAATTTTATGAGGAATCGAGAGCCCGCTCATAAAGAGATACCCAGGAATATCACGAATTTGAGGAATTCGAAGTTCGACAAACAGCAACTTGACACAGTTCGGGTTAGGGTGGAAGACATGATGGGTCGACCCAAGCCATGCGTGCTCTGCGCCCACACATTCGTGCTCATTTGGATGAAGATGTTGACGAGGTATTTCTGTCGCTTTTTTCCTTTATAATCTTCCGATTCATCTGTTCCATTCAATTTGCAACTTATTTTATCTAATTGTTTTGTTCTTCTTACAAAGTAAGAAGAAACAAATTTCTTTTTAAACTTAAACTTCGAAGCTGGGGCGGGGCAGGTGTTGATATTTCTCTAAGTTGCTAAGCCTTTTCTATTTTCAACTTTGAAGCTGCAGATTTCTTTCATGCTGTTGAGATGAATGCCACTTCTCAGAATGGCAGAAATTGAAATTTTGAAAATACACAATCAGGATTCTTGGGAAGAACTGTAATCCTCTTCGAGTTGAACTTTGGGGTGTCTGCAATCAGGCTTCTCACTGATAATAAACCACATAGAGATGTGCTCGCTCTTTCAAAATGTCTTTTTCTCTTATGCTTTGAGTTTTTTCTTACTGAGTTTTTGTAGTTTTCATACTTGCAATGCACAGTGTAAGCAATTCATTAGGCTGTTCTAAATAATGAATTGTTGATTTCTTTTGCAAATGAATATTTTTTTGTTAAAAAAAATTCCATTGCTTGGTGTTATGGGATTTTTAATTGGTCTTGGTGTATTTTCTTTCATTGGGCAGGTCAATAAGATAGAAACGATTGATTTTATAATGATTTCATTTAGAAATGCTATTTGGACTGCAGGTCATGTCATTAGCATACTATTATATCTCTTACTTTCTTGGTATTCATCTCATCATTACAATTTACAATTATGAATCCAGTCATTTAACACCAGAAGATGTTAGTTTATCATAACGGCGAGGATTAACAATATGTTCTAATTGAACTTTTAAAGTAAATTTTCTTTAATTTAACCATGTCTTCATTGAACTTTGCAGTGATAAACTATTCAAAGAAATCCAAAACCTATTTTTGAAGTTATTGTAAAGGTTGATACATCTTTTGATATTTATGTAGATTGCATTAACTTATATATTTTAAACTGTGCATAGTTTCCTCAATTTCTGTAACCTAGAAGCTCTTTTGTCCATTACCGTTGAAGCTCTGTTTCTTTAATTGCTAACTAGAGCTTTTTTTTAGGTTCTTCATCAAAAGGAGATGTCCATGAAGCAATACTACACAGATATTTTGACTACTGTCATTTTATCTCTCAAGTTCATTTTCTATACAACAAATGATCACACATTGCTCTAAAATTGATATCGATGGAAGCAAGTGATCAATTTTTCTAATTGTTTTGTTCATCTCTTACTCACAGATAACGATACGGAGTGGCCTGTGTAAATGATGAGCCCTATAATGATTATTGATTGTTGTGTTTCCTCCTGCGAAATTCAAGTAATTGATTTGAATTAATTTGAACTTTTCTTGGTATTGTTGGGCATGAGATATATTTAACGAAGTTTTATAGCAATGATATCAATGGGTACATCCATTGCTAAGTTTGTTTCTTACTAGGCGTCTCTTAAACACTTATCTCCCTAAAAAAAGTGTTTAGATTTAACTTCTTTTTTTTTGTGTTCTGTGGTATGAACTCTGAAAATAAATTATATGTAGTTTTTTAGTTGTATCAAAAGTGTAAATTCCTATATCAGTACTTATTGTCTTCTTTTGATCTATCTTGCTTCATTCATTCGAAAGTTTTATTTCTATACAAGAGAATTGCTTCATACCTATTGACAATTTCTTTGTGGTTATTATCAAGTTAATTTCTGCAAGATTTGGTATCCCTAGAAACTTCTTTCATGTCATAATTGGGCCAGATTTTGCTGGTGATTCCCTGTGCTAGAGAAACCTTGCCTGTTTTATATGATTTATGAAATCTATAGCTATCTGCATTGATTTTTGGTTCTAAAATGGAATGTCGCTAACTATAGAAAAGGAACTGCAAGTGGACTGTTGCATTAATTTCTGATTTTTGGTTCTAAAATCATAAATATGCATGTTCCATTTCTTTTACAGTAAATTGATAAGGCCATGAGTCATAAAATAGGATGATAGTTTTTTCCTTTTTTTATGTTTATTTAAAATAACAATAACATGTAGACTAATCTTAAAGTCTATATATGTGAAACCTGATTTATTTTATGCAAATGTAGGATCTGTGGCATCGACAACAGATCTTAAAGTCTGCATGTGGCATCGGGGCGCTGATGGGTAAAGGATGGAAGATTATCGGCGCGATTCGGAAAAGCTCCGGGGCTAAAATTCGGGTGAGAATCTGATTTTCATTTAAATTTTCATTTAAGCATCTAAATTGTTATCTTTGCAAATAATTGTATCTTATGCTGACGGGAAGAGGTTCTGTAATGTGCTTTAGTAAATTTCTTATTTACTAAATATATTGCACCTCATAAAAGTTTTCACCTATAAACTCAATACCTATAAATTCAATACCTATAAGCTCGACAGCTGCCTGCTTCTGTCTTTGATTCTATTACATCTTGATCATTGCGGTCTACTTAATACTTGGTCACATGCTTGGTACCAATCCTGATACTGTACATGTTTTATTATTTATTCTTGCTAATTATGGGTTACTGGATCAAGTTAATTAGATTAGCATTGAATAGATTATGGTCCATAAACAACTCTTGCGTCTTTACCCTGCCAAAGATATGTAAATAATTTAATGTTATGACATCCACATATGATTACCTGAAATTTTCCACATAGGTGATCAGGAAGATATGAAATGACCGTCTCTATTTGTATTTAATAATTGAAGTATTCTCATCAAACTTTGACAGATCTTAATATAATCATCAAGAAGAATAAAAGGACAACGTGCAGCTGGAGGTGATAACCAAAAAGTTGGTTCGAGGGCTTCATCAATTTAGCATGAAAGGTTTGTTATATCAGTTGTTAATATTTTGTAACTATACTAAGCATGCAATATTTTAAAACTTCATTTAAGTTGTATTCTATTCTGAATTTTAGTGTACATCAAAAGAATCAAATGTTCTGGTTCTTATGTCTGTAGACTTGCAAGAAAGTATGCACTTAGCAGCTGCCAAGCAAATGAAGCATGTTCTGATTGCTAGAAGTGGGGCATGATACACCTTAGGAAACCGTGTGTATAAAGTAAAACATATAATTACCTTTAATTCAACACACGGTTTTAGTGGTTGTGATTTTTATTTCTAGAAACTATGTGTATCCCTAATTTGTTTGTGTTCTACTTCATACATCAAATCACGATCCCAAGAAAAAAGCGCATCCTCGAAGGAGAATTATGAACCCCTTCTCAATACTTGCATTAATTCATATTTGAACCGTGTATTGTCTTGATTGTAATTTTTCAAATCAAAATTTTAGTGTCTGATCCCGTCTTTCTTGCTCAAAGGTTAGTTTTTATGTTGCTGGTTTTTTTCTTGCCAAAATATACGAGTAACATTCATGTATTTAATTTTTTGACTTTAATATTTCATGTAATGTTTAATGGGGTTTTCCTCTTCTATCTTGGAAGCTACAGACTATGTTTTATGCCATTTTATTGATTTTTTTACTGAGCATTCTTGGTTTAGCTTTTGTTGGCTATTTTAGGACGTCGTTTTGGTAAAGATAAAGATCTTTATATACATTTATTTAATTGTGGAGGGGTAGGATATTGAGATAGGGGATACAAGGGGCTGTATATATGCTTTTTTTTTAAATTTAAAATCATGCTATCTTTGATGCAAATGGTCCATGTCGATCTTGATCTCTTTCATTGTTATGTTTCTCTGAGTAGAAATAATGTTGGTTGGTGGATCACTTGAATCCATGTTGAGCTCATATGTCCAATTTCTTGGTATTTATTTTCCCAAAAGAAATGAAAGAACAAAGCTTTCTCTAAATGTAGTAGATAAATGAAATAACGTTGCAACTACATCTGTATTCTCTAATCTTTTATATTTTTGATTCTGCTATGTTCAGTGGGAAGCTCCAATGATCGTCAATGATCTCCAGAACAATTTCTCTAATGGGCTACCTTGAGATTTAGTATGATGGTTGATTCAGCAATAAATTTTCAAAACTAAATTAACATACATCGAGATTTCTCAGAGAGTTCCACAATCTCCCGGTACCCACAACATAATTTCTTTCTACGACTCGAATAGTTGCAATCGAAAATCGCGAATATGTGGTTTTCAAAATGGACAGAAGGAATCATGCTCATTTCTCTTCTATCATATAGCATAAGCCTCAATTGTTCTGCAATAAAATAAAATAACATCATACAATTACTGAAGAACAACAAACATCAGTCGATTCAGGAACTTATTTAAAATCTAATGAAAAATTGAATAATACATGATAAATCGGCCATCAAATTTTTATAAAAAAGTTGAAATTAGTTAATACTAATACAGAATATAGAGAATATATATTAATTAAACTTATAATATATGTATGTGAATTTAACAATATATACATATATATTTATGCACACAAATCATGATATGATATTTAGAAAACATAGTGCACACCAGCCCTAGAAAGAACAATCTGGAAATCTTATAAGAGTTCTAAAAAAATTGAGAGTAATTAATTCTAAATTGAATTTGATTATTAGTTCTTTATATGGAAAATAATTGATAAAATTTTTGAAGGTATTGAGCATAATTATTTATGAAATTAAATTTGATTATATAGTTTATAAGGAAGGTAATTGACAGAATTAATTTGATAATGTATTATTTATCAATTTTAATTTTAATTATTTAGTTTGAAGTATAGTATGAATTTAATTAATAAGAGACTCAAAATTATATTTTATACTACACTTATTAAAACGTGCATAAAATGTACTCTTGAAATTTTAAATTACCAATAATTCTAATATACTGGAAATAGAGAAAAAATATATAATATGTTCCTGTGCATCCAATCTCTCTCTATGCATCCAATCTCTCTCATCTACGCTTCTGTAATCAGAACAACACAGTTAATTATAAAAAGAAAAATACATTTTGACATCTAACCATAAAAAATTCATTAATAAATTAATGAAAATAAAGAACTAAAAATAGATGAAATAAATGTTTTAGATAAGAAATTAAAAAGGAATGCAGAAAATAAAAAAGAAAGACTGACAAAAGAATAACATACGAAAACAAAAATAATAGAAAATAAAATGAGAATGGAAAGTGCTTAAAAAATTCTCCTACTACCATGTCATTAATAAAAAAACAAACATCAGTCAATTCAGGAACATAACATAATTCACGAACATAACATATTTCATCAAGCCGTAATCTAGAGATTTTGGCATTAAGTAATGCACATTATTAAAATATAATAATAATTAAAAAAATCAAGTAATTAATACGTATGTATATTACCTGAATTTGTACGCGTAATGGAATCAGTATCCTGAGATTGAAGAATTACATAGAGCCATCGGGAAAAAATAGAAAAAAAAAACAATTCCAATCAATAAATTAGTAGTTGCCATAGATTAAGTTTAGAATACCCCATAAAACAATAGTTTGATGAATCTCGCTGCGCACAAGCCATCGAATCCCTCCCATTCATGACCAGGGGAATCGCGTGCCTCTGGATAGGCGTGGTGTGTAAGTACTCACAACTCTGCATGTTTTTCATCACATCCAATGAGAACCCCATCTCCTCAAACGACGTCGCCGGTGGGGTAATGCCGGCCCCCTTTGCCTCAATCGGAAAATACCGCTTGCCTAGAATCAAGGATTAACACAACATAGATCGAATACAAATCGAATCATAAATATTAAAGATGAAGACGAATCAAGAAAAGGTGTGCAAACAATTGAAAATCTCCCTTATGGGGTACCTCCAAAATAGGATAAACCCTATGTGTGTAGTCTCTCTCAAAATCTTCTCCATAGTCTTCACAAAATTGGTGTGTTCCTACGAAATAGGATAAACCCTATATATTTTAGCTTGTCTCTTTCCATATCTTCTCCACGGTCTTCACAAAATGAGGTGAATTTTGAGAAAATTTATCCAGAGAATGAAGAGAAGAGTGAAAGGTGAGATAAACGTAAGGTGAGAGAAGAACGAAAAATGAGACAAAAGTAAGAAAAAAATAATCTCTAGGGTTTTAATAAATAATGTTGATTTAATTGAAAGAAATCAATGGTTGAGATCAAGTGGATATAAGTTACCTTTAGGTGAATATTAATTAACCAAAAGTGGTGAAATCAGTTTTGGGGGGAAAGATTAGTGTAAAAATAGGTGGTAAATTTAGTCTTATTATATATATAAAGATAACGCGCGAACAAACAGAGGAAGCAAAGCGAGTCTGATTTGAACGAAGCATCGATCTGGGACACTTCAAAATTCGAACAATTTGAAAGATTTGTGAAGGAAATAGGTCATACAGTAGAGGGGTGCTGAACAACGTCGTTTGATAGGTTGTTGTAGAGAGTGATGAACGTTGGAGAGGAGTGGGGGGAAGGGAGAGAATTTTGGGTGAAGGCGAATGTGGTTATTCAAAATTTCAAAACATTTAGTCAAATGCACCGATGTATTTAGACGATTTTAATGATAAATTTTTTATTTAATCTCTATCATTAAATAAAATAATATAATTAATTTTTTTTTAAAAAATACATACTAATCCATTTTAAAGGGCAAAAGTTCACTTTGACCCTTCAATTTATTCCTCAAGGTCAATTAAGCTCTCCATCTTATATTTTTGTTCATTTAACCCTTTACCCTTATTAGTTCGAATCAATTAAACCCTTTTTCTTTTCCAAAAGTATCTATTTAACCCTCTATTTTATACCATTGAAATAACTATACCCTTAATCTATTATTTTAGTTATTCAATCCTTTTTTATATAACAAATATATTGAATATACTCTCTATATTTCTATTAATAAAACATAAGACACTCTACACCTGTTTCTAATATCCATCCTAATTTTCTTGAACTTTCTTCCCTTCTTTTTTTATTTTTTATTTTTATTTTTAGCGATTACAATCTTCATCTTTTATTTTATTTTTATTTATGTTATTATCATTATTATTGTTAATTATATTATTATTATTATATATTTTTTAATAAACAAAATGTAATTCGAGTTGTTATGTTATTTTTAATTTTTTGTTTTGTTTTTTTTACTTCCACTTATTTTACATACATATATTAAATAAAATTATAGATTATAAAATATTAAATATAAAATAATAACACTTTATAAATAATACATATAAAAGATAAATGTGATAATATTAGTGATAATAATTTTAATAAAAAATGATACATAATTAAGAAAAATGTGATAACTGTCAATTAAACTATTTCATGAACAAGTTATATAGCGAATGAAAAGTTACAACATTTTTAATAAAAAATAATACTCAATAAGACAAAAGTGATAACCATGCATTCAATTAAATTATTTAATTAACAATTCATATGACAAATACATATTTTTTTAAATAAAAGTGATATCAAATCAAGAAAAGATGATAATCATTCGATTAAATTATTTCATTAGTAAATCAATTTAATAATAAAATTAAGATTTTTACCAACGAAATATTTCATTAATTAAAATATTTTTTTCTAGTAGAACAAAGTACCAATACTACGAGTACTTATTTATAGAACAAAATAATAATAATAATAATAATAATAATAATTAATAAATAAATAAGTAAATCACCGCTGCGAGCCCATAAGGAGGGTCAAAGAGAGATTTATTTTTAATTTATAAGAATAAAGGTAACATTTGATCTATAAAAAATAGAAAAGGGGCTTGTATAAAGAAAAAAAAATTCAATAAGGGGCTAATTTGATCCATAAATGTAAGATGAAGGGTTTTCAAGATCCTTGCCCTTTATTTAAAAATGCAGGGGCTAATTTGATTCAACTCAATAAGAATAAGGGTATGTTTAAAAAATAATTGCTCCATTTTAAAAATATAAAAATTAAAGTGCACCTACTTACATAAGAAGAATAAAAAATGATAACTTCTATAATAAAATGTAATATTCAATAATGAAGTTATTCTAGAGTGCACTTGGTGCGCCGGTGTACCTTAGAATTCATAGACTAAAAGTATAGTTAGTGGGTAGTTATCTTATTTTAATTTTTAATTATTTAAATTAATGAATGGTAGAGATTCAATTATAGTTTAAACTAACGGTTGAAACCGTCCAAGTGCACTGGTGCCACAGTTGCATCGCAGTCGAACTCTCAGTAATGATATTTCATAAATAATTTATAGTATAATTGAAAAGTGATAATATTTCATTAAAAAATGATAATATTTTATAAAGAAAATAATAACTAATTAAAAAAAATTAATATTATTCTTTGTATGACACATTGAAAGATTATTTATTTTAAAAGCTTTATTGTAATCGAGTGGAGAGTATAATAACACAAATCATTTAATTTAAAAAAATAAATAGAATGATTATGACAGATCGAATCTCTTATTATATTTTGGCATTACTTCTGCAATTTCAAATAGTTAGATAATTATCCAATTAACATGTATGATATAATAAAATTTATTTATACTCTAAATAAAAAAAATGTCAAAATACATATAAAATATAATAAAATTTACATTTTAAATAAAAAAATATCAAACCTTTAACCCTAAAAGAAAAGTATAGATTTATACTAGTGTACACCGTAGCAGACCACTCATGAATAGAAAATAAATATAATGGGTGACAATGCCCTTGCCGAGTTTAAAAAACTCTTTCCTGCCAAGTTTTTTATGAAAAAACACAAAAGTGCCAAAAATGAAAAAAAAAAAAAAAAAAAAACTGACTTGATACGACACGATTTTAATTTTTGAAAAAATCATTATCGAGTCAACTTTTTAGACTACTTTTTCATTGGTTGAAATTTTTCTCTGCATATATTTCATCTCATGTTAAAATTTTGCTTTGTTTCAAGTTAATATTTACATTTTTTTTCATTAAATGAAACCTAAATGATACAATTAATTACTTTACATAAAGCTCACATGAAATATTAATACAATTATCCGTTATACTTTAAAATTTTTACTTACATTACCTATTAAGATAGTATATCTCTAAAAATTTTACTTACATTACCTATTAAGATAGTATATCTCTAAATCTTTTAATTTACACGCAAAAAAATCAAATTTAAATCTTAACAAAAATAGTACTTCATCCGTCCTCCTCCGTCCGCCTTTAAGGGTACCATTTGCCTTTTGCATATGGATTAAGGAACATTATTATTTAATGTGTAGTGTGTAGTTATATTAGTGGAGATGTGAGTCCATTTCTTAGTTGTATTATTAGGTGTGTGTGGGTCTCATATATATAAAAAAAGGAAATGAGACCCTTAGGGCGGACGCTCAAAATGGAAAAATGACACCCTTAAAGGTGGACGGAGGGAGTACTATATATTATTCATAACCAAAGATATCCAAAGATATAACATTGACATCCAAAAATTTCTATTACTCCGTAATTACATTCATTCCGAAATAAACTTCACCGTTGTTGTAGATACGAAATTTAAAAAATAAAAGTAATTTTTGACCAACTTTAGTGATTATTTGATTTTTGACTGTTGGATGGTAATGTAGTATTTTTAGACGATAAATAAATAATACTACATTCATCCCATAAAAAGAGTTACATTTAGTGTTTGCACGAAGATTAAAAAATATAGCATTTTAATGTGTAGTAAGTTGAGAGATATAATAATTTAATGTGTAGTGAGTAATTGTATTAGTATTGTTAAGCCAATGAAGATAAAATGATTGATTTATGTGGGTGTCATCTACTAAAAAATGAAATATAACTCTTATAGAGTGACGTCTTAATTAGTAAAATGTAATTATTGTGGACTAAAAAATAAAATGTAACTCTTATAGAGTTATGTCTTAATTAGTAAAATGTAACTCTTGTGGCGAAACAGTAAAATGTAACTTTTGTGTGGGTGGAGGAAATAAAGTATATTATGTGTGTTAGATATGAGTGGTAAATTTATATTAACTCATATGTACTTTATGGGTATTGGTAAATTATATTTCATTTTTTTATGAGAAATTTAGTATATGATGAACGAAAATGAAAAGCGTGGGTTTTAATTTGAGACAAAGAGAGCAATAAACCATGAAAAATGAAAATAAGCAGTTATTATTTCATGATTCATTTTCAGGAGTACATTAAAAGAAACTAGTAATAAATGGATAACTGTTATCGACGCACCACATTGCGGATTATCATGACCAAACGACGTAGTAATTAGTAAGGCTTTTACAAAAGAAAAGGCAGTGTTATTGGTGGGTGAGTATTTAAACGGCGTAGTATTATAAAAGTCAGAAACGAGCTAACAGGCTGGGAGCAAACGGCGTCGTATTTAAATGGGAATGGAGTTGGTGACGGAGGGATAGACGACGGTGGCGGGATGGGCCATGATGCGGCGGCCCTTGGCGTGGCGTACGCAGTAGACGAGGGCGCCGAGGGGCCACTCGATGAGGGCGGCGGCGGCGAAGGCAAGGAAGCCGATGGTGGGGCCCACCACCTTGCACCTGCAGGGGTTGCTCCTCGTTCCGCACTGCACGCAGATGGGCACACCTAACGCCATTTCTCGATTATTACGAATACTGGAACTGGCAGGAGTGGATAATCTTTTACTTTGATGGTTGAATTTGTTACTGGTATTGTATGATGAATGTGTTGTAACCGAAAGGAGTTTTTAAATAGAGAAGAGAATTGGAGAGGTGGCATAGCCGCATAGTGCTGTGTTTACTGCTCGACACGTGGTGCTTTTATTCACTACGAGATTGACACGTCTACTTTTTTGCTTTGGTGACTGCAACACTACTTTTATCCACATACATAAAACTAGTAATTCTCACTTTCCTTTTTCAATTCAAGTTTATATTTACATTATTACAAAAGTACACAAAAGTCATCATTGTTATCTGCACTATCCTTTGTAGTTCCAAAGGAATGAGCATAACAATTTCCATGCCATGTAGTGACTTAGATTGGAAACACTTTGAAACAAAATCAACAGAATTGCCTTATAGTATTTCACAAATTTCAAATAGTAACATAGTTAGAAACAGACACCAAATAAATCAACCCTCATAACTTTTCCCTACAAAATCCTTAATTAGATGAACACATGGAAGAAATGAAGCAGGTTTTTACAAAAAGAATAAGTTCATAGAAATCTAAAAGAAGAAAAAGGTAGTGCAGATTAAAAATATGTATCAAATTTAAAAATCATTTTCTGTCATTAAAATCTGAAACCTTTATAAAAATTAACTAAAAATATGAGTACGTCTCAAGCAATGTAGGTTGTCTGTCACTTGATGAAAATTTCAGCCATAATATAAACAACATAAAATGGGTTTGCAAGTTGCAACTACAGATTTAAGATAAGCTGTATAGTGTGTGTGTTCAGGCAAGCACGTTCTAGTAAGTGCATCCACACTTGACATATGCTCTGTACTTACACATGAATTTCACGACCAAGATCCAAACTCTTTAGCAATGTGCAAGCGGAAAGGTGCTCACAACCGCTGCCTCATTGGGTGCCTCTTGTCTCATCCTCCCATAGACACCAACATCTTCAAACCTGCTATTCTTTACAAACCCAATTATCAATACATTCAAATAGAATATAAAGGATTTGAGTAGCAGGCGGAGGACCTCCAAGAACCACACCACTAAATCACTAATGTAGTAAAAAATAATAGAAAAGGAAAATCACAAACTGGAACTCATATGGTTGGAAGGGAAGATATTGGGTTCACCATAAAGAGGGGTGATGGCAGATATGGTTGATAGGTTGAATGACTGCATGGAAATAGCACCTGCGGCACTCGTCACTCCTTCTAGCAGGCAAGCTTTCTCCATTGGAGAAGATCCTCTAGTGGAGAAGATATGAAATAGAACAGTAACCCACCTGCCCTCCAAAATATATATATATCAAAAAGCCCTACCGCATACACATCCGAGAGCCTCCAGCCGACAGTAGCGACCGAATCTTTCGTCGACCGCCTTCCGATTCTCCTCGCTGGATTTGACCGGCACCACCAACGTTGCCTCGTCCGCCGGAAGAGAAGTAATCGTGTCCACCTCCGCCACAGAACTATTTGTGCCATTGAAAGGCAAAACCTATATAAATTGTTCATAGCTTCCTTCTTACAGAAGATTAGCACTTTTTTCAATATTAATTAGATTTGCCATCTGCAGAACAACGGCACAATTGATTGGCTAGGGGAGAGGCAATGCTCTGCTTTTTTTTTTTTTAATTCATTTTCTTTGTAAAGAGGTGTCTTCATTATCAGATAGGAGTATAAGAAACTGCGCTACGCCGCTTCAGCTGCCTGCATTTCCTTTTCACCTTTTTAATATAATAATAAAATATACATATTTCTAATAATAGAAATAGAAAATGGGCAGGAAAATTTGGGCTTACCGCAGCTTTCCTGTTTATATATCTTTATCTTTATCTTTATCTTTATACATATAATAGCACCTATTTTACCACTTAATTAAGATAAAATGTTTCCCTCCTAAACCAATTTTACCATCTTTAGATAACTTTTGCAATCTTATGGATAATTTTTATAATTAATTTTCACCATTCATTTTATAATAATTAAATCCACACCATTGATACATTTCATTAATTTATGAAGCCCTACGCTATTCACTGTAATGAAAGGATTTTTAGCAGAACGATGGTAATCTATGAATATCAATATGTGAAATCTATTCTTCTTCTCAACGAGAAATCCCTGCACTCTTTGTCTCAATTTCCACAAGAATCATCGTTCAATTCAAGCCATAACCCTTGATTTGATTACCAATCGAAGAATGATATTCAATTGTGTGAATAGGGTTTTCAATTTCACTTGATTCAGAGATGATATGTGAAAGGGTTTGACAGATCAATTGCGTAAGAATTTATGGCCGAACATGAATAAACCTGTCCCCACCATAAGAGAAAAGATGCCTGATCTCGTGCTCTTCATCTCCAATCACATGAATATATCTGTCCCTGCCGTCATCACCAACGAAGCCAGACAAATTCTCGACAACAGAGAAACTCCCAATGTTTAAGTCAATTTGTACACCAGTCTTTCGTGCTTCCGCACCAAGCGGCTCAACCTCTGCGATGTAAGCACTCTCTCATCTCACCTCATATAATTTTATATTTTTTGTGTTTTTTTCCTACTGTTGGATTTAGTTACTGAAAATAGGTATATTGTTCATTCTGTTGCCTCATTTATGTGTAAAACGAGATAGAAAATAGGGTTGAAATCAGCAAAGCAGGTATCTAAGCTAAAGTTCTTTCACGATTCCTTCTTGCTTTGTTTATGTTAATGTACCAAAAAATGATGTAATCTACAGTATGTAAATTATTGACTCGGTTTATACATGGGTATTGTAAAAGATTGTTTCATTTCAATTACATGTAATTGGAAAGATATGTCTTAATTGTTTGTAGAGTTATTTACAATGTTTTTTTGGGTCATTATCACTTATTACAATTTATCAGCACTTCTTTTAAGTTTTTTTCTTCTTCTATTACACTTATTGGTTCACCGAGTTCAATAAGTGATTCAAAGAAAAATATGCTTAATCCATATTTGACCATGTATTCATTTGACAAATTCATGCATTGCACTAAAACCTTATGCTATTAAATTCCAGATTTATTGTGGAAAAGTTGGCAGAAATACATAAAGAAGTTCAGTGTCCAATATGTTTAGGTACGATTCTCTAAATTTAGTGAGTTACATTAACTTATACAGCTATTTATGCAACAAATGGATGTGCTGTCATAAACTATGAAGGGAATTCGCATCTCAGTAGTGATTCATTACTGCATAATTTACCTTTTTTGCCATAATATCGTGGCAAAAGCCAAACAGAACAGTGACAATACACTTTGTTCTTTAATAAATCTGATTATTATTTTATTATATAGTTCAAAATGTTTCATGGGTAACAAGATTGACTGATATTACTAGGGGTGATTGATATTACAGTAACTGTGACTCTGTACATAGGGTTGACTGATATTACTAGTGGTGATTAACCAACAAGATTGTTACAGTTGTAAGGAAGAAAAGATAATTATGCAAAGAAGAAGAAGATTGATGTTCAGAACAATAGCTGCAATTTAATGGCAATGATGTTCCATCAATGGGAAATAATCAATCTTTGCTTGAGGAGCATTTTGAAACTCTTGCAGAAGAGGATGAACAGAGTATTAGCGGTTCTGATTCATCACCAGAAAGAGAGTCTGAGGCTACCAATAGCAAATCAATGAAAAAAATCACAAGCTCCTAGGTGAGACAAGCCTTCTCTCCATCTAATCTCACTCTTTTTCTCTTTGTCAATGTTGTATCATTTTTTGTTATTTTGTTAGATTTATCTATTAATAATGAGGTAAATTAGTCTTTTTGGATCCATAAACTGAATATGTTCCATTCTATATGAACAGTCATGCTAAATTGAAAAATGATATCCATCTTGTGTGGTTGCCATCTAAATGCACGCATTGGTCAATCAAGGTAGCAATCATTGATGACACGTGATATTTTAATGATTTCTTGCTCCACACCAGATGACCACCTGATAGAATGCACCAAGTTATGATAGAAAAGACATTATTTATTTTTTATTTTTGCTTTCATATACAATGTTCTTGAGCCAATGCTTGCAGGACATAGATTTGATACTCTGTGATTGGTGTCGTCATGCATTTGAGAATCTGAAATTAAAATCTTTAATTAACTCTGACATCATTTTGTATGTACAGATTGTATGAAGTGAAGGATAACCGACATGGAGAAGCATTTGGTAAGCATTCTGGCGTCTCAACTGGGTCTATCATTTTTTCACTCTTGGATTGTTTAAGTTTAAACCATGCATGACTTATACTACTTCCTGACATAATATTTAATTAGATGCATTATTTTTAGTATTTTATATTATATATACACCATCAAGTAAATCGAGTATATGCACAGTATGATATGTAGTGTGAAAATGGTAAAATGAAGTATAATTTGATAACACCATCAGAAATAGCAGATGCTTAATTATCTTGCCTAAATTGACATATAGTAATACTTTATAAACATGTTGCTAAAATTTTGCAGTTACTATATGATTACCAATTTATTTTTAATGACATAATGGGACCATCTTTATGGAATGGGTTGGTTTTCATGATTTCCTTTTACTTATTTTGGTCATGAGATTAAAAAAAATTTTGGACAATTGTCCAAAATTCTGCAAAATAAATTATTCTTGATGGAGTATTGGAAGGCAGAGTGTCAGTTCATATGAACGATTAATGGTGTCAGTTGTATTATTTTTTGCTGTTGTATTTGCTTTCTCTATGGTGCAAAGATATACTCCTTAATGTTCATTGAGGAATGGTGTAGTTGGAACTTAAAGTACTTTGAACTACATTTCTTGAATGCGTCACTCATTAGTAGAAGGTGGAGTATTATTTGTTTATGCAGCATGAATAGTAGAAAATCATTCTTGATGGGACATTGGAAGGCGGAGTATTATTTATTTATGTAGCATGAATAGAAGAATGAACATTCTTGATGGAGTATTGTAGTACCGTTGTCTCTTTTCCTGGCTGAATGTGTGGGTATTTCTCACTTTTTTCTAAGAAATCATGTGTGGTATCATGTCATAGAAATATGGCTGGAGAGTTGAGCTCTCTCACAACTCCAGAGGTGGAGGTGGTGCAGGATGCGGTGGTGGAATTGGATGGTTTGGTTCTGATTTAAAATGTTATGAATGTGGTGAACTTGGTCATTTAGCCCGTGAATATCGAATGAGAGGAGGCTCCAGAAGGCGCAAGAGTCGTAGTCCACCTAGATATCAGTGAAGCCCGAGTTATGATCAAAGGTAAGATTAATGTTGCATGTTTTTTTTGCTGTATTTTTATCTCTATAGTTATCTGTAATTATCACTTCATTTTTACGATGTTACTTCTGTTGCTATACTGATTGTAGTATCAATCATCTTTTACGAATTACGACAAAGCTTTGAAAAAAATATTTTACCTTTCTTATGACTCCAGAACTATATATTATGTTATTTTTTAAAAAAATATTTAATAGTAAGCTTTGATCATTTCAAAGTCCTTACTTTCAATACAAGTATGATATTTTTTCAAAGTTCTTACTTTTAAAAAATACTTTGTTCACTTACAAGTCCTTACAGGCAAGTGACAAAAATGTTCCTTAATCTTATTATCAACCTTACTTTCAATACAAGTATGATATTTTATATCATTATTTCTTATCTGTTTAGATTTATGATGCTATGAACTCACAATAGGATTGTTCGGTTTTTTCAATATTTTTAAAATATTTGACTTTTTATGCGATTGTTTCTGGTTTTCATGTTTGTAAAATTTGATATTTTCTTCTAATCTTTGGGAAATTATTGCTTGCATATTCTAGTAGTCTATTATTGCAAGCTTTATTAGGTTGTCCAATCGTTCAAGTTGTAACTTATCTGTTATGATTTACCTTTTTCTCAACATTAGGGTCCACAGTTGGCTTGACTGGCTGGAAAAGTAATACTGGCAATTGGTGACTGTGTAAATGTGTAAGTTCATGTCTTGATTAGTGTCAAGAGTGTAGTTAAGGATTTTATAAATCTAGAGCACTTCTGGTAGAGTCGGTGACATAATCAAGAGGAGAACTTTGCTTAATAGATCAAGTAACTATTAATTCTGGTGAGTTTTGTATATTAATTCCTGGTAGCTTTTGATATAGTTATTGATTTATGTCGTTGCATTGTTCAATGTACTTAAAGAAATCATATTTTCTTATTTGAGAAATATACAATTAAAAATTATATTTCTCACTGAAATGATTTTCCAATCTAGATGGTTGCGTACTTTTGTTCTTTTCAGTCAAGATAGAGGGATGCCTTGAATGTTAAACTTATCAAATTTTATTTTTCTGTCATTTTTTTATATTAAAGAGGAGGGTGATTACACAAATGATGATCTCAAGCTTCTTATTCGTGATGATAATTTGAAAAATTATTGGTATAATAATACATACTTGATAGTAGCATTCCAATCGCAATGGGCTATTCTTTCCTATTTATTTGGTATGATAATATGATTTCAAGATTCATTCTCAGATTTATTGGTAAGATAATACACACCAATAAAATATGTTTGTGTGGAATATACAATATAATATTCCTCATTGAAATGATTTTCCCATTAAGATAGTGGCATTCTTTTGTTCATTTTCAGTCAAGATTAAAGGATGCCTTGCATGTTAGGCTGATCAGATTTTTATTTCTGTCATTTTTTATAGATTAAAGAGGAGGAATAAATGATGATCTCAAGCTTCTTATATATACACATGATTATAGGAAACTTAGAAACTAAGGAAGAGATATATAAAAGATTTCTGTAATTTCTATATAGATAATGCTCTTCAAATTTGGGTTCTACTTTAAGTTCACTAACAAAGTTTGAATGCACATTTCTACAGTCATAAACACATAGAATGATTTGTTTACAATGTAATATAATCTGGTAATTGATCTGAAATATTACTTCAATCACGAACACAGTCTCTTCTGTCATGCTTCTTTTATTATATTCTTGGTCATTGAACTTAATCGCATTTTTAGTAAAATGTCAAGAGCAATTGTACTCTATCATTGTTGTATACGCGTGACCAAGTGCAAAATTTATAAGATTATCGTCCCAAGGGAAAGCAAACATTGGCTAGTATCCGAATTGTTCATCGATTTATGCTTTGTAAAGATTATATGTTTGAAGGCTTGGTATTAAAACTAATGCTTAATATTCTACTCAAATAACTAGAATGTAAACTAGCTAAGTAAATGATTAAATAACGAGCAAATGGCTAATGGAATGGATGTAGAATACACTTGAGAAGAGAGCAAGGCTAATCATACTTATAGTTGAGACTTGAGCTAGATATGCAAAGCCATTCATAGTAATTCTCATTAACTTGTGGATTAAAAGTAATCACAAATTTACCCCTAGTCCCTATGGCCAAGGCAACTAGGTTCTCGACTCTTTTATAAGCCTAAGTCTCCTAAGATTGGTCTTAATCTCAATTCCCTTAAGGTACTATGATCATAAGTTGGTTCTTTTCACTCAATTACTTAAGTGTTCCTCTATGAATATTCTAAGCCTAAGGAGGGCATGACTTACCTCCTCTTATACTAACATGCATGCACAACTCAATATATGATTCAATTAAAACTTCACTCACAACATTGGAATGACCATCCTATTCTAATGAATAGAGAATTTTATCACACATACATTGAAATAAAACATGATTGATATATCATAGAAGAAAATCCACAAATCAATTCAAATCACTACTCAAGTTTTACATATCTAACTCTTCCCCTCAACCACTCATATGACTAGCCCTACTATAAAACTAGCCACTAAACATGGTAATTAATTCAATACAAATCAAGCTTTGCTCCATTTGAGCCATAATAAGAAGAAAATTAACAATTGGAAAGTAGATTTGCTTCCCTTGCATAAGAAAAGCCTTCCTCCTCTTCAATTGATCAACTTCTTCAACAATTAATGCTCCAATCTTCTCAAATGGTGGTAGGATGGATGGAATGAAGGTTTTATGGATTGAAAATGTAGTTCAAATGGTGATTTGATGGATCTAGATGGTAAAGGTGGAAGATGGATCTACTATGTAAGGAAATGTGGTGTTTTGGTATGTGTAACTGCTCTAATCTGATCTCTAATGAATTCCCCTTCTAAATTTCGCACAAGTCATGTTTTATATCACTTATGGACCTTCTACAAGCTTTCGAACATTCTGAAAATTACATAGGATTTTGCACCTACACGGCCCGTGCAGCATCACATGACCCGTGTAGGGCACACCTACTTTGGCGCGTTGTGCGTGCTTCCAGACCGGCTCGAGCTGCTCTACACGGCCTTGTTCATGGTCGTGTAGCATTTTCTGATGACAATGCACGGCTTCTTCTTACAGGACCGTGCTCCGCACACGGGGCATGCAGCAGCGCACGACCCGTGCACCAGTACACGTCAATCCTCCTGGGCGAGCAGCGAGTTCTGATGACATTACACGGCCATTGGTTACAGGGTCGTGTTTCGCACACGGCCCGTGTACCAACATTCCCTGTTCTTCCATCTCCTTTTCGCTCCCGACTCCATTTTTGTCCATTTCTTGACCTGTTTTACATATATTTAAGCTTATTTGCACAATTCTATTAATTTATACCACATTCCTCAAAATAACAATAACTCCACCAAAAGTAACATAAATACGGATAAAAACATCCAAAAATACACAAATAAAGACACTAAAATCTAGGTAAAAATGACTACGATCAACCCCCCAAACTTAAAGTATTGTTCGTCCTCGAACAATGAAAAATGATAAACAAGAGGAGTAATTTTTACCAAGGAAAATACCTAACGAACATAAACCACAACACATCACAAGTAATAAGGACTACAAAATCACATTAAGTATCCCTACATCATCAAACTTATAACATGAAAGATTAACAAGTTCAATCTTAAGAATGACATTAGAGTACTAAAATCTCTTTCAATCAAAGCCTCTCATAGATTATAGTTTTCACTCAACACTCTTTAGGGTACGGTTTTTATCATCACTCATCAACCGGTTAACACCGACTCACCATAGGCTTGCTCATGGACTACGTTCACAAGCCACCCTAATTTCAATAAGTGATCAAAAAGGTCTTTATCTTAGGATGTAATGTTTAGGCTCTTTGGTAGGGTAGGAAACTTTTTGGATAATAGTGACTAAACAAGTGTAAGTAATTGAAGAGATAATACCATTTTCAAACTTACTCACTTTCAAGCTTCCTTTACTTTTATCTTTATTCACAAGCACTACCATTATCATTACTTGGATTCTTGAGCTTCTTTTGAATTGCATGCTTCATTTCTTTCAACTTTTGAATTTCATGAGCATATTTTTTCTTTTGTTGATTTGCTCCTTTCTCTTATCTTTGAGGTCACATGCACATGTTTGCTTGAGCTCTTCTCATCCTTTTCTTGCTTGTTTACCACTTCCTTTCTTTTCTAGCACAATTCTCACATCAAACCTTGTAAACCATCATCTCCTCAATCACCCACACTTAGGTTATATATATAAGGCTCACGTGGGTTTTAAAGGCTTGTATTGTTCTTAAATCACAAAGAAATAGGCTTATAGGCTCAAAGTGGCTTACTAGGGATGATATTTTTGGTAAGGAATTTTTTGGCTATGACTCACTTATCAAGGATGGCCTAAGATCATTTCACAAATTTCAACCATTCGGGCTTCATTCCTATAGTCCATGAGCAAGTTCTAGTTTGTCTAATTTCAACCAATCCTCTCATCAAGAATTAACCATGGAGGCACGGTTGAGGCTCAAGTCTCACAAGCTGTTGCTTGGACCAAAAGAAACCTAATTATCCTTCATGCTTCTCAAAATTGAACAAGTTATTTAATCCATGCTACAATTTCAACAAGTAGAAACCATTAATAATGCTTGCCATCACTCATCACATACAATGCATCATAGCTCATATTCAAAAATGACTCACTCCTTCCCAAAACATACCAGCAAACCAAACCTACACAAGAAATAAAATAGCAACAAACATCACATACTAATCAAGGAATCAACAAACAATACACAAACATATAACATGTATAAATCAAATCATCCATAAAAAATATCAACACATCAAATCACATCCATAACAATAAAGATCAAATTCCCATCACATCCAAACAATGAAAAATTAAACCAAAATACCAAAATAACTAAAAGAAAATCACAAAAATTGAAAAAAAAATAAACCCAAAATACGAAACCTCCCAAAAACAAACAATCAAAGTACAACCCAATCGAATCAAATCAAATCAATCCAAACATTCTTCCAACAATCTATCATGGCTAAGATGAATGGACAAAAGTGCCAAGCACTCAAAATACTCCCTTCATTGTTCTGGAGGCGGAGGAGGTGGATGAGAGGTATTCCACGGGATGTACGCACGACGGGATCCTGGGAACTGAAAGTTAAACATCATGGTCATCATCTCCTCCATGTTGTTGGAGTGCACCAGTGAACGCTTCTCGTAGTACTCCCTACGATGTTCTCCAGCTCTCAACTCTTCAATATGCCTTCCATGCTCTTGCTGGACCTCGTGGATCTCCCTAATCTGTGCCCCATAAGTCTGCTGCACATGTCTCATGTCACGCACCTCATCCATCATATAGTTCCACCTTTCATCTCCTTGGCCTGATCCCACTGGTGGCTGTGCCCCTTCTTCCTCAAATTGTGGTGGATCAGGGCCTTGCTCCTCAAACTCCACTTGCTCTGGTTGTTCTCCTTGCTCATCGCCATCCATTGGCACTGGCTTTGCTCTCAAGTTGGCTAGCTCTTCATTCTCTACAACTCTAATTTGCCTCAGAACCTCTTCCATTTCATCCCTGTTTCTTTTATAGAAAGCCTTCACCACTCTGGAATGGTTCACACTTCCCATAGCCAAGTTAGCAAGCCTTCTTCTAGTGTACACCATAGTGAGCTCCGGCATTGGCAAGGGAAATGGAGCTCCCTTCTCCTACCTCAAACAGTATTGATTCCCCACCATAGTTAAGAATTTCATCCTCATCAGTTGTTGGTAGTTCAACCCTTCACTAACCATCCGGTTCTCTATCCCTGCAAGATTAACTCCCAATCTTTGAGCTATCATAGAAATCATCCCTCTAAGCATCAAACCTTGAGATGTTTGCCTTTTTGCAACTCTCTCCGCATGTTGCACAAAGTGAGCTGCAACATTAAGCGGTAACTCCTTATAGATGCAATACATAATGTAGAGCTGCTTCTCTCCAATTGATCCGCCTTCAAACCTTCCCAAGATAGTGTTCGAGATGATCTTCTCTAAATACCTTATCACAGGATTCCGGATGGCCGTCCCCTTTGAAGCACTAGGGACGTATCCTGCTCTCTCAGTTCCATCATTCACTAAGCTTGACCACCATTCTTGTTGGTTGAAAGTGCCTCCTGCATAAAAGCTCTGATGAAATTCGCATGGGGGGTACTCAAAACACTCATTCAAAATAGCCAACGGGACCTTTTCTCTCAACACATTGTCCAACTGAAATGTCATCCAAAGAGGAAACCCATTCCGATCCTTCTTCACTTGCAGCGTGCTCATGAACTCAGCAGTTAAATGATAATAGGTTGGTGGCCTCTTGTCAAAGAATGCTTCCATGTGTGCAAATCTGAAAAGCTTCCTCAAGTCCTCCTCAATTCTTAATCCTTTCAATGTCTCTGTGTCTTGGAAATGAGTGGGCTTGATCTTTGGAGCTAACGTTTGCCAACGAAGCACGTACTTTCCCCAATAATCTTCAAACTCAACCCCAAATTCTTCCGAATGTATTCCTTCTATAGTCAACTGTGCATCCAAAGTAGCCAACTCCCCTGGATCGATTATCACAATGAAGTCCTCATTCTTGGGTCTAACTCTCCTCTCGGCCATCTACAAAACAATAATTCTCAAGTTATAACCAATGACCTTTATATGAATATTAATGCACCTAATTAAATTCTACCCTAGTTATTCAACTTAGTATGGAACCTATTATGCATCAACATAGCTCATTCATATCATTAAACCTCAAACTTATTCATACTTTATTGACATTCATCTCAACTATCAACAATTCTAACCAACTTATAATCATTTTCACACATATGAATTCTAAATTCAATCATCATCAAACATTATTCATATATGATCATCAAATTCCAACAAAATCCTCTCTTAGACATTTCATCGAACACTTGGCATGCACAAAATTTAAACATCTTCTCAACATACAATTTACATAGCCTCATGCCCAAATCCTCAATATGTAAGGCTAATCTCTCACAAATAAACATCATACTCATGTAATTCATCAATTAGCACAACATAATTATTCAAACTCATGATTCTCAAACAATCCCCAAATTATTCCTCATGAACCCTAATTCAACTTTTCAAAAATTCTAAAATTCATATTTGAACATGTATGAATATCATCAATTAAGCATACAATTCATAGTATAACAAAACCCATACATCAATTCAATCAATTCATATCAAAATTCACAAGTTAGGGTTCAATAAATTCATACCTTTTGACAATTGGATGTGGAGAAGTGTGTTTGATTTTGCAAAATCGACGAACTTCACTCACAATCCTTCAAAACTAACCTGGATGGAAGATTTGTGTGCTTGGAAGAATGAATTGGGTGTGTATGGATGGGAGAAGACTCGTGAAATGAGTACGGAATGGCCTTTTAAAAAAAATTGGACGAAGCCCTGCACGGCCCATGTTACGCTGCACGGCCTTAAGTGAGGTCGTGTAGCGTTTTCTGATCCCGCTACACGGCTAAGTGTTACAGGACCGTGTGTGGAACATGGCCCGTGTACCTTCTCCTACATGGCTCGAGCTGTGGAGTTCGGCCTTCCTCCTGGCCGTGTAGCGTGTTCTGATGGCGCTACAAGGCCAATTGCTACATGGCCGTGTGCGGAGCACGGCCCGTGTAGTAATTTGCCCTGTTTCTCCATTTTTCATACTTCACTTCATTCTTGCCCTGTTTTTTCATTTTTCACATACCCTATTCATGCTCAAACACTTCTCAATATCATTTACGCTACACTCATGATAAAAAATGGATCGAAATGTACTCAAAACACCACCAAACTACCAAAAGTCAACTAACTCATGAGAAAAAATTCAAAATTGACCATTTTGCAAGACAACACAAGATAACATAATACACATGATTCATCACTCAATTAGACAAAGTTTAGGTCATACCACGCACTCTCCCCCCAAACTTAAATCAAAACAAATTGCGAATTAAGTTTGCAAAAAGTGGTGAGACGTACCTTTGTCATTTTCTCAATGCTCTTCATGAACTTTTCCCCCGATGACTCTTGTACACCTTTCTCCTTTCGTATGATCAAGTATGACCACCACGCAACTTCCTCCCAAAATTAAATTAACACAAGTGTTAAAATTTAGGTTTGTAAAGGGTGGTGAGACATACATCATCATTCCATCTTTAGCATCCTTGTCCTTCATCTTATGCATTTCTCATGAGCTTAACCACCTTCATACCAAATCTACAAGAAAACTACTAAACAAAAACAAAAAAATAAAATAAAATCTACACTACTCCAAAATCAAAGAAGTTTAGGAAGAGAGAGTATCCACATATACTATCTCCTTTTGAGAAGGAGATAGGTAATGCTTCACTCTATGACCATTTACCACAAACTCATTATTTGGACCCTTGAGCTTCAATGTATGTCCATTTAACACTTCAAGCCCTTCATATGGCCCCATCTATTTTGACTTGAGCTTTTCGAGAAACAACTTAAGCCTCGAATTGAATACAAGAACTTTATCCCCTGGAGCAAACGTCTTTTCCTTCACTTTAGCATCATGTCATCTCTTCATATTCTCTTTGTAAATGATTGAGTTATCAAATGTTCTTCCTCTAAACTCCTCCAACTCAACTAACTTCAACAACCTTGCTTGACCACTCTCCTTTTCATCCATATTGAGGCGTTTGATAGCCCACAATGAACGATGTTCCAACTCCACGGGGAGGTGACAAGACTTTACCATAGACCAATTGATATGGTGACACACCAAGGATGGTCTTAAAAGCCGTTCTATATGCCCATAAAGCATCATCAAGCTTATCCGACCAATCCTTTCTTCCTCCATTGATTGTCTTCTCCAAAACTAACTTGATTTGGCTGTTTGAGACCTCCGCCAAACCATTTTCTTGAGGGTGGTACGGTGTAGCCACTCGATGCTTCACTCCATATCTCTTCAACAAACTTTCCATCAACTTGTTGACAAAGTGTGATCCTCCATCACTCACTAAAGCCCATGGAACTCCAAACCTAGCAAAAATATTTTTCTTCAAGAACCTTTGCACTATCAAAGCATCATTTGTCTTAGTAGGGATTGCCTCCACCCACTTTGACACATAATACACGGCTAGCAAGATGTATACATATCATTTCGATGAGGAAAATAGTCCCATAAAATCAATATCCCATACATCAAATATATCCACATCAATTCTTAAGGTCATGGGCATTTCATCTCTCTTGCCTATTCCCCCTATCCGTTGGCATCGATCACACTTAGCCACAAACTTCTTTGCATTCTTAAACAATATTGGCCAATAGAACCCCGATTGCAAAACTTTAGTCCCCGTCTTTTGATGAGCCAAGTGACCTACACACAAAGACGAATGATAAAGTTCAAGAATCCCCATAACTTCTTCTTCGGCCACACATCTTCTTATCACTCCATCATTACAAATCTTAAACAAGTAAGGTTCATCCCACAAATACTTCTTCACTTCAACATGAAACTTCTTCTCCTTGTACTCATTAAGCAATGTAGGCTCAATTCCACAAACAATGAAGTTAACATAGTCGGCATACCAAGGCGGAACATTCACAATGAGAGAACATACTTGCTCAACTTCCAATAGCAAAATTTCTTCATCCGGAAACTCATCCCCAATTGGCTTTACATCCTCATTCTTACCTCCATTTACCAATCCGACAAATGATCCGCTATCACATTCTCCATACCTCTCTTATCCTTGATCACCATATCAAATTCCTGCAAAAGTAATACCCAACAGATTAAACGCGGTTTATCATCTTTCTTGTTCATAAGGTATTTTATAGCCGCGTGATCCGTGTAAACAATCGTTTGTGTTCCAACTAAGTATGGTCGAAACTTCTCAAAAGCATACACTACGGCTAAAAATTCCTTCTCCGTGGTGGTATAATTGACTTGACATGCATTCAAGGTCTTTGAGGCATAATAGATTGCTCTAAACTTCTTCTCCCTTGTTTATCCCAACACCACTCCAATGGATTGATCAATAGCATCACAATGCAATTCAAATTGCAAACTCCAATCTGGAGTGATGAGTATTGGCAAAGAAGTGAGAGCATCCTTTAGCACCTGAAATGATACACGACATTCGTCATCAAAGTTAAATGGACAATCTTTTTCAAGCAATTTACAAAGTGGTTTAGCAATTTTGGAAAAATCCTTAATGAAGCGTCTATAGAAGCCCGCATGGCCTAAGAACAATCTCACCCCCTTCTCACTAGTAGGAGGGAGAAGACGTTCTATGGCTATCACTTTAGCTCTATCTACTTTTAAACCATACTTTAATATATGATGCCCTAAGACAATTCCATCCATCTCCATAAAATGGCATTTTTCCCAATTTAGCACAAGATTCGATTCTTCACACCTCTGCAACACCACAGTTAGATTAGTCAAGCAAATATCATAAGAAGAACTATACACAGAAAAATTGTTCATGAATACCTCCATAATATTTTCAATTAAACCATCGAAGATAGCCATTATACAACGTTGAAAAGTGGCAAAGGCATTACATAGACCAAACGGCATCATTCTAAATGCAAATGTACCATAGGGACATGTGAAAGTTGTCTTCTCTTGGTCTTCCGGTGCAATCAATATTTGATTGTACCCGGAGTAACCATCAAGAAAATAATAGTACTCATGCCCCGCAAGACGATCCAACATTTGGTCTATGAATGACAATGAAAAATGATCTTTACGAGTATTTTCATTCAACTTACGATAATCAACACACACTCTCCAATCCGTAATAGTTCTAGTGGCAATGGTTTCATTTATATCTGATCTAACAATTGTCATACCACCCTTTTTTGCCACTACATGTAAGGGACTTACATATTGACTATCACTTATTGGAAAGATTATTCCCGCATCAAGCCATTTTAATACCTTCTTTCTTACCACTTCTTGCATTATAGGATTCAATCTACATTGGTTTTGAACACACGACTTCTCATCATCAATCAAGTGAATCTTATGCATGCACATAGATGGACTAATACCTTTCAAATCTTTAATGCTCCAACCAATAGAGGATTTATGCTCTCTTAAAACTCTTAATAACTTTTCTAATTCTAAATCATTAAGGGAAGAGGATACAAATACCGGATACGTTTCATCTTTTTCCAAGTAAGCATACTTCAAATGCTCTGGCAATAGTTTCAACTCCACTTTCTTTTTCTCTTGCTCTTCCTCTTTTGGTCCTTCATCAAGTTTCTCGACCTTTTCTTCTTTTGCTTCCTCATTTGTAAGTTCCCTACAAGCATTTAAACCATGCAATTCATCACTTATTTCATCATTTCCAAACAAAAAGAAGATTTAGATTTAAGAGATTCAATAGAGTAAGAATGGCTTATGATGAGTTCCAATGGATCCTTGGAGTGAAGATGGTACATATGTTCTTCAACCATGTTATCCACAACCTCCAATCTTCCACATTCTTCCTTGTTCTTGGGATACCTCATAGCTTCTCTCAATGAAAATATCACTTCTTCTTCATTCACCCTCAAAGTGAGCTCTCCCTTCTCCACATCAATCAATGTTTTACCCGTGGCAAGAAATAGACGACCAAGTATTAATAGAACATTTGAATCCTCATCCATATCTAGTACCACAAAATCAACGGGAAATATGAACTTGCCAACTTTGATCAATACATCTTCAACAATTTCTTTTGGATAAGTCAATGATCGGTCGGCTAATTGAAGTGTAACCGATGTTGGCTTGACCTCACCAATACTCAACTTCTTAAAGATTGACAACGACATCAAATTAATACTAGCTCCCAAATCACATAGAGCTTTGTAGTTCTCATGCTCTCCTATCTCACATGGAATGGTGAAACTCCCCGAATCTTTCAATTTAGGGGGAAGTTTCTTTTGCAAGATTGCACTACATTCCTCCGTAAGGTTCACTGTTTCAAACTCTCCCAAGCTTATTTTCTTTGACAAAATATCCTTCAAAATTTTGGAGTAGTTGGGCATTTGAAGTAGAGCCTCCGTAAAAGGAATATTTACATGTATCTTCTTCAACATTTCAACAAACTTGGTAAATTTTTCTTCTAATCCATTTTTCAAACACCTTTGTGGAAACGGAATTGCCACGGGCAACTTCGGAATTCCCCATTCATCTCTTTCAAACTTCTCTTCTCTCTCTTTTCATTTTGCTTCTCTACATCTCTCCCACTTCTTTGGAGACTTTACTTTCTCTTCTTCAATTATAGAGGAACTTTCATCTTTTCCAGCAATGTCAACTCCTTTCTCTTTCCCTTCTTCATCCAAGCTTTCCATGGGCTCAACTTCATACTCTACCTCCTCCACTTCCGTTGGCAAAGAAAGCCCTTCGTATTTTGTTCTACTATGAAGTTCAATCGCCTTACATTGCTCCTTCGGATTAGTAATGTTTGTAGACGAAAATCTCTCTTGCCGATGAACATCCCCCCTTTCACTTGCCATTTGACTCATTTGTATCTCTAAAGCCTTGAATCGATTCTCATTCAACTCATTTTCTTGTTTTATGAAATCAAACCTCTTATCATTCACCTCTTTTTCTTGCTTCATAAATTCTAAAATTTTTGTAAATTGATCTTCATTTGTAGCCTTTCATTCACCTTTTGGAGCTTTCTTCCCGGATTAATGCCCAGTGGTAGAGTAAGTGCATTCCCTTGATTTCCATAAGACAAGTTCTCATACCTACGAGGTTGATTAAAATTCCCTTAAAAGTTTTCTTGGCCCCATCCTCCTTGCCTTTGTGGATATCCTCCTCCATGACTTCCAAAATTTCCACCATAATTTCCTTGGAAGTTCTTTCCTTGCATGAAGGCAACTTCCTCAAGTGTCATCTCCGGTGGAACTATGTTTCTTGAATTCCATAATTAGAGGACATACCTTGTTGAGGTATGGATGTAGCCATTTGGCAACTTTGAGAAGATTGACCCACATTAGGTATCGTCATGCCTTGTTGAGGATTAGGAAACATTTGTTGATTCATCAAAGGTAATGACATCCCTTGTTGAGGACTTGCAAGTACTTGTTGATTCACCATAGGTGTCAAATTTGGAGACACTTGCATGTTAGCATTCATCCTCTTTAATATCTCCGTGATCGCCTTGTCGGTCATATCTTTCTTAGGCATTTCCACCTTTTTCACTTGTTGCAAGCACACTTCTTCCATCTTAACAATTCTCTCCCTATCATACATTCCCGGTGCACGATCCATGGGCCATTGACCTGTATACAAAGCAATTCCTCACATATGGCAATTGCTCTTTCCGAAGTTTGCCCCAATATCAAACCTCCCGCCAAAGCATCAATAAGCATCCTCTCACTTCCGTGTAAACCGGCATAGAAAAATCCAATTTGTTGTTCTTCGGGGAATCCGTGTTGTGGACACTTCCTTAGCATCTCTTTGAATCGGTCCCATGCTTCACTAAATGTCTCAAGTGGCATTTGCTTGAATTGAAAGATTTGCCCTTTGAGATGCAACATCTTTGAAGGGGGAAAATACTTGCTCAAAAATCTTTGTGCCAATTCTCTCCATGTGGTATAAGATCTCGGTGGTAGAGTATGATACCAAGCCTTAGCTCTATCTCATAATGAAAATGAGAAAAACTTCATTTTAACAACATCCTCACTCACCCCATTTATCTTTATCGTGTTTGCTAACTCCATAAATTGGGTTAAGTGAGCATTCTGATCCTCCATAATACCACCACCAAATTGATTTGCTTGCACCATGTTGATCAATCCAGTCTTGATCTCAAAATTATTAATATTTAATGGCGGCCCCATCGCATAATTCCTAAACTGAGGTTGGAAATGATCTCGAATGTTCATTCCACTTCCATTATGTCCACTTCCACGAGGTTGGTTTTGCACTACCGGAGGATTATTCCTTGCTTCTTGTTGTACCATCAAGTTTTGAATAATAGCTTGCATTTGTTGGTTTTGAAAGTGCATTTGTTGAGCATACACTTGTGGCACAAATTTTGGATTATTATAACCCTCTCTAGAATTATCAACTCCATGAAAATTCCTCATATTGCCTTCTTCATCAACCATGTTTTCATTATCCCTTACTTCTTCCATACTTTCCTCCGTAGGCTCTAACACTCCTCGTCTTTGTCTTTTTAAGGTAGCTTCTAATTTCAAGTTCAAAGGTTCAATAGATTGAGACCTTGAACGCATTTGCATGTACCTACAAGAAGTTCCAAGTTAGCTCCCAAAACAACCAACACAAGTAAACAAATAACAAATAAAAAGAAATCCTTATCAAAACTAATCAACTTCAAACTCGTTATAGCCAAATGTTTAACATTTTCCCAGCAAGCGGCGCCATAAAATTAATCGCATCTTTAGTAAAATATCAAGAGCAAGTGTACTCTATCGTTGTTATATACGCATGACCAAGTGCAAAATTTATAAGATTGTCGTCTCAAGGGAAAACAAACATTGGCTAGTATCCGAATTGTTCATCGATTTATGCTTTGTAAAGATAATATGTTTGAAGGTTTAGTATTAAAACTAATGCTTAAGATTCTACTCAAGTAACTAGAATGTAAACTAGCTAAGTAAATGATCAAATAACGAGCAAATGACTAATGGAATGGATGTAGAATACACTTGAGAAGAGAGCAATGCTAATCATACTTATAGTTGAGACTTGAGCTAGTAATTCTCATTAACTTGTGGATTAAAGGCAATCACAAATTTACCCCTAGTCCCTATGGCCAAGGCAACTAGGTTCTCGACTCTTTTACAAGCCTAAGTCTCCTAGGATTGGTCTTAATCTCAATTTCCTTAAGGTACTATGATCATAAATTGATTCTTTTCACTCAATTACTTAAGTGTTCCTCTATGAATGTTCTAAGCCTAAGGAGCGTATGGCTTACCTCCCCTTATACTAACATGCATGCACAACTCAATATATGATTCAATTAAAACTTCACTCACAACATTGGAATGGCCATCCTAATATAATGAATAGAGAATTTAATCACACATACATTGAAATGAAATATGATTGATATATCATAGAAGAAAATCCACAAATCAATTCAAATCACTACTCAAGTTTTACATATCTAACTCTTCCCCTCAACCACTCATATGACTAGCCCTACTATAAAACTAGCTACTAAACATGGTAACTAATTCAATACAAATCAAGCTTTGCTCCATTTGAGCCATAATAAGAAGAAAATTAACAATTGGAAAGTAGATTTGCTTCCCTTACATAAGAAAAGCCTTCCTCCTCTTCAATTGATCAACTTCTTCAACAATTGATGCTCAAATCTTCTCAAATGGTGGTAGGATGGATGGAATGAAGGTTTTATGGATTGAAAATGTAGTTCAAATGGTGATTTGATGGATCTAGATGGTAGAGATGGAAGATGGATCTACTATGTGAAGAAATGTGGTGTTTTGGTGTGTGTAACTGCTCTAATCTGATCTCTAATGAATTCGCTTCTAAATTTCGTACAAGTCAAGATTTTATATCACTTATGTACCTTCTAGAAGCTTTCGAAACAATCTGAAATTACACAGGATTTTGCACCTACACGGCCCGTGCAGCAGCACACGGCCCGTGTAGGGCACACCTACTTTGGCGTGTTGTACGTGCTTCCGGACATGGCTCGAGCTGCTCTGCACGGCCTTGGTCATGGCCGTGTAGCATTTTCTGACGATAATGCATGGCTTCTTCTTACAGGGCTGTGCTCCGCACACGGGGCGTGCAGCAGCGCACGGCACGTGCACCAGCGCACGGCCATACTCCTGGGCAAGCAGCGAGTTTTGATGACATTACACGGCCATTGGTTATAGGGCCGTGTTCCGCACACGGCACGTGTACCAATATTCCCTGTTCTTCCGTCTTTTTTTCGCTCCCGACTCCGTTTTTGTCCATTTCTTGACCTGTTTTACATATATTTAAGCTCATTTACACAATTCTGTCAATTTATACTACATTCCTCAAAATAACAATAACTCCACCAAAAGTAACACAAATATGGATAAAAACATCCGAAAATACACAAATAAAGACATTAAAATCTAGGTGAAAATGACTACAATCAGTCATGAACTTTATTGGCATAAATGTTCATAATATATAAGTTTAAGGAGATCGAACCTGATACTTTCATGAATTATGAACATTGAACTATTCAGCACAAAACGGGAATAAGGACATATTTTTAGTTATCTTCTAGCTCTGGTGAAGAGAAAGCAAAGAGTATCCATGGTTATTGTAGATCAATTACAATATACATTTATGCATATTACAATATATTTAATGATGGGGCAATTATCATGTATTTAATTCTGGAACAATGAAGGAAATATCAGAGTAATATAACTAATTAGTTCCTGGACAACCTATCTTTTTCACTCTAATTGCTGGATACTATTTTTTTCATGTGAGATTTTAGCATCTAAGATACTTAAAATATTTCTACTGTATTATCTAAATCATATTACGTTCATGGTTCATGTGCCTTCTATAATGATGTTATTTTCTGAAACAGTTAATGCTATTTTGTCTATACTTATTGTATTCTTCCATTTTCATTTTTATTTAAGTGTATTGGTTTAAAGTTTAAATAAGAGAATGTAATGTTGTAACCTATTAAATGTATGATTTTGGTCCTAAAGTTAAAATTTATTTATGCCTTATGGATCTGATTTTTTTTGTTCTTCTTTGTGTTTTCTATTACTTGTGCTTTTTCTTTTTACGATTTTAATCTCTTCTACCGTTATTTTTAATTAAAAGATGAATGAAAAAATAATGAGGAGCATATAAAATATGCCAAAAATGGTGATACCGGCAAAACTGGTCAAATATGGATAGCCATTAGGTATCTTACAAAGGTCAAACACTTGCTAGGGCAGATTAGGTAATATGTATATACTAGCATATCTTTTAATACTTGAGTGAACATAATACCTTATTGATATTTTATTTGTATAATTAGTGAGAGGCATGATGTACAATAGAGAGGTCTGAAGTTTCAGTGTTTTTTGGATTTTGCTGATGATAATAGTTGGTGGATATATTTTTCCCTCTCTTTATTTCTCTTATATCACATACGGGTTAATCAATTTGGCAGTAATGTATTATTAGAATCAATAGATCAATATTGGAAAAATCTTGGTTTTGAGTTTATGCCCCCTGATTTCATGTATATCATGATGAAGTAACTAATTAAATGTTCGTTTAGATATTCAGTAAGTCATTAAAAGATAGCACTTTTCTTTGATTATTAGTTGTAGTTAGGGGGGACTGATCATTAGTTTTGAGTTTCCTTTAAGTATACCTATGCCAAATATTACCCAGTAAAAATAGTGGTATCTTTCGGGTGTTCAAATTTACGATAAATTTTTAATCTCTCTTTTACTATCTATTGATCGATTTCATTCTATAGTGTGAAGTAAGGTAGGTTGAAATGTTGTTTTTCTGAACTATTATGTAAAACGTAATAAGAATAATGCCAATGATGTTAACAATGTACTATTTTTGGATGATGCCTTCAGGAAAATTCAGTTGTGAACTATTTTTCATGACAGGCAGTGTCTGGAATATTACCAGAATGTGCCATATGTTCAAAGTAATAAAAGAGAAAGGCATTAATATTGAGAGAGCTGCTGAGATGGTCAGTTAAGCTTGAGCGTGCACTCAGGTTTGTAGTATTTCATTTGTAAAATTACTTGCATATATTCCTTACTGAGGTTTGTCATAATATTATAGATTCCTAATAGATGAAGTTTTACACCATCTATTTGCCTAATAGATGAAGTTTAAGTGAGCATTTTTATAGTCAATATTTTATCTGATAATAAATTTTATGACAAACTAATATTCTTTCATCTGCATATCATATCCTTAAGATGATTGTTGCAGTTCAAGTTACTTTAATCTCTTCTTATAACCCAACAATGCAAAAATATAAAATCTAATACAATATATGAGATTTCAAATGATGCTTGAAGTCTCAAGCTTTGTTTTATATACATAAAATTCAAAATTAAAGCTAAAAAATACCATAACAATAAAATATAACAAAATCACTTTGCATCCTAGGTTTCAAAGGTTTTATATACTAGAAGTATAACATGTTACTGCATTAATGGATTTGAAGATGTAGAACTTCAAGCACAAAAATGTCATCACAAATTACTTGGCAAAGCAAATGCAGCTCTATTTTAGCAACTTCATCCATTACTCTAAATTTCAGGCCCTCTATCATAAATATTTCTTGATAGCTCCACAAGCAGCAGTGGTGGATGACCGATTCAGGTATTATTCTTTTATGTTAATTTTAAAGTAGTCTTTATATTTGAGTTACATATATGATAAAAAAATTATTTTTACAGCTTTAATTGATTAAAACTGAAAGTTGATTAAGACACATGAATGGGGTTTATTGTTTCTGATTCACTAGATTGAAAAAAATTTATGTGGGTCTTTGTTGCTTTTCACTCATCTCTAAGAATTATTTTGATTTCATTTTGACATCAAAATTCTAATTAGTTGTTTATACCTTAATACATTCTAATTAGTTATTTTGATAACGAAATAGACTCTAATTAGAATTTAGAAGCCATTTGCATTAAGGTTTTCTAGCTGTGGTCTCAGATGAATAATCAATAAGCATGGTATCTACATAAAATTTTAAGAAGTTCGTTCCCTTTGAGAAGGGTATTCATATATCAATTCTTTAGTAAATAAGCAGCCTATTTGTTGGGTGTAAAGTTGGTTATAAATGTTTATGTATATTGTATGCTTATTTGATATGATCTATTTTGAAACCGTCTCATGGATAAAAAGTGACATTGTCAAGTCAGTCTAGGGTAAAAATTTCTATTTACTTTTAAAGCAATCAATTAAACAACTTCTCTTACCAGACTTTATTAACAAACTTCATAGGAATTTACTGATATTCTTTTTTTTTTAATTATGTTTGAGTCACTTTATATTTCAATATTCAACTTATCATAAGTGTTGTTGCTTCAAGTTGTTGAGGTTTGTGTATAAAAAATCAACTATCATGGATCTTTATCTACGAAAGATTAGGAAATGGGATGTGTAACTTTGACCTGATAAGATTAGGAAATAGACATATATTTCTGTTTTACATTCCCCTTTTAACAAGAATTGGAGCAGATTTTGTCAGGCATATAACAGTGATGTATGTGATGCTGAAGAATTGCATTGAAATGGTTTGAGCTATGAATTCATTGCGGAGTCTACAACTCTATATGTTCTTCTCCACACATTTCTTGCTTTTTTTTAATTCCTTCTCTGATAAAAAAATTTGAGATTTATTTCATTATATTAATGAAGAAAAAATTATAACTACTATAAAGAAAAAATTTATCGTGACTAAAATTCATAAGCTTCACATAGTTTTGATGGTTAATGAGCTATCTAAGAAGTAAGTTAGTTAGTTCATGTAAGCTGGTCCCTTTTTTAGCTTTACATGCCAAATTACTCTTTCTAAAGCTCCTTTGTGGCTCCTTTGGGGATGATCGAGCTGTAAATATCCAAAGTTAGTTGTTTCAGGAGAATACGATGTTGAGTGCTATATCAGATTTATTTAACGTAAATATATAGGTCATAATATCCAAAAGCTCAATGTCTCTACTTGGTTGGCAGTGTTTGAGATTGAAATCAAAAGAACTCATGTTTTGGGTCTAGAGTTTTAATTTTGTATAGTGCAATAACTATGCCTATTTTTAATTGTAAAAGATATCTAACTATTTTTTACTTGACAGTTGTAATGTGAACATTATTGCAATTTGAAATTTTGGTAGAAAAAGAAAAAGAAAACAGCTTTGCTATCAAATGTCAGTAGTTTCGACTTTAAAAAATATGATATTGGTGGGAAAATGAAGCTTAGTGTATTTAGAATCCTACTTTAATATAGATATGAAGATATTTATGGTCTATCTTCTAATGGATGGGATACTGTCATTAGACTTAACGTATATACGTTTTAACAACTCTAGCAACTTCAATGAGCTTCTTTCATGATTTACTAAGATGGATCTTTTCTATTCTTTTATATGTTTTTCCATTTTTATCACAGTTTTCAAGTTTGGATGCATAATTGAAGTATCAGTAGAGAAATAAATTGGTATGCCATTTGCAAGTGTATCATATTCTTAGAGAATCTTCTTAACACAATTCTTATTTTTTGTTGAATTTTGATTTATGCTATTAAGATGTATTTGAAGCAGTAGGAACAAGAAGATGGTGTTTCTTTTGATGAAAACGTTTGAAGAATTCACATTCTTATATAAGGTAGAAATAAATATCAAAAGGTTTAGAAAATATGTCGCTAATTTAAACTTTATTGATTTTGATTCTTTTTTCATTAATGGAATATGTGCAAGAAAAATAGTTTTGTAGTTAAAGAAATTAGACATTTAAAATGGGATATTTGGGTACCCTTCTTTCAAGTGTTTTAATTTGGACATTAAATTGAATAATAAGTCAGAAAAGTAAAGTTAATACTTTTTAATAGATGAATTTTGTCAAAAGGCCATCTAATCATTTTGTAAGAACCTGTATTTTTTGCATGTGCTTGTTTAAGTGTTCTATAGGCCAATAATTACAGAGTGTTCTAGATGATTTTGCTTATATATTATATATTCTGGTCATGATTTTTTTCAAGATAGAATTTATGTTGTCTATATATTTGTAATCATGTAATTTTGGTTTACTTATTTGCATTACATACTAAATGTTTTGAATGTAATTGAGAGATATATTTTAAATGGTTTTGCTTGATATTTGTCTAACTTTTTATTTTGTGCGATATTTATATTTGTTGTTGTTAGTTGATATGACATTGTTTTTGTATCTTTATTTTACAATATATTATGGGAAGGTGATTGCACAATATATTCTGAAATTTGCCCAAACACATTGTTACCTTTTTTTTTCTCTTCTTCTTCTTCTTGATTGCTATTTTGGGATTTTGAGTTTAAGGTACATATATTTTGGGCTTTAGTTGAACGGCCATTTTAATGAATGGTTATTGTATTTTTAGGTTATTATGCTACTCTTCATGAGCAGTTACTTTATAAACACTTTAATTGTATTTCACCTTATAATATATGTATTGCGATTTAGTTAAATGATTGATGCAACATATTATCTACGCAATGTATGTTTGTTACTTTATAAACACTTTAATTGTATTTCACCTTATAATATATATAGCGATTTAGTTAAATGATGGATGCAACATATTATTAATGCAAGGTATGTTTGTGTGTGTGTGTGTGTGTGTGTGTGTATATATATATATATATATATATATATATATACTCCTTTTTCCTTTTTTTTTTTAAATCTTTGATTAATGCTTGTGCTTACGAATATGGGTTCATTTTACGTAGTTAAGGGTCTAAGGTAGGTGATAAAGAATAAAGCCTTTGATGGAGTTTTGGGGGCTGATCATATTTAGTGCTCTTGAAGGGACATCTATTTTTCTTTTTTATAGGTTCAGTTATCCGTTGCCAATTTTGTCCCAACTCTTTTATTAAATTGCTCAACGATGGAGGTAGTAGGGGTGTAATAGAGATAATAAAGTTCAGCAGGTATTCAAGGATTTAAACTCATATTTTTTTTAAGTCTGATTCAACATTTTTGAATTTTTTATACAATCCTGCCTATTTTTCTAAGGATCTCAGCAAGTATACTCGGCGATTCGATGACATTGAACACTGGGCGTGATGGCCAGTTAATAAATCTGCAGGTCAAAACGAAGTGATGGATTTTGTGAAATGTGATTCCAATAGGTAGGCTTTCTGAGAAGTTCACATGTTCATATATCGAGAATGTCGGAGATGTACAATTATTTCTTAGTGATGTTGCATTTCTTGGCTAACTTAAAGTCCTGTTATTTCTCAATTCTATATTTTGTGTTAGACTATTTTCACAACTTTTTGTTCTGATTTCTTATAAAGAAAGGTTACTAGGTTGATGGTTGATATAAAATTCTGTAAATCTGAAATTTAATATTTTGTGTAAAAAATGGTTATTTAATTAATTGGTTTACTGAAAAATCAAGCGATTGAGTCTTAAAAATCCTTTTTTTAATTATTTATTCTTCTTTTTTAAGTGTGTGTTTGACAATTTGTCCCAATGAGATTTTCAGTAATGATGATGCATTTGGAGGTTGAGCTTTCGGATTGGTCAATTATGGAGTCAAGAATGGAGCAGTGTGAGATAATGGAGCAGATTGGGTGTGGAGCTTTTGGTGTTGCTATTTTGGTCAATTACAAATTTGGAAGGAAAATGTATGATTTTCAAATGAGTTGAAATTATATTGATTTCATGAAGATTTTTAAAATTTTAGAACACATATATAATCTTTGTTTAATTATGGGAAATTGAATGTAGCTATGTGCTTTACTCAACAAACAGTACACCACAAGATATCAGCTCATCAAGTAGTGAAATATTTTTTCTTTCCATGATTTATGGATTCCAATTGAATTTATACTTGTGCACTTTTTCCTTAAATTTAGATGTTTTCTCTTATTACATGTTGTATAGATTCTATATTTCCCCGCTCTTAATTCAACCCAACAAGTAGTTTTTAGTGCATATCTAATTATTTTCTTCATGATTTCAAGTTGATATTTTTTATTATTTTGGTAGATTGCTATGAAGGGATCTATTTTGGAAAACGTTAAGAAACTGTGAAATTTAGGGTAGTTCTATTATAAAGTGGATGAGAGAATTTTAAATATAACTATATAAACGTGTCTATGTATATAAAAACATAAATAATAATTTATATATACACAATGCAATGGCTTTTATTTTATGTATTGAATATTTATTGACATGTCTAGATACTGATTTGAAATCTCAACCTATCTTTTGAAATTTGAGCTGGAAACACCTGACAATGATCTGTGTAGTATATTGACAACCTCGAGTAAAATGGATCAACTATTTGATAAAATTTGAATAGAATACTGATTTGGGCTAAAAAATGAATAAATTGACAACATATAGCAACTAACCAATGTTTAGTATTTTATTTTGCTTCATATTTGAGTAAATGAACTTATGTTTCTTTGTACCTGTTAGCAAAACTAAACATTTCATCACTGAGTTCTAATTAGAAGTTTTCTTTGATGTATCGTTTCATTTTTCTCATACCAATACCATGAAATGTCTAGCTTGGATTAATATTGAGGTTTAACTTCTAACACTTTTTTGTATATTATTGTTTTGGAATGAAGCTTTGATACTAAGTATATTGCAGTAACCCAATGTTCGAAAAACTTTCTTATCAAAAATTGTATACGCAAGGACTTACACTTGAATTGCAAAAAAAAATACTTATAAAAGTATTCATGTATCTCATAATATTTTTTTCTATTGTTCATATTTCTCTATCGGTAGCATATGAGAAATCATAACAAATATACTTATAAAAGCTTTCATTATAAATTCTTGATATTACATATTCTTCCTATGTGTTCATCAAATATATTACTTTTAATCATAACAAATCAGGTACTTGCATTAATCAAGAGTATAGTTTTCTTTTTAATTTTGAGTAATTTACCCTTCAATAAGTTAAAATATTGCACTTTCATATTTTCAGTTGTTTTTGGTAGTGTTCATGTTTCCATTCTATGCATTTTACCTTGAAATAGCTCCCTTTTATATAATTGTGTGCATGAGATTATCAAAATACTTAACTACTTGGAATAACAATTACAGTGGTTGTGGTTGCCGTGTGATTTGCATCTCTGTGTCATTTTTTATATCATCTCCTATGCCACAACGTTGGATGGATGACACATAGGAGAGAAAGGAAAACTATACCCTATAAAGGAAAGCATAAACCCTAGGGACAGTGGTTGGATTTCTTTTCCCACTTATGTGTCAACCATATAACACGTGACATAGAATATGATGTACGAAAATGGCGCAGAAGATATGGTGTGGTTGCGGCGGTTTAAATTATTTGTGCCACTTTGATATATCATCTCCTATACCACAACGTTGGATGGATGATACGTAGGAGAGAGATAGAAACTATACCCTATAAAGAATATCATAAATCTTGCAAAATAACAAACAATCTTTCTAGAAAATAAAATAATATAATACTATATATATAATTCGTACATACAACACATAGGTTAAACGTTACGGAAGTTTTAAGAGAAGCTTTTAGAAACGTATGATTATTACTTTTACATGTTAGTATCATTTTGTTTGCGATTATTGATGTGTGATATTTTATCGTGTGATGATCGCATATAATGTGGCTATTGTTGTACTTTTTAAATAAAGAAAGGTGATTTTTTATGTCATGAAAATGAGTAACAAATACTTTTGTTAATTATTTATTTTACTCTTTATAAAAATATGGATATTATTGCATTCATTTATAGGATTTATATTAAGATTTATCTTTACTTGAATTTATTTTTGTTATACTTGGCCAATGACTCATAAAATTGATGAATTTTAATAATTATTTTTCTATATCAATTGATTTTGAAGTAAGTATTTATCAACTAATGATATTTGCCTTCATCTCTTCTCTTATTATGGTTGGCGTATTATATAGATAAACTAACATTTTTTTTCTGGAGTTTGCTTCGTCTTTTAAATTAATTACTTCAAAAGTTTTTTTAACTTTCACGTACCACTTACTAATAGTAACTTATTTACAGTATCGTGTAAATAGGGGTTTCACGCGATATAACTCTTAATAATTAATTAATTTAACGAGTATCAAATTGGATGTTTATACCCACAATCATTTTTTTTACACCCACTCTTATAAATAAAATCTTTTAAAAAAATCATTCATTTTAAATCCTTTAAATTTTAAAAATAAATTAATATTATTATCATAACGTCTTTCCGTGCATCGCACGGGTTAAACGCTAGTGTGTATATATATATTCTAATGTGGGGGTAATGAATTGCATTATTTGAAATAAAAAAGAAGCATGAATAACCAGCTTATTATATTAAGAAACTAGGACTCCCACTATTCGCTCATAAGGTATACATTTGTTTTTTGCATATGGATAATGTATAGTAGGTAGTTGTATTAGTGTGGTGCGTGGATCCCATATATTAAATATATTAGTGATGTGTGTGGGTCCCATATATTTAAAAATATATTTTTTTTTTGTACGGACGCCCAAAGTAGCAAAATGTATACCTTTCCAGCAGATGGAGGAGTATATAATTCGCGTGTTAGGTGAGATATATATTTTTTAAAATTTTATTTAATGTATAAAAATAGGCTAAAATTTGCGTGTCATATCATGTCATCAAATTTCATAATTTTTTAAATTTGTGCCGTGTAGTATAAGAACGCATACTATTTATATTGCGGTTAACATTTTCAATAAAAAATTATACCCTTCTTAATTAAAATATACTCACTCTGTCCCCACGTTAAGGTTTACGTTTTCCATTTTGGATTGTTCTAAGTTAAGATTTACATTTCATTTTTTGTCGTGTTGCGCCCACACAAAATAATTAATTATTCCATATAGGGCTCATATACAACACTAATACAACTACCCACTTTACAATAAATATTATTTCTCTTACCTCACTACACATTAATATATTATATCTCTTAATCTCCGTACAAAAAACAAACGTTAACATTAACATGGGACGGAGGGAGTATGTCCTTTAAAATAAAATGTTATACCCTTAAACATCTAGTGGACCTAGGACACAAGAGACCAACTCCTAAAAATATACTCCTTTCGTCCCATTTCAATCTTTACATATTTTTATTTTGGGCGTCTTATTTCAATCTTTATATTTTCCTTTTTGATACATGAGACCCATACAAATTAATTATTTTTCTCTCCATTGGCCACACATCACACTAATACACCTACCGACTTTACATTAAAATATTATTTTTTTCACCTCATTACATATTAAAATATTGCATTCCTTAATCCACGTGCAAAAAGCAAACGTAAAGTTTGAAACAGGACGGAGGGAGTATACTATATATCATAATTAAATCTTTAATATAATAAAGGAGAGTTTAATTTTGATGAGGTGTCGTCACCAGAATTAATCTCAATTATTTTAATTGTTAAATAAATTAAAAATCTCAATTACTCTATTTATTAATAAAATTTAATATAGATAAATACATATATTATTTTAAGATTTGAATATAATATTATCAATTATTTTTATTTAAAAATTAATATAGATAAATACATTTATTTACTTTAAAATTTAGAATATTTATCCCCTCTCCACCTATAAATAAGACTCTTTATTAATTCGTTTTACAAAAATAATTGATTCATCATGACGAACAAAAGCTTTCTTCAAATTCTAAAGAAAGGTATTCATTTTTATTATTATTATTATTGATTATGTTTTGTTGTTGCGTTTATATTTCTTAAAATTTTATTTATTTATTTATTTATTGATTTCCGTTCTTTCTTTTTTTTTTTTTAAATTATTAGTATATAATTTTATAATTTTATAATTTTTCTACGCAGTGAACATTATTTTTGATGATTAATTTTACAAAAAAATTTAATTAATTTTTCTATGATTTTACTTTTGTTAATATTTTACTTACTATTTTTTATATTCTCTTTTGATTATTTTTTTATTTTAGTTCTGTTTCTCTTTTTTCTTCTTTTAGTTCTGTTTTTCTTTTTGCTTTTAATTTTTAGTATGTAATTTATTAATTTTTTGATTTTTTACGTAATTAAATTTTTTATCGGTTAATTAAAAAAAATTAATTCATTTTGTTATGGTTTTATTTTGATTATATTTTTTTATTTAATTTTTTTGTTTCGTTTTAATTATATTTTTTTTAATTATTAGAATGTATTTTCTTTTTTACGTTATCAATTTTTTTTTGTGATTTTACAAATTTATTTAATTAATTTTGTTATAATTTCTTTTCTTTTCTTATTTGTATTTATTTATAATAAATTTATTTTTTATTTTTAATAATATATATTATTTTTATTATAGTTTTTTTTAATATATTTTTTTAAAGTTTTTTAATTACTTTCGGTTATTTCCTTTAAATTTTGTTTGTTCTAATATTTTTTTGTCTTTTCTTTAATATATTTTAACCAACATTAAAATTTAATGATACCTAAATAATTTTTTTTTAAGATTGAATATGGATGTGATATATTTTTTAATTTATTTTTTTATTACTTTCCTTTTTTTAAGATTGAATATAGATGTGATATTTTTATTTTTATTTTTATAATTTTTGTTGTTTTTTTAATATTTTTTAAATTTTCTTTTGATTAAATTTTGTTTTTATTCTATTTTTTATGAGTACGTAAGTTTTTTATCTTTAATTTTTTTACGTTAATAATTTTTTTATGGTAAGGTTTCATCTCCATAAATTTTCTAAATTATTTTAATTATTATTTAATATAAGTAATTATGCATGTTTATTATAAGATTTAAATATGAATGTGTTCCAATCAAAATTAATTATTAATTAAAATTTATTGTAGATAAATACATGTATTTACTTAAAGATTTGATTACGTATGGGATATAATCAAATCAAAACAAAATCTTATTTAGTTAAATAAATAAATTTAAATTTCTCTTCACTTATAAATAAGAGAAATTATACTCTTGAAGCTTTCTTCAAATTAGTATTTAATTTTTATTTATTTTATTTAATTTTCTTTTGATTGTTTGTTATATTTTATTTTTAATTTCTTTTGATTCATAAGTATTTATTTCTTTTGAATTTCTTTATATTTTAAGTTCAATTTTCAGAAATTATTCTCTTCAAACTTTCTTTAACTTCTAAAGAATATATGCTATTCTATTTTTAATTTATATATTATTAAATTTTTTTATTAATTTTGTTATATTTTTATCATATATTTTTAATTATTAATTTTAATCAAAAGGTAAACCACTTGCGTCATGGTGTGCATAAATTCAAATTTCTCAATCTTTAATATATTAAAAGAGAATATAATAATAAAAATATTAAATTAGAAAAATAATTATATTAAATTTAAATCATATATTTTTTTAAATGATAACTTTTGAGGACTTTTTACTGATTAAAATTAACCGGCAACTTAACCATTTAATCATACTCAAATACAAATCCCCAAACATGCCCATCAAAACGTCTTTCAAATGGCTAACAACTGGGACTTACAGACAGGAGTAACATATCTAAAGCATGATTTAATTTTAAGGCCAGTTAATAAATATCTAACCTCTTGAATTCTTACTAGAATTTCCTAGCCATAATTCATATTTTAGGTCATGCTAGCATAATTAATAGTTATGAATCAACACATATTAAAAATCATGAATATCATGAACATTGTTAATAGAAATAGTAATATTAAGAATATTAGAGATGAGGAATATAATATTCCAGAGAATTTAGATCTACTTAATAAGTGGACTATTCCTAAAATAGAACCTAGATTAATATATCAATTAGGAGCATTTGAGAAATTAGGTTTAAAACAAGTAGTTAAAACTACTGAAGAATCTGTTTCAGTAGACAATAATGAAATGGTAATAAAATTACTTTCTGAAAAGGATATAGATGTTTATAGCAAAACACATGAGTTCCTTCATATAGGACTTGTACAAATTGCATTTAAACCTTTGACTTTAAAAGGTTTACCAGAAAGCTTTATAGCAGCTTTAAGAGATGGTAGAAATTTAAATTGGAAACAATCTTCAATGGGAATAATACAATCTAGTTTGTCCAATGGACAAGTTTATTTTAATGTCTATCCTAATTTACAATTATCTTTATCTGATATTATTATAGTTGATGCTTTAACATTAAATGTTAAAACACATGGTTATAATTATATCCATGGAACAAAAAACTATTTGTATCTGTTACAGAATATATTATAAACCATTATTTACATTGAATCCTCAATGTAAAAGAACGAATAAAATGAAAAATGAAACAATAATTATTGAGACTAATTTTAATCGGTTTATTTACATTGAATCTTCAATGTAAAAGAATGGATAAAATAATAAATGAAACAATAATTATTGAGACTAATTTTAATCGGTCTAATATTACGACCAGAAGACATATTAAATGGGAAGAAATAGAATTTCCAGAAAATTGGATGAGTAAACAGGCTGTTCCAATTCAAACACATGTACAAAACCATAATAATATTATGGATATTACTCAAAATCCTGAAGGATCAGTTAATATACAATTTGAAACAAATAAGTTACAAAAGAATAATTCTATGAGAAATTATATTTCTCCAGTTGATTATAGAGTGAAGACACCTAGAGCTTCCATTTCTCAAATTAGAGAAGACATAAATTCAGAAGAATTTGATTCTATTACAGGAAATACTCCTGTTATAAGAAAATTGTATATTAATAGAAATAATATTGTCAAAGAAACAAATATTTGTAATACGAATGACTTAGAACCGACAATGTCGGAAATGGAATTTTCTATTTAATTTATGGATTTATATGAAAAAATAGATTTTAACCCTGGATCTAAAGCCAGAAAAATCATTTTTGAAGAATTTAAAAGTCAAGGTTATACACCTTTTAGAAAATAGTTTTTTGAGAATTTTACTCAAGATGAGATTATAAACTTTCAAGACGAGTTTTATAAAACTTGTGAAGAAAAGAATATGCTCATACCTTTTGCGGCATGGTTTTTAGATACCTATGTCAAGAGTTATATCTCTATTTTGGAAAGGAATTATAATTTACAAAATGGTATAGTTATTAATGGTATATATCCTCCACAACAATCTTTTCATATTGAAAAAGATAAGAGAATTTATAATTTTCTAGCTTTTGCTAAACTTATAGAAGATGAGACTATTAAAGTCACTTGTAAACATATTAATACTATGTTTAAAAATCAAAATTATGCAAATTTATTTTTAATAGTTATTTGAGAACATATTCAGTCTATTCATAATAAATTGGATACTATTATTAATACTATTAATAATAATATTAAACAACCTACGGTAATAATTACAGAAAAGGAGAAAAAAGATTTTTCAAATCTCCAACCTGTAATAATTACAGATAAGGGAAAAGAAGCATTACCAAGCTTCCAACCTCCTCCGATTATATCCGATTTTAAAATTAAACCATTATATGAGCTTGAGAAATATCTTGAAGAAAAGTTTAATAAACTTAGTATAAAAACTCTTGATAAAGAGCTATATGATAATATCATAGAAAATCCTGATTACAAAAAGGTTTTTCAAAATCAGATTAATAAAATCAATACTAAGTGGGCTGATAAACCCATTCAAAGTAAGTTCTATTATAATAGGCTTGATGGAAATGGGCCTTATGGTGAACATGATTCAATAAGAAAAACAGATAATCACGTACAGCGAAAGCATAAAATAATTACCTGACTTCAGGGTTGGTGTAGTGGATGATGATCTGAGAAGAATACCTCTGATCTTCTGCAGTATTACCCAAAGTCAACTCTCTGGTGTTGTGTGGTCAACAATCCCCAGAGAGTTCTCAATCTGTTCCTGATCTCTTCTACGTAAGAGGCGCAGAGTTAGGTTATTAGGAACTGAGACAACTTATAAATACTTGGGCTACTGCAGGGACCAGGAGGAGAAATTGGGCTGGGCCTCAATCAGATTTAATTAACCAAGCTTAGCCCAAAGCTTTTAATTAAATCCAATAATAATAATATAGTCCACTAAAATATTATTACTGCACTACCCATCCAATCCCAAAATTACATTCTGGGCTCCTTCTTATTATGAGCCCGATAGTCTCCCCATGTTTAAGATATACAATGTCCATTAATTAATTAAGTTACTGACAACTCAAATTAATTAATATCTCATCCGAGAGTAGTACCACTCAACCTTATTATCATGCCGGAAATTAATCCACTTGCAAGATTTACATGATAAACCTTATGAGCTCCTCAAGGGGACATCATCAACCTATGACGGACATGGTTTCCTTCTACAATCAACAGCACACCATAGAGACATCACTACTTCCCAACTCACCGAGTTTGTTGATTTAATACATTTAAATCTCACCCATTGATGAATCAAAGAAATATATACTGCCTTACGTGTCGAGGTTATTGTATAGGGATTAAGAGCACGAACATCCATAATAACAGAGATCAAGTTCTTCTATATAGACAGTACAAGTCGAACGATCTCAGACGGTCCTACTCAATACACAAAGCAGTGTACTAATGTGGTTCTATAGTCAAGACAAACTAATACCAAACCACACTACAACCATACCGATAGATAGTCCCCGTCTATCTCGATTGTGAGCATCTGTTTATGCTTTATAAGGAAACTGATAATATGATCTTCCGTGTGTTGTCGCACAACATATTATCTACAGTATAAAGTAAATGGACTTTTGCACAAACATATAAATAAATAATTTATAATATGCAAAACAGTTTGATCATATGATTCTCATTTCAAATAAAATCGTTATTACATTGTTCAATACAAAAGCAAGGCTTTTAGTATACAAATCTAACAATCTCCCACTTATACTAAAAGACTACGCTGCCTTATCTGCTGACACGCATCTAATCCCCATTCCTTCTACATGCCCATCGAACGCTTTCGCTGGAAGGCTCTTAGTAAAAGGATCAGCTAGGTTATCCTCAGATGCTATCTTAGCAACAACGACTTTCCCTCTTCTAACGATGTCTCGTATCAGGTGGTACTTGCGCTCAATGTGTTTACTCGCCTTATGGGCTCGTGGTTCCTTCGAGTTTGCTACTGCACCACTGTTATCACAATAAATTGTGATTGCTTTGGGCAAACCAGGAATCACATCCAAGTCCATTAAGAAGTTCCTGAGCCATACTGCTTCTTTAGCTGCCTCAGAGGCTGCTACATATTCAGCTTCCATGGTAGAGTCCGCAACGCATTTCTGCTTTACACTCCTCCATATTACGGCTCCTCCTCCAAGAGTATACACATAACCCGAGGTGGATTTACTAGCATCCCTATCTGACTGGAAATCCGAATCAGTATAACCCAAAGGTAACAAAGTATCTGCCCGGTAAACCAACACATAATCCCTAGTCCTTCGCAGGTACTTCAAAATATGCTTTACCGCAGTCCAATGCCCTTGTCCTGGATTACTTTGATACCTACTGACCATGCCCACGGCATAACAGATATCTGGTCTCGTACATAGCATAGCATACATGAGACTTCCCACTGCCGAAGCATAAGGGACCAGCTTCATTGCCTCTATTTCATGTTGTGTCTTTGGACACATTTCCTTAGATAGAGGTATTCCATGTCTGAAAGGTAGAAAACCTTTCTTGGAATCTTGCATGCTAAAACGAGTCAGTATTGTATCAATATATGAAGCTTGGGATAAGCATAACATTCTTTTCTTGCGATCCCTTATTAATTTGATCCCAAGAATGTGTCCGGCCTCTCCCAAGTCCTTCATCTCAAATTGCTTGGACAGCCATACCCTTACGCCCGACAATACCTTTACATTGTTTCCAATGAGCAGAATATCATCCACGTAGAGTACAAGAAATACCACTACGTTTCCGTCACACTTCTTGTATACACATGATTCATCCGGACATTGAATAAATCCATATGACTGGATTACTTCATCAAAACGGATGTTCCAAGATCTTGAAGCTTGTTTCAATCCATAAATGGACTTTTTAAGCTTACACACAAGATGCTCTTCGCCCTTTGCAATGAAACCCTCTGGTTGCTTCATATAGATGTTTTCCTCAAGACTTCCATTCAGGAAAGCTGTCTTGACATCCATCTGCCATACCTCATAGTCCATATGAGCAGCAATAGATAAAAGAATCCGGATTGACTTAAGCATGGCCACGGGTGAGAAGGTTTCCTCATAATCGATTCCTTCTTTCTGAGTATATCCTTTAGCCACAAGCCTTGCTTTAAAGGTTTCCACCTTACCGTCAGATCCTCTTTTTCTCTTATAGATCCACTTGCATCCAATAGCTTTTACACCATTAGGTGGTTCTACAAGCTCCCAGACATGATTAGAATACATGGATTCTATCTCAGATTTCATTGCGTTTTGCCATAATTGAGCATCTTTATCCTGTAATGCCTCATTGTAATTCCATGGGTCAATTTCATGTTCACCTGGGACCAAGTCGGATGACTCTCCCAATCCCATGAATCTATCCGGTTGTCTGGCAACCCTCCCACTACGACGAGGCTCCGCAGGTATTTGTGTATCATGTGTGACACGCGATGCAGTGTCCTGTGGTATATCCTCTTGCACAGTTGGTATATTGTTTGGTGTTTCCTTTCTAACTTCTTCTAGAACAATTGTACTCTTGGGTTTATGATTCATTACATAATCCTCTTCCAAAAATCTGGCGTTCGTACTCACGATCATCTTTTGGTCATTAGGATCATAAAATAGACCACCCCTCATTCCTTTAGGATATCCTATAAACAGACAAACATCCGTACGCGATTCTAACTTATCAGCATCTTGCTTCAACACATGTGCCGGAGCACCCCAAATACAAAAGTGTTTGAGACTAGGCTTTCGCTTTGTCCACAATTCGATTGGTGTTGAAACTACTGATTTAGAAGGTACTAAATTCAGGATATAAGCCGCTGTATCCAAGGCATATCCCCAAAACGAGCTGGGTAATTCCGAATAACTCATCATAGATCTTACCATTTCCATAAGAGTCCTATTCCTTCTTTCCGCTACACCATTCTGCTGGGGTGTGCCCGGTGCAGACAATTGGGATTCAATCCCATTTTCTGATAAATAATTCCTAAACTCTCCCAAGAGGTATTCGCCACCACGATCAGATCGTAGTGTCTTGATATATTTTCCAAGATGCTTTTCCACATCAGCCTTGTACTCTTTGAATTTATCAAAGCACTCAGACTTGCGGCGCATCAAATAAACATACCCGTATCTAGAATAATCGTCAATGAAAGTGACGAAATATTCATAACCACCTCTTGCCTGGACAGACATGGGACCACATAAATCTAAATGAACCAATTCCAACAAATCCTTGACTCTATACCCCTTTGCCTTGAAAGGCCTCTTGGTCATTTTTCCTTCCAAGCAGGATTCACAAGTTGGATAATTTTCCACTACTAATGAACTCAGAGGTCCATCAGCTATCAACCTTTGAATCCTACTCAAGTTAATATGACCTAGTCTTAGATGCCAAAGATATGTTTGATTCATTTTAGAAGGTTCTTTTCTCTTATTAGTAGATGTATCATTCATTTCAATTTGTTGCACTGTGGGAGTAATTGGATTAAGAGTATACAAATTATCTATCAATGCACCATCACAGATAAAAATTCCATTTTTCCTTAAAACAACTTTGTCATTAAAAGAAACAGAATATCCATCCATAAACAATTTAGAAACTGAAATTAAATTCTTTCTAAAATGAGGTACATAAAGACAATTCCTCAAAACAAGAGTTTTATTCTTATTAAAAGATAAATAGACGTCTCCCACTGCAACAGCTGCTACTCTTGTAGCATTTCCCATGAGTATAGTAATCTCTCCATCACTGAGCTGTCGGGTTTGGTGGAACCCCTGCAAAGAATTGCAGACATGGTCAGTGGCTCCCGTATCTACACACCAAGTGTCAGCAGATACAGCCGCTAAACACGATTCAACAACTAGTATATAAGACTTACCATTCCTGTTCCCCTTCAGAAGAGGGCAGTCTGCCTTGTAGTGTCCCGGCTACTTGCATTTGAAGCACTTGCCTTTAGGCTTCTTGACCGCACCAGTCTTTGCTTTCACTTGGTTCACCGGTGCTGAATTTCCTTGCTTCTTTTTCTTCCTGCCGCCTTTCGGCCTAGGATGAGCAGCATATTCAGCAACATGAACCTGAGGAGGTCTACGAAACAGTTCTTCCGCCGCCACAAGTTCTGTCAGAAGTTCCTCCAATGTGTACAAATGTTTGTTCATACCATAGTTCAGGCAAAACTGCTCAAAACTCCTAGGCAAGCTTTGGAGTATGATATCGACCTGGGTTTCCCCATTGATTTCAGCTCCAAGAACTTCCAACTCATTGAGTTGGCCCATCATCCTGAGGACATGTTCCCTTACGGAAGTACCCTCAGCCATTTTGGTATTCATCAAGACCGACATGCCCTTCGACCTAGCAGGACGACTCTGATGTCCGAAGAGTTCCTTAAGATTATGCATCATATCATAGGCGGTCTCCATGGCTTGATGCTGAGTCTGAAGCACATTTGACATAGAAGCCAAAATGTAGCATTTAGCCATCCTATCAGCCTTGGTCCACCTATTATAAGCATTTCTTTGCTCTTCAATAGAGTCATCATTAGGTTCCGGATGACATTCCTCAGAGAGAACAAAGATATAATCTTCAGCAGTTAAAACAATGTCCATATTCCGCTTCCAGTCGACATAATTTGTACCAGTAAGTTTATGCTATTTAAGTATTACAGAAAGTGAGTTGAGTGCCATTTGAAAATCCTGAGAATCATAATTAAATAAACAAATCAAACACTTCAAATTTATCAATTTATATTGAATCCCTCAAAACAATATAAAATAAAATTCACCAACAACTCAAGCACCGTGAATTTGCATGCCACGTTAGGGTTGACGTATACAAACCCGAACATTTACAAGAGTAGGTTTTACCCATTATTCCATTCGTCAACCTGACTTTATGACAAAATAATTAATAGTCGGTTACTTTTTAGCCATGCAAATAACAGCAGTGACTCCGTTGGGGAGGATACTTATTATTTACACCTAAGTGTATACCATTATTTGATTCCAAGTCCGCTGCCCAAGCTTATGTGCCTTCAGTTAGTGAAATCCACACGCGCTCGGATAACTTTCTATAATCATCATTTAGAAGTTTGTACTAGTGAACCATGAATAAACTCATCCGTTAGGGAGGAAGGCTCTAATGCCAACGCGCAAGTTTACTCATATCACTTACAAACCAATAATGGAGGCCATGGGAATTTATTTACCAATCCCCTCTCCCACTTAGTTATTTAGCACAGAGGGTTTTTAACATGCATATAATATTTAATAATAAAATATACAACTTAGCATGCTTCTATTAAAGTAATTTAAATCAAATAAATCACATAGAACATGCCATACACATATATAACAATTAATTGTCAAGCAAAAACAATTAAATCAATTATATATAATAATTAATTGCTTAATAAAACAGTTGGATCATTAATGGGCCCAGCAATCCCAAACATAATAAACATAAAATGAGCAGCCCAATTTAAAAAAATGATGCCCATTCATCCTGCTTATTTCAGCATGAGAAAAAAAACAGCCCAATTAAAAGGAACAGCCCAAAACTAATCCAACAACAAAAAAATAAAAATCCAGCAATTAAAATTGGGCCCTATAAATTAAAACAGATAAGAGCCCAATAGTCAACAAACATACGGCCCAACAATCATTTAATCAAAACAGGACCAAATCCGACGCAAGCCCAAATCGCAGCCCAAGAAGACTGAAGCCCTAGAACAGCCGCTGCCCGCCTACTCTTCTTCCTGCAGGGACGCCGGTGCAACCAGTCGCCGCCGAGCCGCTGTCTCCAGTGGCGCCGCCACGCGACCACCGGAATTTCACCGTTGGCCCACCGCCGAGCAGCTACCGGCCGCAGTCTCCTTCCAGCCGTAGCTTCACTGCCAGCAGTCGACGGCTGGAAACAATACCGCTGCGGCTACCGGCGGCCGCGCCCACAGTCGTTCGCTGTCGCGCCGTCAGTCCGCCGGAATCGCTTCCTCCGCCCACTGCCGCGCTGGGTCCGCACCGGAGACCTCGCAGCAGCAACTACCAGCGCCGCCTTGCACCGCCGCGCACCACCACAGACAGACCAGCTGCGCTCTTCCCTCGCCAATCCGACGGATTCCGCCACCCCCGTCCGCGTCCAGACCGCCGATGCAGTCCACGCTTCAGAGGCCGCATCGATCTGCTTCGAATCGACCGAGATCGGTTGGAACACAATCGGATCCCTCTGTCGGACTCCGCCATGAACGCACCCGGGAGCAACCACAGTGGCGCCGCCACGCTCCCTCTGCGACGATCGACCGTGAATCGGGGCCGCCATTCTCGGCATAAGCGCCGTCGCCTCGATTCCGCCAGTTGTTGACGCCGACTCGTCTCGCCTTGGAATCATCGCCGCCATCACCACTAGCTGCCGCCGCGCCGCCTTCACCACTCGCCGCCTTTGTCAGACGACCACGCGCCGTCGAGAAGATCAAACAGAGAGTAGTGTGCGCGTGTGGATACATATAATTGTGTAGGATTATGATCATCTCGTGCTCAGTGCATATTATAAAATACACACATCAAATCAAATAAAAAGGGTAATCATTCTACTGACTGACTTGAACACACGAGAAAAAAATGAACATGTGATTAAAAAACAGATTAAAACAATTAATCAAATAATCACAAAATATCTTTACAAATCATGTTTCACCAAGTAATCAGGCTTTGATACCAATTGATGGAAATGGACCTTATGGTGAACATGATTCAATAAGAAAAACAGATAATCACGTACAGCGAAAGCATAAAATAATTACCTGACTTCAGGGTTGGTGTAGTGGATGATGATCTGAGAAGAATACCTCTGATCTTCTGCAGTATTACCCAAAGTCAACTCTCTGGTGTTGTGTGGTCAACAATCCCCAGAGAGTTCTCAATCTGTTCCTGATCTCTTCTACGTAAGAGGCGCAGAGTTAGGTTATTAGGAACTGAGACAACTTATAAATACTTGGGCTACTGCAGGGACCAGGAGGAGAAATTGGGCTGGGCCTCAATCAGATTTAACTAACCAAGCTTAGCCCAAAGCTTTTAATTAAATCCAATAATAATAATATAGTCCACTAAAATATTATTACTGCACTACCCATCCAATCCCAAAATTACATTCTGGGCTCCTTCTTATTATGAGCCCGATAGTCTCCCCATGTTTAAGATATACAATGTCCATTAATTAATTAAGTTACTGACAACTCAAATTAATTAATATCTCATCCGAGAGTAGTACCACTCAACCTTATTATCATGCCGGAAATTAATCCACTTGCAAGATTTACATGATAAACCTTATGAGCTCCTCAAGGGGACATCATCAACCTATGACGGACATGGTTTCCTTCTACAATCAACAGCACACCATAGAGACATCACTACTTCCCAACTCACCGAGTTTGTTGATTTAATACATTTAAATCTCACCCATTGATGAATCAAAGAAATATATACTGCCTTACGTGTCGAGGTTATTGTATAGGGATTAAGAGCACGAACATCCATAATAACAGAGATCAAGTTCTTCTATATAGACAGTACAAGTCGAACGATCTCAGACGGTCCTACTCAATACACAAAGCAGTGTACTAATGTGGTTCTATAGTCAAGACAAACTAATACCAAACCACACTACAACCATACCGATAGATAGTCCCCGTCTATCTCGATTGTGAGCATCTGTTTATGCTTTATAAGGAAACTGATAATATGATCTTCCGCGTGTTGTCGCACAACATATTATCTACAGTATAAAGTAAATGGACTTTTGCACAAACATATAAATAAATAATTTATAATATGCAAAACAGTTTGATCATATGATTCTCATTTCAAATAAAATCGTTATTACATTGTTCAATACAAAAGCAAGGCTTTTAGTATACAAATCTAACAAGGCTTACTCCTATGGATGTATTACATGAAGAATATACTGATACTATTGATATCAGTTATTCTGGTAATAAAATTTATGAGTGGAATATTGATGGATATTCCAATAAACAAATTTATAATATAGTACATAGAATGCTTATGTACTCAACTATATGTAAAAATAGTCAGAATACTGACAAGACTATTATAGCTATGATAATAGCAGGATTTACCGGGTAACTTAAAGGCTGGTGGGATAATTATTTAAATCCACATGATAGAGATAATATTCTCAATTCAATAAAACAAGAAGATAATAAAACTCTTGAAAATACAGTTTATACACTTGCAGTTAATATAATTGAACACTTTACAGGAAGATTTAGTGATAATAGCGATACTAATAGAACTTTATTACAAACATTGAGATGTAGAACACTCTCTGATTTTAGGTGGTATAAAGATACTTTCCTAAGAAGAGTAATGGAATTACCAGAATGCAATAACATTCATTGAAAGTCAAAATTTGTTGACGGATTACCAAGCTTATTTGCTGAAAATGTAAGAAAGACCTTAAAACGTAATCATATTATGATTCTGTATGAGAATTATACATATAGTGCACTCATAGATACTTGTATACAAGAAGGATTAGCTTTATGTAATGAAATAAAGATAAATCAACAGATAAAGAGACAAAATCTCGATGAGAAAAGACAATTGGGAGAATTTTGTCAACAATTTGGTTTAGATAATCCTTCATCCAGTAAAATCAAAACTAATAAATATAAAAAGGTTTATAAACCTATACATAGGAGATATTCTCCAAAACAGATTGAGAAAATGGATAAAAGAAATGATGAAAAATTCCTGAAGAAGTCTTATAGACATAGATATAAAATGAATAAAGAAAGATATTGTAAAGTCTGTAGTAGATATGGTCACACAGAAAAATTTTGTTGGACTAAGAAAAAGATTAATAATCTTGAGATTTCAGATGATATCAAAAGGATTATTATCCAAACTCTTGAAGAATAAACTGAATATGAGAAATCAGAATCAGAATCTTCAAATACTTCTGAATCAGAAGAAGGAATAATCAATCTTAATGATGAAGATATTTCCGCTTCTGAACCAGAAGAATGGGAACCTTGTAAAAAGGTTTAGATTGTCCTAAAGAGATTAATAATATTGATAATGATCAATCAGAGTTTTATAAAATCATGTCACAATTTTCAAACTTGTCGATTAATGTTTTAACCTCTAATCATATCTTTGGGTTATTAAAAATGATTAAAGATCCTAGATTAAGAACTCAAATTATTGATGAAATTGATAATGAAAATGGTACTTCCTCTTCTAATAAAGAAGAATAATTAACTAAAGAGATTCTTAATAAGAATAAGTCCTATAATATGACAGAAGTTATGAATCAGCTTAGAAATAAATATCAAGTTCAAAGAGATATATCTCTACAAGACCTTCATAAAGAGATTAATAATCTCAAAGAAGAAATAAAAGTATTAAAGAACAAAAATTTTGTTCAAGAATCTAGAATTTCTAGATTAGAAGAAAATTCTAAAGGAAAAAGTATTTTTCAAGATAATATTGAAGTTAATAAACCTTGTATAGAGAATGATAATTTTTTATCAACTATTGAGATGGTCATATCCCAAAAATGGTATATAAGAATAGCATTATTGATTGATAATCATTACACAAAAATATTTACTGATCTGGTTGATAGTGGGGCAGATTTAAATATTATTCAAGAAGGATTAATTCTTACTAGATATTTTCATAAAACTAGTCATACTTTATGGCATGCTGGAGGTGATAAACTCCAAATAGAGTATAAGCTTCCTAAAGCTTATGTTTGTGTTAATAACAAATGTATTTCGCTAAGTTTTATACTCGCAAAAAATATTTCTAATCAAATTATATTTGGTACTCAATTTTTAAATAATATCTATCCTATAAAAAAGATAGATAATAAAGGTATCATTGGTACTTTTAAAGGAAATGATATTTTCCTTGAATTTATTATTGAACCATTTACTAAAGTTTTACATAGCCTTTATAATAATATTAAGGCTAAAGAGAATCAAATATGATTTTTAAAACAAGAGATTAATTTTATTACTATAGATGACCAATTGAAAAATCCTAAATTACAGGATAAAATTAGTATTTTGAAAAACCAATTTTCATTAGAAATTTGAAATGATCATCCCAATGCTTTCTGAGATAGAAAAGAACATAATATTTCTCTTCCTTATGAGGAATCTTTTGATGAAAAGAACATTCCAACTAAGGCTAGACCTTGTCAGATGAATTCTGAATATTTAAAATTATGTAAAAAAGAAATACAATCTTTATTACAAAAAGGACTTATTAGTCATTCTCAATCTCCATGGTCATTCACTGCATTTTATGTTAATAAACATTCCGAGATTGAAAGAGGTGTTCCAAGATTAGTTATCAATTACAAACCACTAAATAAGGTTTTAAAATGGATTAGACATCCTATCCCTAATAAAAAGGATTTATTGGATAGACTTTATAATAGTCTTATATTTTCAAATTTTGATCTTAAGTCAGGATATTGGCAAATTCAGATTAATAAATCTGATAGATATAAAACAGCATTTAATATTCCAATAGGACATTATGAATGTAATGTAATGCCATTTGGTCTTAAGAATGCTCCTTCTGAATTTCAGAAGATTATGAATGATATTTTTACTCCTTATAGTGAGTTTATAATTGTTTACATTGATGATATCTTAATTTATTCAAAATCTATTGAGATGCATTTTAAACATTTGCATATTTTTAAATCCTTGATTGTACAAAATGGATTGGTAATATCTAAGCCAAAGATGGATTTATTCCAGACTAAAATTAAATTTTTAGGACATATTATTGAAAAAGGATATATAATTCCCATTAATAGAAGCATATATTTTGCTGATAAATTTCCTGATGAGATAACTGATAAAACACAATTACAAAGATTTTTAGGAAGTTTAAATTATATTGCTCTCTATTATCATAATTTGGCTAATAATACGGCTATCTTATATGATAGACTCAAGAAAAATCCTAAACCTTGGACTAATAGTCATACTCATGCTGTTAGAAAGATTAAATCTCATGTTAAATTATTACCATATCTAATGATTAGTAACCCTAATTGGGAAAATTTTATAAAAACTGATGCTTCTGATATTGGTTTTGGTGGTATACTCACCCAGATTAATCCAGATAATAAACAAGTTCATCTTGTTAGATTTCATTCTGGTAAATGGAATGATGCACATAAGAATTATGCTACTGTTGTTAAAGAAATTCTTACTATTGTTAAATGTGTTTTAAAATTCCAAGATGATTTATATAATCAGAAATTTACTATTGTTACAGACTGTAATGCTGCCAGATCTATGTTTCAAAAAGATTTTAAACATGATGTTTCTAAACAAATATTTGCTAGATGGCAGGCTCATTTAGCCCCCTTTGATTTTAATATTGTTTATAAAAAAGGACAAGAAAATAGTCTTCCAGATTTTTTAACCCGTGAATATTTTAATGATCACAGGAATGTAAAGGGGTAGAGGATCTCCCTCTTTATATAGAGGAAGAGGAGGAAGGGATTATACTCCTAACACTCCTACTGGTGGCAGAGGAAAATCCACTGAGATTATATCTCAGCATGGGAAAAAGAAACTTATAAACAAAAATCTTTCACAAGATTTTGAGACCTCTAGTGATATTGAGGCAGAAAGGAGTGATACTTCTACCTTTGCAAAAATTATTGGTGATAACGAATCTGACAATATAGGGTATATCAGAAAAGATTATGAAGAAATCATATTTCTTCTAGAAGAAAAAGATCTAAAATGGACTGATAATACATAGTTTTTAATGCAGAGATATCTAGACAATGGTTCTAATGTTATGAGGACATATAAGTCTAGAAATTATTATGAGCAAATCCTAATTCAGAGTGGATCGTGTGATTTTACACATTACTCCGGAGCTAATCCTGAAATTTATAATTTCAGTAAAATTATAATAAAAAAGATAATATCATTAGAAGAATGGGGAATCTCTCGATTAATAGAAAAAGAAATTGTTAATAACAAAACAAAAACAATATTCAAATATAATTAATGGGATTACTGTGATGCATTCATAATGGTAATTAATTATGAAAATGATAAGCATAAACATACTTGGTTTATAAAAATTTGTTCTCAAGTTTATAACTAAGAGATCCCTCATTGGTTTATATATTGGTTTTATTGTCTTGGTCCTGTACCAAATATTTTGCCAGAAAATATTAAAAATAATTTTAATAAGTGGATTGATGTTTCCCCACAACTGATAAAGAAACAAGAATCTAAACTCTTCATAGAAGGCATAGTTTTTTTGTTACTTTTTTACAGAATTTTCTATTCCATGGATTTTAAAATGGAATCCTGAATTTGGTTATGCCAAGACAAGAATTCCTTGTCTATTTAGAACATTCCAAGTAAAATTTTGGGATAAATTATTCCAGATAGATCCTGATACGAAGAAACCTTTTGGAGAAGAAACATTTGCTCTAATAGAGGAAAAAGTTCTTTTATATGAAGAACAACAGAAAGATATTCAGACTCCATCTCCCTTTGATTATATTTTAAACAAATAAAAAATGAGGTCTGAAAAAATGACAAAAGAGCAGATGATATCAACTTATATTGAAGAAATGAAAAAGAATTTAGTTTCTCAATTTGGAGAAGCTTCAAAATCTGAGTCTATTACATCAGAAACAATGCAAGAATCTTATCAGGATTCACAGGATCCAAATGATGCATACATAGAAGATATTTTTGATGCTATTAAAGACACTCTGGTTGATAAGTTAATACCAGATAAAGAAGGATATTCTTCTCAATCAATGAAATCGGGAAAATAATACTACCTGGAAAAATGACGTAAGGAATTACGTCACAAATAGTCAAAATGATGTCATGGCTTATGTCATAAATAGTGAAGCAGCCGGACAGGATACTGTTCATCAACAGTAAAATATTGTACACTTTTGACCTACTGTAGCACTTTTATACTGTGCATGCCAAAAATTTTGGCTTTTTCACTATTTATTCATGCGATTTCCACTGTTGGGACGCGTTTTCTTATTGTATAAATAGCTTAGGAATTTTCATTTGTAAGCATGGATCAGAACGCTCTCCCTTCTCTCTTCTGATCACCTTTGTAAGCTCATGTGTTGAGCAACCCCCTCCCTTGTAAAATATTAAATAAAAAGTTTGTATATTTGGCTTGCAGATCTCTGTAAGTATTTTCAGTTTTTATTTTCTGTATTTATTTATTAATTTTAATCATGTTCATATTTAGCCTAATAGACTAAATAATTCATGTGTTGATTCATAACTATTAATTATGCTAGCATGACCTAAAATAAGAATTATGGCTAGGAAATTCTAGTAAGAATTCAAGAGGTTAGATATTTATTAACTGGCCTTAAAATTGAATCATGCTTTAATATGTTACTCCTGTCTGTAAGTCCCAGTTTTAGCCATTTGAAAGACGTTTTGATGGGCATGTTTGGAGATTTATATATGAGTATGATTAAATGGTTAAGTTGCCGGTTAATTTTAATCAGTAAAAAGTCCTCAAAATTCTTATTAGCCGATCCTGCCCCTAGTTGGTAAGATTCTTGTTAGCGATCCTATCCTGTCCGTAGATAGTATCAGAGCCATGATAGTTATAATTAATATGTTATGAATCAACACATATTAAAAATCATGAATATCATGAACATTGTTAATAGAAATAGTAATATTAAGAATATTAGAAATGAGGAATATGATATTCCAGAGAATTTAGATATACTTAATAAGTGGACTATTCCTAAAATAGAACCTAGATTAATATATCAATTAGGAGCATTTGAGAAATTAGGTTTAAAACAAGTAGTTAAAACTACTGAAGAATCTGTTTCAGTAGACAATAATGAAATGGTAATAAAATTACTTTTTGAAAAGGATATAGATGTTTATAGCAAAACACATAAGTTCCTTCATATAGGACTTGTACTAATTGCATTTAAACCTTTGACTTTAAAAGGTTTACCAAAAAGCTTTATAGCAGCTTTAAGAGATGGTAGAAATGTAAATTGGAAACAATCTTTAATGGGAATAATACAATCCAGTTTGTCCAATGGACCAGTTTATTTTAATGTCTATCTTAATTTACAATTATCTTTATCTGATATTAATATACTTGATGCTTTAACATTAAATGTTAAAACACATGGTTATAATTATATCCCTGGAACAGAAACTATTTGTATCTGTTACAGAATATATTATAAACCATTATTTACATTGAATCCTCAATGTAAAAGAATGGATAAAATGAAAAATAAAATAATAATTATTGAGACTAATTTAAATCGGTCTAATATTATGACCAGAAGACCTATTAAATGGGAAGAAATAGAATTTCCAGAAAATTGGCTGATTGAACAGGTTGTTCCAATTCAAACACATGTACAGAACCATAATAATATTATGGATATTACTCAAAATCCTGAAGGATTAGTTAATATACAATTTGAAACAAATAAGTTACCAAAGAATAATTCTATGAGAAATTATATTTCTCCAATTGATTATAGAGTGGAGACACCTAGAGCTTCCACTTCTCAAATTAGAGAAGACACAAATTCAGAAGAATTTGATTCTATTACAGAAAATACTCATGTTGTAAGAAAATTGTATATTAATAGAAACAATATTGTCAAAGAATCAAATATTCGTAATACGAATGAGTTGGAACCGACAATGTCGAAAATGGAATTTTCTATTTAATTTATGGATTTATATGAAAAAATAGATTTTAGCCCTGGATCTAAAGCCAGAAAAATCATTTATGAAGAATTTAAAAGTCAAGGTTATACACCTTTTAGAAAATGGTTTTTTGAGAATTTTACTCAAGATGAGATTATAAACTTTCATAATGAGTTTTATAAAACTTGTGAAGAAAAGAATATGCTCATACCTTTTGCGGCATGGTTTTTAGATACATATGTCAAGAGTTATATCTCTATTTTGGAAAGGAATTATAATTTACAAAATGGTATAGTTATTAATGGTATATATCCTCCACAACAATCTTTTCATATTGAAAGAGATAAGAGAATTTATAATTTTCTATCTTTTGCTAAACTTATAGAAGATGAGACTATTCAAGCCACTTGTAAACATATTAATACTATGTTTAAAAATCAAAATTATGCAAATTTATTTTTAATTGTTATTGGAGAACAGATCCAGTCTATTCATAATAAACTGGATACTATTATTAATACTATTAATAATAATATTAAACAACCTACGGTAATAATTACAGAAAAGGAGAAAAAAGATTTTTCAAATCTCCAACCTGTAATAATTACAGATAAGGGAAAAGAAGCATTACCAAGCTTCCAACCTCCTCTAGTTATATTCGATTTTAAAATTAAACCATTATATGAGCTTAAAAAATATCTTGAAGAAAAGTTTAATAAACTTAGTATAAAAACTCTTGATAAAGAGCTATATGATAATATCATAGAAAATCCTAATTACAAAAAGGTTTTTCAAAATCAGATTAATAAAATCAATACTAAGTGGGCTAATAAACCCATTCAAAGTAAGTTCTATTATAATAGACCTACTCCTATAGATGTATTACATGAAGAATATACTGATACTATTGATATCAGTTATTCTGGTAATAAAATTTGTGAGTGGAATATTGATGGATATTCCAATAAACAAATTTATAATACAGTACATAGAATGCTTATGTACTCAACTATATGTAAAAATAGTCAGAATACTGACAAGACTATTGCAGCTATGATAATAGCAGGATTTACCGGGCAACTTAAAGGCTAGTGGGATAATTATTTAAATCCACATGATAGAGATAATATTCTCAATTCGATAAAACAAGAAGATAATAAAACTCTTGAAAATGCAGTTTATACACTTGCAGTTAATATAATTGAACATTTTACAGGAAAATTTAGTGATAATAGTGATACTATTAGAACTTTATTACAAACATTGAGATGTAGAACACTCTCTAATTTTAGGCGGTATAAAGATACTTTCCTAAGCAGAGTAATGGAATTACCAGAATGTAATAACATTAATTGAAAGTCAAAATTTGTTGACGGATTACCAAGCTTATTTGCTGAAAGGGTAAGAAAGACCTTAAAACGTAATCATATTATGATTCCGTATGAGAATTATACATATGGTGCAATCATAGTTACTTGTATACAAGAAGGATTAGCTTTATGTAATGAAATAAAGCTAAATCAACAGATAAAGAGACAAAATCTCGATGAGAAAAGACAATTGGGAGAATTTTGTCAACAATTTGGTTTAGATAATCCTTCATCCAGTAAAATCAAAACTAATAAATATAAAAAGGTTTATAAACATAAACATATGAGATATTCTCCAAAACAGATTGAGAAAAAGGATAAAAGAAAGGAAGAAAAATTCCTGAAGAAGTCTTATAGACATAGATATAAAAAGAATAAAGAAAGATATTGTAAAGTCTGTGGTAGATATGGTCACACAGAAAATTTTTTTGGACTAAGAAAAAGATTAATAATCTTGAGATTTCAGATGATATCAAAAGGATTATTATCCAAACTCTTGAAGAAAAAATTGAATTTGAGAAATCAAAATCAGAATCTTCAAATACTTTTGAATCAGAAGAAGAAATAATCAATCTTAATGATGAAGATATTTCCGCTTCTGAACCAGAAGAATGTGAACCTTGTAAAAAAGGTTTAGATTGTCCTAAAGAGATTAATAATATTGATAATGATCAATCTGAGTTTTATAAAATCATGTCACAATTTTCAAACATGTCGATTAATGTTTTAACCTCTAATCATAACTTTGAGTTATTAAAAATGATTAAAGATCCTAGATTAAGAACTCAAATTATTGATGAAATTGATAATGAAAATGGTACTTCCTCTTCTAATAACGAAGAAGAATTAACTAAAGAGGTTCTTAATAAGAATAAGTCCTATAATATGACAGAAGTTATGAATCAGCTTAGAAATAAATATCAAGTTCAAAGAGATATATCTCTATAAGACCTTCATAAAGAGATTAATAATCTCAAAGAAGAAATAAAAGTATTAAAGAACAAAAATTTTGTTCAAGAATCTAGAATTTCTAGATTAGAAGAAAATTCTAAAGGAAAAATTATTTTTCAAGATAATATTGAAGTTAATAAACCTAGTATAGAGAATGATAATTTTTTATCAACTATTGAGATGGTCATATCCCAAAAATGGTATATAAGAATATCATTATTGATTGATAATCATTACACAAAAACATTTACTGCTCTGGTTGATAGTGGGGCAGATTTAAATGTTATTCAAGAAGGATTAATTCTTACTATATATTTTCATAAAACTAGTCATACTTTATGGCATGCTGGAGGTGATAAACTCCAAATAGAGTATAAGCTTCCTAAAACTTATGTTTGTATTAATAACAAATGTATTTCGCAAAGTTTTATACTCACAAAAAATATTTCTAATCAAATTATACTTGGTACTCCATTTTTAAATAATATCTATCCTATCAAAAAGATAGATAATAAAGGTATCATTGGTACTTTTAAAGGAAATGATATTTTCCTTGAATTTATTATTGAACCATTTACTAAAGTTTTACATAGCCTTCATAATAATATTAAGGCTAAAGAGAATCAAATAGGATTTTTAAAACAAGAGATTAATTTTGTTACTATAGATGACCAATTGAAAAATCCTAAATTACAGAATAAAATTAGTATTTTGAAAAATCAATTTTCATTAGAAATTTATAATGATCATCCCAATGCTTTCTGGGATAGAAAAGAACATATTATTTCTCTTCCTTATGAGGATTCTTTTGCTGAAAAGAACATTCCAACTAAGGCTAGACCTTGTCTGATGAATTCTGAATATTTAGAAGGGAAAATAGATTTTTTTGTCCGCTAACTTTGCTCAATTTTGAATTTAGTCCATAAGTTTTTTACTTTTGAAAATCGTCCATTATATTTGAAAATTTTGAAAATCGTCCATTATATTTGAAAATTTTGAAAATCGCCCATCATGTTTACCAAGTTTAACAAAATTGTCTGTTTCAACAGGTCATTAGCAGGTTATTCTAAAAAATAAAAATAAAAAATATATAATATATATATATATATATATATATACTATTTTAAAAAAAATAGCCTCCACTAAGAATTTATATTATACTCTCTCCGTCCGCCCGAAAGAGGGCATTTTGCTTTTGTGCACGTTGATTAAGAAGTATTATTATTTAATGTGTAGTTGGTAGTTGTATTAGTGGGAGTGTGGATCCCATATTTTAATTGTATTAGAGGGTGTGTGTGGATCTCATGTGTGTAAAAAAGGAAGTGACCCTCTTTCGAACGGACGACCAAAATGGAAAAAAGACCCTCTTTTGAGCAAACGGAGGAAGTATCAATATTTAGTCAAATTTGCTCCACTTTAGTAATGAGATTAATATTGTTTGTTTGGTATACGGAAGTGAAAAATGAAAAATAAGATAAAATTGGTTAAATAAAAATATGATATAAATTAATTGAGTTGAAAATATTCAAATGACCTGCCATAGCAGGTCAAAGGACCAAAATGTTGAATTTTATGAAGTTAATGGACTAATTTCAAAATTGTTATAAAATCAATGGACTAATTTTAAAATTAAAAAAGTTAATGTACTAATTTCAAAATGAATGAAAGTTAGCGGACGAAAAAATCTATTTTCCCTATTTAGAATTATGTAAAAAAGAAATACAATCTTTATTACAAAAAGGACTTATTAGTCATTCTCAATCTCCTAGTCATGCACTGCATTTTATGTTAATAAACATTCCGAGATTGAAAGAGGTGTTCCAAGATTGGTTATCAATTACAAACCATTAAATAAGGTTTTAAAATGGATTAGACATTTTATCCTTAATAAAAAGGATTTATTGGATAAACTTTATAATAGTCTTATATTTTCAAAATTTGATCTTAAGTCAGGATATTGGCAAATTCAGATTAATAAATCTAATAGATATAAAATAGCATTTAATGTTCCAATAGGACATTATGAATGGAATGTAATGCCATTTGGTCTTAAGAATGCTCCTTCTGAATTTCAGAAGATTATGAATGATATTTTTACTCCTTATAGTGAGTTTATAATTGTTTACATTGATGATATCTTAGTTTATTCAAAATCTATTGAGATGCATTGCATATTTTTAAATCCTTGATTGTACAAAATGGATTGGTAATATCTAAGCCAAAGTTGGATTTATTCCAGACTAAAATTAAATTTTTAGGACATATTATTGAAAAAGGAAATATAATTCCCATTAATAGAAGCATATATTTTGCTGATAAATTTCCTGATGAGATAACTGATAAAACTCAGTTACAAAGATTTTTAGGAAGTTTAAATTATATTGCTCCTTATTATCATAATTTGGCTAATGATACGGCTATCTTATATGATAGACTCAAGAAAAAAACTCAACCTTGGACTAATAGTCATACTGATACTGTTAGAAAGATTAAATCTCATGTTAAATTATTACCATGTCTAATGATTAGTAACCCTAATTGGGAAAAATTTATAGAAACTGATGCTTCTGATATTGGTTTTGGTGGTATAGTCACCTAGATTAATCCAGATAATAAACAAGCTCATCTTGTTAGATTTCATTCTTGTAAATGGAATGATGCACAGAAGAATTATGCTACTGCTGCTAAAGAAATTCTTGCTATTGTTAAATGTGTTTTAAAATTTCAAGATGATTTATATAATCAGAAATTTACTATTGTTACAGACTGTAATGCTGCCAGATTCATGTTTCAAAAAGATTTTAAACATGATGTTTCTAAACAAATATTTGCTAGATGGCAGGCTCATTTAGCCCCCTTTGATTTTAATATTGTTTATAAAAAAGGACAATAAAATAGTCTTCCAGATTTTCTAACCCGTGAATATTTTAATGATCACAGGAATGTAAAGGGATTAAGGATCTCCCTCTTTCTATAGAGGAAGAGGAGGAAGGGTTTATACTCCTAACACTTCTACTGGTGGCAGAGGAAAATCCCCTGAGATTATATCTCAGCATGGGAAAAAGAAACTTATAAACAAAAATCTTTCACAAGATTTTGAGACCTCTAGTGATATTGAGGCAGAAAGGAGTGATACTTCTACCTTTGCAAAAATTATTGGTGATAACGAATCTGACAATATAGGGTATATCAGAAAAGATTATGAAGAAACCATATTTCTTCTAGAAGAAAAAGATCTAAATGGACTGATAATCCATAGTTTTTAATGCAGAGATATCTAGACAATGGTTCTAATGTTATGAGGACATATAAGTCTAGAAATTATTATGAGCAAATCCTAATTCAGAGTGGATCGTGTGATTTTACACATTACTCCGGAGCTAATCCTGAAATTTATAATTTCAGTAAAATTATAATAAAAAAGATAATATCATTAGAAGAATGGGGAATCTCTCCACTAAGAGAAAAAGAAATTGTTAATAACAAAACAAAAGCATTAAAAAATTAAACTTAATTAAATGTATCCCTCTCCACCTATATAATAAGAATCTTTATTTATTCGTTCACATAAATTATTTACCACAACGAACAAAAGCTATCTTCACTTTTTAAAGAAAATTTTCAATTTCTTTTTTTTATTGATTAATTTTTGCTGTTTCTTTTATACTTTTTAAATTCTCTTTTACTTATTATTTTGTTTCTATTTAAACTTCTTTTTGGTTTTTATTTATTTTTATTTTTATTTTTTTGAAATTTTTAATGTGAATTTTTGTGCAAATAATCTGCTCTTCACATATAAATAAAACTCTTTATTCATTATTTATACAAACACACGTAAAGAACAAAAGTTTTTTTCAAGTTCTATTCAAAGTCTGAAGAAAGATATCTATTTTCTATTATAATTCTGTTTTTCTTTTAATTTTTTTTTTAATCTTTTGATTTCTTTACATTACTATTTTTTTCATGGTTAATATTATAATTTTTTAAATTAATTTTGTTAAAAAAATTTATTTTATTTTATCGAATTGATTTATATTGATTTTTTATTAATTAACTTTATTATAAATTTTTTTTCTTCAATAATTAAATTAACATATTTTAAATTTTTTTTATTAATTTAATTATGCAACAAAAATCATAACAAAAATCAAGAAACCAATTCAATAAATCTTTTTTAAATTCTTTTGGTAAATCAATTTAACAACGATATTAAACTTTTACCAATGGAAGCAAATTTATATTTAAATGTATATAAATTGAATTTTACTCATCAATATAAACTTATATTAGATTATAATTGAATAAATAGTTATATTACACTTGAAAGATAAAAAAGTTTATGATCCAATTAATCAGATCATATTTGAGACGGATAATACGATATTCTTTAAGGATGTTGATTTGAGGAGAAAAATAATATTAGAAACATTGTCTTAAAGGGGGACTTAATTCGACCCCTACTAAAACTTTTAAGAATGTGTAAAATCCAGAACCTCAAAAGGGCAATGTCAATAATATTTAAGGTCTAACAAATTCAACAATCTCAATAACTAATGTCACTAAGGAAACCACTAGAGTTGGGAGAAATACAATTCAGATGATTATGCAATTTTTCTCCTAAATAATGAGGACACTATAGAATTAGTGTAAGAACATTCAAACAATGTTCATCAAGCCATGCAAGGTCCAAATACTCGAAAGCGGGTTAATGTTAAAAGTTATAAGTTTAAATCAATACAAGATGATCATGTTTGCATCTTAGTTAAGGATTATACTCAAAAGGAAAAGAAGGCATTGTTTTAAGAGATTTTATATCCGGAATCTAAGAAAGACTCGTTTAAGATAATCGTGACATTAGTAGCACATTTTGATTTGGAATCACATTAGATGAATGTAAAAATAAAATTTTTTGATGGTAACATTGATGAAATAATCTCAACAGTTTAAGAACTAAAAGGAAATCCATCTATGTATTCAAGCAAGCATTCCGTAAAGGAATCACAAGTATCATCATGAAGTGTCTCACTTGATTTTGAGACAAATATAGATGGTAGTGTGATTCAGTGGGAGGAGATCTAAGTTAAACTAAGGGAGATAAGTGCAGTTTCAATAAGGTGCCCTAAAGTTAAACTAAAGATTTAAGAAATGTAGAAATATTCTATATGCTTTGACTATTGGAAGTTGTTGTATGATGCGGTCTGTAGAAGACCTAATTTGGCTTCTTTTTTTGTATATTAAGCAGATAATTGAGTAACTCTAGTGTGGATCTTTATAAAGTATTTATAGAGAACTAAAGATTACATGCTTGCATATCAAAGATCAGATTTGTTAGAGATCATAAAGTAGTCCGATCCTGAGTTTGTTGGATGCTAATATGGTATAAGATCCACTTTAGGCTACATCTTCTGTTGTTCGGGAGAGTTGTACATGTAAAAGCGTTAAGCAAATAATTGTAGCTCATTAACCATGATAACAGAAATAGTAGCACACTAAGGGAATAAGGGGCACCTAATCATGAAATAAAGGCTGTGAAGCCTTGTCACATAAAGTTTATCGTGACAAATAGTTTGCAATGAAGTATTTATTAGCAACATGAGTTCTTCAAGTCAATTCTTGGTTGTTAAAGAGTGTGTTTTGTACGTATAAAATTTTAATGGAGTATATTTTGATAAATTCCAAATGAGGATTGATGAGTGATTTTTTCACCTAGATTTTAGTGTCTTTTTATATGTGTTTTCGTATTATTTTATCTGTATTTTATGTACTATTTGGTTGTGTTTTGTGTTTTTATGGAAATATGTGTGAATGAGCTTAAACTTAAGATTTTCACTTTTCATTTTATGCTAGATATGATAAGAAAGGCATAGGAAAAAGTGGATCTCAATTCGGAGTTGAAACGAGGAAGAACGAGCCAAAACAGTTAAGCAGACAGCACAACACGGCTAGCCGAGTCCAGCAGCACGACCCGTGCCAAGTGCAGAATACGGGCCATGTACTGCGCACGACCCTGTCCAGAAGGCCGTGTGAGAGTACCAGAAGACACAACACGGCCTCCCCTGTGGCCGAGTGCTGAACACGAGTCGTGCCGGAGTCAGAAACACGAGCCGTGTTGCAACACACGAACCGTGTTGGTGCAAAAACTGTGAAAAAATCAGAATCCTTCTAGAAGCTTCCCAAGGGGTATAAATACCCCTTTATTCAACAATTTAGAGAGGATCCGAAATTCCACCCTTCTACACATAGATCACACACCATTTCCTCCATTTTTCACCTTTATCTTCATCCATTCTTCATCCACCCATCTACACTTGATCCCCTCCATCAAATCCACCATCCAAGTGATCAAGGAAGCAAGGGAGAGTGAGATCACAAGAAGAAGAAGGAGATCTCTATTGAAGCACTTCAAAGGGGGAATCTAGTTCTAATTTTTGTGCATTTCTTTATAGATTGATCATGTTTTGTAAGGATCTTGATGTCTATGTTAATTTTCTTATGGATATGAGAGGCTAATCTCCTTTGTGAGATTAGCTCCATGATTGGTGTTGGATAATTTAGTTTTTATGCAAATTGATTTTAATCTTGAATGAGCTTTGTGTTATTTATATCAATGATTGTTGATTGCTTGATGCATATGATGATTTGTGTGATTAATTGTCATGGGCATGTGATTAGATTGAGAAATCAATTATGTGTTTAGGATAGTTCATTGAATCATTTCATCATACACTTCATGTGCATTAATTTAGAATGAGATATAGATATCCTTCTAGATTTAGAACCCTTTGATAGAACATTTGATCAGCTTAATCGAGAGGTTGGTTGATTAAATGAGGAGACCCAAACAATTAGTGAATTCATAGTACCTTAAAAGAGAATATTGCTTATGATTTAGTACCTGATTAGGGAACTCATAGAGTAATTAGTACCTAGTGGGAGGTGTTTGCTATTGTCTCGATCCTATGTGCGTTTGGGAGCCTTGTTGAGGGCCTACATCCTATCCATCTCGAGAGAGAGTTTAGGTGGAATTAGTGATCGCTTCTATACCTTGTCCATGATAGATTAGAATTAATTGCATAATTACTTAATTATCTATGCCATGATTGTTGTTAATCTCATCCTTGCATCATTTAGAACCCATCTTATCTTTGCATTCATTTTATCTTTATTTCTTGCTTTAGCATATTTGCATTCATTTGCTCCTATCCTCTCTTCCGTCGTCCTTATAAAATCACGATAAACTTGAGATCGCTTAAACTCTAATACCTTCCTCCCTGTGGTTCGATAATTTCTTTAATTGGTCATGCCCACTAAATTATGGCTAATCAAGGATCCTCCAATTATGTATTCAACACCCTGCAATTTTTATGAGTTAGCTACTCATGTGGGTGTTATATGGTTTTAGAATACATTGGTTCAGTGGGAGTCTATATTTATTACTCTTTAAGATTTTCAAGACACTTTAATTTGGATAATTCAATTTTCTGTAGAATAAAGTTTATAGCTTTGAATTCAATGTGATTCACTAAAGTAATTTTTCATTTTGTATTTTACATTATGGATTTATCTCACTAAAGATTAACAAAGTTAGACCAGTTGGAAATAGACATGATGCTGATCACATTGCATGTAATTTCCATGCTACTCACCATATTTGATCTATGTCATTGAATATATATGGTGATTGTTGGGTTTAACCACGATTTGTAATGTGGTAAATGCCGCGGTAGTTCCATATTAATATATGAGATGACCAGATTGTTAACTATAGCCTGAAGATGAATAATATAAAGTTGTGCAAATGAGGACTCTTGATATAATTGCTTTCGGAGAAATATATAGCACAAGTGGGAGATTACAAGGAAATTTTTTTTCCAATATAATCTAATTGTGGGCAATATATTATTATACAATTATATTAACTATTCAATTATTTTAAAACTTAATTAAGTAATCTAATTAAGGTTAAAAGTTCATGTGCTATAATGTAATAATAATTAATAATAATAATAATAATGATATGGGCTAAATTGAGTACATACCCAATACTGAGTGATTTTGGGTGGTCTAATCAATCAATAGTATATAAAGGGTCAGGTTATGATCCCAATATATTAAGCCGCACATAGTTTTCTCATTCTCCCAATCGGAAGGGATTACTATCAGAGTTCGTGGAAGGGATTACGATCAGAGTTCTGTGTTTCGCCTAGAGGACTCATTAGATCAAGGTACACTTCCGTTTTACGGTTAGATCTCGTTTATTAGGGTTTAACGTATTAGGATTTATGGATTTATTTCGTACAAATGAGAAAGGGATAATAATTTATAATAGTTTGAAAAAAAAAAAAGAAGATAAAATAATAGTAACTAATTACAAATTCAATTCACTGTAAAATGGACTCGAAACTCCCAAAACAAAATCGTTTGCCAATGCGACCATTGGTTTAATATAGAATGAGTGAGACTCTTGTGTACCCGGGCGCACAGAACACATTTCGTGCCCCTTTACAATTTTCATGCCCCTTTACAATTTAAGGATTGGAGGGGAGGGTTGTGTTCACATGGGGACACGGAACATCTTTCCGTGTCCCCGGGCGCACAGGAGCTTTTGCATATAGAATAAGGATTTATAAGAGAAAAATTGGGATTTAGGAAGGACATAGCAAAGCGAGTTTTATTAGCGACGGCGTCTAGCAACTTGCTTATGAAACCTTAAATTTGAGTGCTAATCCACCGGAGCACTCGCCTGAATATTCTTTAATCTCTTCTCTGATTCCCTTTCGCATTTCCTCTACCCTTGCAAAGTAGCTGTTGCAGGAGAAGCATTGATTAATTCTAATAAGTAGGGTTTTTGATATGGAGAGGTTGGGATCGGAGGCGGCCTTGGCGGGGATGGAGGCGACCATGAAGGAGGAGCTCTCCATGGAGATCGATCCGCCGTTCAAGGAGAGTCTCGCCACCGCGGAGGACTGGCGGAAGGCGCTCAACAAGGTCGTCCCCGCTGTCGTCGTCCTCCGCACTACCGCCTGCCGTGCCTTCGACACTGAGTCCGCCGGCGCGTCCTATGCTACGGGCTTTGTTGTGGACAAGAGCCGCGGAATTATTCTAACCAACCGCCATGTCGTCAAGCCTGGTTCTAAATCTTCATCTTTTTGACTCTTATGATGGTGCTTTCGTTTTCTTCATACTCGTTTTAATCACTGTTTACTTGTATTCTATTTTTGATGTAGGACCGGTGGTGGCGGAGGCTATGTTTGTGAACCGTGAAGAAATTCCGGTGTATCCAATATACAGAGATCCTGTAAGTTCATGAGTGATTTTATTTAGTTTATTTCCGTCTATTTATCAAAATATTACCTTGCGCTACTTTGTTCCTTTTTTGAATTATTCCAGTTCTTAGTGAGAAAGACTACATTGAAATCATGTAGTTTTTGTCTTAATGATTCCTGTAAACACCTATGAAGACTGGATGCATGAAAGTTCAGAGTTTTGCTGTTTTTTTGATTGAGTACCATATTGGAAATTTGGACCAACCTAACTTCTAATACTTTCTCTACCCCACTTCCCAATTCTTACGTTTTATCAAACGATTCTCTCTGAAATAATTAGTTTATAATTTTACTCGTAATACTTAATGGATGGGTTTAGGATGTTTTTGAATCTTGTTATTTTTGCACCGATCCAAGATAATCATGTACTGAACATTATAAGGAACATGCTTCTTGGACTAATTTGAGTTCTTTCACTATGTTATTAACTGAAGCTAGTTGGTTAATTTTACATAAGATTATTAATGGATGAAAGTCAAGTTCAACCTCTAACATTTTAATTGATTCTTTGTTTCCTAGGTTCATGATTTTGGCTTTTTTCGTTATGACCCTTCTGCTATACAATTCCTTAGCTATGAGGAGATTGCTCTTGCCCCTGAGGCTGCATGCGTAGGGCTTGAAATTCGGGTAGTGGGGAACGATAGTGGAGAAAAGGTATACATCATATTTTATCACTTATTTATGAATATTCCACTGCATGATGATAAAATATCTGTTGCCACAAACATTGCTTAGCAACTTAATTGATCTGTTACATTTTGTTTTTTTATTCACATTGGTGTGACAATGGTTCCCAGTCTGTATTCCATGGCTATTCTGCCATACTTCTCCTTTTTTTACTTTGTGAATATGCAGGTCTCTATTTTGGCAGGCACTCTGGCTCGATTGGATAGAGATGCTCCACACTATAAAAAGTAAGTTTTTAAGCTATTAATATGTTTTCTTGATTTGTCATTTGAGGATCTATGATCATGCATGGTAGTGGAGGTGGTACTTCAGGATTCGCATAGATCAAGTTTTACAATTTTATTTATGTATTTGGATTCAGGTTTGTCTAAATATCATTGAATATGAAGCTCAAAGTAACTTACTAATGCAATTTGTTATATTCACTTGTACGCTTGTCAGCGTGTGTCAAACATAAAAGAGCCTGGGTCATGGTGCATCACATGTTATGTCCATTTCCTTTTATGTGTTTTTTGTGTCTGGGAATCTCATATGACATGTCCACCAATGCTATATCTGGCAAATCTGTAATATTCAGTCACAATCAAGAAAAAGTTGTATTGTTGTCGGAGCAAAATCCTTGGAAGCATTTGTCTTTAATTTGTTGTGGCGGAAGTCATTTAAGCACTAGCATTATCTCCACTTGCATATTATGGTTTATTTTTAAAATGGTAACAATATTAAGTCATGTTCTTCTGCTGTAGCTTCTAATACTGGTTTAGCACATTAGTTTGATGAAAACCTTCAGTTAAGAGATATTAGGTCATTCGTCAGCATTTGAACTTCACCAAGGTTTTATCAGTCAACTTAGATAAAGAAGACTGGTATCTTATAGTTAACCATACAACATTATGATCACAATCACACAATGTCAATGTATGATGTTCGCGTCATGAAAAAATGCATTTAGCTGAAACTCTGTGAAATGCTGGGTCACAACTTTGCTGGGAATAGATGACAAGTGAATTCATTTCTAATGTGGACGCCCAAAAATAACTCATAGTAAATTCATTTGAAGAGTTATTTTAAATTTAAATAATAAAGTTAGTTATCTTTCTGCTGTTAGTTTAGTTGCTAAATTGTAAATATAACAAGAAATTTTTAATTTTTTTTCTTTACTCCTTGCTTGGTTGAAATAAAATGATTATTTGGGAATTGAGGGGTATATTACTGTTTAGTGTATTTTCTAGTAATAGGCGTAAACTTTCTCAGGTGTAGATGATAAGTTCAGGTTCTTTACCTTGGGATATTATCATATTAAGATAGAATGACCCTTATTTATCTCATACCATTTGAACTCGTTTAATTCTTTGTATGCAGGGACGGCTACAATGACTTCAATACATTTTACATGCAAGTAAGGCCTTTGTTGATGCAGCATATCTTTTCATTGTAAATTGTTGGACGCTTTTGGTTATCTGGAATAGTTTAAGCAACTTAAAACTTCTACAGATTATACTATCTTCTAGATGATATCATGGATATTACCCATTGTTCTCTTGACGTAGTTTCTTGATGTTTGATATCATTATGTAGAATTAGTCGTTCGTGTTTAAGCTCATTCAGTAACATAACTTATTACTATCACAGTAGCACCTATAGAGTGATTACTAATATTAGATTGTCAGTTTGATGGCTAAATTTAAAAAATTTTGGGTTTGGGGATCCATAGCTCTTCGTATAATCAGGCTCTCAGAGTTCAACTTTCTGTTTTCCTTTTTGCCTTTCATTTGCGCTGGGCTTTCTGCACATTCGAATCTAATCCTTAAAAGAAAAGAAGAAATAGTTTGTATTCATTGCCATTATTGTAGCTTCACAAGACGTCATTGTCTTTGTAATTCTGTTATCAAGAAATTGATCAATTTCAGAAGAGATTGCAGTTAGTTCTATTATCCTGCCAATTAATGCAATCTCCGCTATATCTATAAAAGATATCTGAAGCCTGTCCACATCTATCTCTAACATAGATATTAAAGATGAGTCAGATATAGGACTGGGCCGAAAAAGTTGGAAGAAAGAGCTCTGATTGGGTTCGTGTTGGTATTTTTATCCTCTAGAGTCTAGACATGTACATTTCTTCATGAACTTTGGCTGCTAGGACTTATATTGTCTGTTATCGATTTATTTATATTTTCTCCTGAGTGATCACATGAAGGAGACTGTGAGATAGTTGAAAGCATGTTGTAGTTTCACTATACATAGCATATGAGACTTTTCTTGTTTCTGCATGTTTACAGCTTGTGAAATTCTTGGTGGTGATCTAATTGGCTTCTTAAGTTACTCCAACTGACCTGAGCAAGGTTTCTAAGGTGTAGTTAATGAGAAAGCTTAACTATGAATAAAGATAAAATTAGGTTTTTTAGCTGTAATACAGAAATGAAAAACAAATTTCTAGAATTCCTTAGAAATTTGTAACCTGATTATACAGTGTTTGTTCACCGATTTCTTCCTGAATTTCTCATCGTTATCCACACAATTGTTCTTTTTTGACAATGATTTGCAGGTCTCTAGCTGTCTTATTTTTTGATGCTTGTGTGTATGCCAAGTGATATTTCTGCTTTCCTATTTGTTGGAACACAGGCAGCTTCTGGAACAAAAGGTGGTTCAAGTGGCTCCCCTGTCATTGACTGGCAAGGTAGAGCAGTTGCCTTGAATGCTGGGAGCAAGACATCTAGTGCTTCAGCGTTTTTCTTACCTTTGGAAAGAGTAAGATGCTTGTCGGAACTCCGAACAACATTTCTTTAACTTGCTAGTGATATTTTATTCTCTTCAAAAGTATTCCATATGAGCATCAACATGTTTGTTTGCAATGGCTGCATGATCTAACAGTATAAATTCATAACTTTTATAACTTGAATTTTGCTTAACTGATGTCATATAATTTTCTTTTGTAAATAATCAGCAGATTAAGGGTAAAACAATAAAACTAAAACTCGAGAACCTATCGAGTTGCTATTGCTGGCATGAACCCAAGAGCTTCTTGTTATTTGCTCACTGATGGATTGATCACGTTGTACAGTCCTGTACTTGAGTCCTGAGAAACTCTGGATGTAGACTGTATCTTTTTTAGTTGTTAGTTGGCGTTCAAGAATTTTTTTCTTCATGTTAGATGTTAGACAGATTGATTCAATCCTATTAACTAGAGCAGCATTGATTTGGAGATCAGGTTGTGAGGGCCTTAGGATTCTTGCAGAGAGGAAAGGAGTCCAATACTAAATCATGGGAGGCAATTACAATTCCTCGTGGTACGCTTCAGGTTTGTTGGTTCTTTCTTAAATGGTTGCATCTTGGTCTTCAAATTTTTTTCTCTGCTGTTTTCCCTGTGGTTTGCTGATAACATGTGCTATTTTTTGAAGTCTTGAAATTATGCATGTGCTTTTTGTTAATTTGTTAGACCTGTTTTTGATCTAAATTAATTTGAAGTTAAACAATAATCATTCACAGGTTTTGCTATTCATTTTTGGAAAATTATATCACATAGTATTTAGGTTATTTATTTCAGTACATCACTTTTCTGATCTACTTCAAAATTTTGAGAAAAACTTGTAAAACCTCAATCCTCTCATCTGATTTTGTAACTATTGGTGCAGTTATGATCTTAAAATTAGCCTGCTTGGTCTTTTTGACTCAGTAGGGCAGAACTTTTCTGTTATATCTTGAATTCAGGTTAATTTTAATCATGATTTTGGAGAGCTTTTAAATGATGTTGTTGTCCTCAGGAAAAGTGTAGAAATGATAATGTGTTTCGATAATTTGTGAGGCTTGACCAATTGACTTGACAGATTAATAGTGGGTTCAAACATCCCAATAAGTTTGGAGAGTGGGGTGCAACTTTGCAAGAAGCTCAATTGTTATTGTGTAGGATATGAAATCAGGGTTATGTTTACGATAAGTTTTCAGAAAAAAAATTTCCTAGTAATGATCATAAACAAGCACCATTTGAACTGTAGATGCTTAAAATTCTAGGACCTTGCAACGTATTTGTGCTTAATCTTTTTGCCTCTGATATCTGCATATTTCTGATCGCATCACGCATTTTGTGTGTAAAATGTATTCAAATCATTCCGATATAGGCCACATTTCTTCACAAAGGATTTGATGAGACACGTCGACTTGGCCTCAAAAGTGAAACTGAGCAGGTATCTTTATCTCCCTCCATTTCTTATTTGATCCTACTATCCCTTCAAACAAGGCCTTTTCTGATATATTATAGAGCCTTGTTCACTAAAGATACCTTATTCTAATTTTTGATCATGTTATTCAGTTAGTGCGCCATGCTTCCCCACTTGAGGAAACTGGAATGCTTGTTGTTGACTCGGTGGTGAGTTCCCTTTTCTGACAATGTCATATTTTCCCCCTATTATCATGATGAGCATGCTAGCAGAAAATAGTGTTTATTTTATTTCTATTTGTGAGAATCCATTCAAGCTCTATTGTTGGTTCAGGTCCCAGGTGGCCCAGCTCACAAGCATTTGGAGCCAGGTGATGTGCTTATTCGTTTGAATGGGGAGGTATGTCTTCCTTATATTGTGTTTCTTTCATTGAATTCTTAAACATCCATGCTAAATGAGGAACAGTTGACTTCTATGTTGTTCTTGAGTTATCATTTGATAAGTTTCGAATTTTGGTGAGAAATGAAAGGTCATGATGTATCTCAGCTGGACTCTTGTTACCCTAAATGAAATTGAAGATCATGATTTGTACTGGATTTAGTGGTGTTTATATTGATGCATCTGTGGAGAACCTAGATAGCTCCCACCCATTCTGAAAATTAAGGGAAATCCATAATTTGACTTAATGATCAGCAACTTTGATTTTAGTGTTTGATAGTTTGTTGATGTTGAAGTCCTGAAGATAAGATAATGAAATGAAGGGATGCTGATGTTTGTTGGTCGATGGTCTCTCTTTAACAACACAAAAGAATTAAAAAGGAAAAAAAATCCTAAACATTTATTCTTTTTTACAAAGTAATGATGTAGTATTGAGTTACAACTTTTATTTCTAGGTTTTGTAATTGTGTCTTTGTCCTTGAGTAAGTTGATATGTGAAGCAAACATTTGTTTGGGCTCTAAAATCATAATTTGGTGCAGAAAAGGCTACAAAGTATGCACCCTCAGTTTTAGGTCAAATGATGTTATTTTTAATTTTTATATTTTAAATCTTCTTTTTTGGTAGTATCCTTAATCACTTCCAAAAGTTTCTTCTTATTATATTATTTCAATTGAATGATATTATTTGTTTTGAAGGGACAATTTGCAATAATTTGTACTTAAACAAACTGATTTTGATTCTACTTTTGTATTTTGTATTTGTGACCATCCAGGTGATTAATTTGTAAATTATAAAAATCTCAATTTTCATATGAGATGTTCAATTAGAATTTGTAAAAAGCATTTCAAATTTGTATGCAAATGCTAAAGGCTCCATTTGTTTGTTTGTTTTTTGATGCATATATTTATAGTTACTTAGGGTGCAAGGCGCAGTGAGGCGCAAGGCACACCTTGAATATATTTAACTGTAATTAATATCCTACTGTAAAGCATAAGGTATTTAGAGCGTAATACCTTATAAAATAAAGTTTAAAAAGACATCATATAACAATTGACCCAAATATGATGCATATATTTAATGTAAACTCATAATATAAGAAAATTCATTATTATTCAAATAACATAACAAATCATAACACGATATGTTTATCAAAATAACAACCAAATAAGATGCTCATCAAATTGTCTTGAGGCAGCTGGTGGCAGTAAACAGTCGATGGCGGCCAGAGGGCGGCTGTTGCCTGGTGCAGTGGAGTGTGGGGAGTATTGTGTCTCTTAAATCATCGAAGTGCTATATAATGTCTAAACCCAAATTTCGAATAATTAATGTATACATATTTTCATTAAAAAGGTAAAGTTTCCATGTCAAAGTCACTCAGAAGATGGAAAAATTGCACAAATCTTTAGGCATGCCGCAGGTGCACAAGTGCATGCTCCTTAAAACCTGTGCCTGGATACCATGATTTTGAGGTGCTGTTGTTATAGCCTCAGCCAAGGTGTGGCGTGGGTGCACCTTTAATATCTATATATATGTTCCACTGAAATGTAAGAACAGATCTCGATTTTCTTTTTTGTGTTCATTAACTATATATTGGACTCATATGGGGCTTGATTGTGAGAATCCCAAGAATTCTTTCCCCTTTTCACCTTTAAAGGCGGGTAAAGGAACACGTGCTACTTATTTTTAATTTTTGGATATAATAGCTTTGATAGAGTGAAGACAGGGGATCAATAATAGAATAGAAAATACAAATAAGAAAATCCTCAAATCGTGGCCCCGTAGATCTTTCCCCTGCCGCAACCTTTGTTGTAAGAGAAAAATCTTAATGATCCTCTAAAGTCTAAAAAGCAGAAAGCTGTTATTTAAATCTTTAACCTAAAGCCCATGCATACCAGCCATAATCATAAAATAACAAAGATATAACAATAAAGTATCAAGGAAATGAATCAATCAACTAATTCCAGCTAGCCCAATCCGCCCTTGGCCTGACGGCTGTGTAAACGTGAGTAACTGGCGGCCTTTCACTGCTAACAAGCTCAGTTTTTTTGCATTGTTCCTTACAATTGTATAATAGACAAATTGTTAAGGCAATATGTTAATATTTTTGAAATGATTTTATTTTTTATTTTTAGATAATAATTTAATTTCAACAACCTTGGTACAGGTGAGTACTCAGTTTCTGAAGATGGGGACTTTACTTGATGATAGTGTCAACCACGAAATTGAACTTCAGATTGAAAGGGGTGGCAAACCTTTGACTGTGAACTTGACGGTTAGATATAAGCTTTGCATCATAGAATTTATTATCTCAGTTCAATTTTCATTCATTTTTTTTACTTTCTACTCATGAAAAGGTGACAAAAGTTGTGTTATCCGTCCATTCTATATATACATGATATTATATATATATATATATATTGTTTTTTTGTTTTTAATATATATATCCCTCTGAAGAAGGTGACCCTATGTATTTTTGTTGAATTTTGCCTGGTTTCTTTTCTATCTATAGTTTTTGTCTAGCGATTTTGATAGGGGTGTGCAACAATCGGTCACCGAATCGAATTAAAAAACCGAAAACCAATTTTTTTTCTATAAACCGAAATATTCAGTTCGGTTTTTAACCGAATTTATTTAAAAATATTAGTAACTAATATAAAACATATTATTCATACTATATAAATATTGTAGATATATTTATATTATATCTAATTTATTTGAGTAATAATTTTTTCATTTTAACTATCATTCATTAATAATTTTAATGATATAATTAATGTATTAATATTAAGGATTTATTTGAGAATTAATTTTCATTTATTTTTATTTTAAACATCATAAATTAATATTTTTTTAATATTTTAATTAATAAAACTGTAAAAATATAATATATATTGTTAATAATTATATTCTATTAAAAAAATGATATATATATATATATATATATATATATAATTTGCTTCGGTTATTTTGGTTTTGTTATTTGGAAACTGAACCGAAAACTGAAATTTTAAAAATTTAAAACCGATCACCGAACCATGCTAAAAATAACTGACCGAAATTAACATTTCGGTTTGGTTTTGGTAGGTTTACCGACGTAAAACCGAAATTCGCACACCCCTAGATAGTGAGTATAGAACCTTTGATGTGTTTTCGTGGCTTCTTGTACTATGTCTATATCTTTGTGTTGTTAGGCTTACGTAGTTATATCTGTTTTTAACTATATCATGATGATGGGGTATCAGTTATGGTTCTTGAACTGCAAATGATGATTGCTTTCGGACTTCTTGTAATGCACTATAAACCTATAAAATTTTTCTGAAGACCTCATAGATTAGCTCTTATTAGATTCAAGATATGTTGACTAATTGCTGCAATTTTTTTTCCTTTCTCCTTAAATTTCAGGTTCAGGATTTGCACTTTGTCACTCCAGATTACTTTCTTGAAGTGAGTGGTGCTGTTATACACCCTCTCTCTTATCAACAGGTTGGCATATAACATTGTTCTTAATCACTCGTTCAGTTCTTTGTGGTATCAGATGTAAATGCTGTGATTCGTAATCCTGTTGCTCAAGCTCCTTAATATTGATTATGCTTAGTTGCTGTGACTGACATGTAATTGGTTGTTACCATTCGAAGTAACTTAATAAATTTTTATTGACCAGGAAGAATCGGCTATCTTCTATGAATCTCTGTTGAAAGCCTTCTCTGTATAATATTAACTTGAATTTTCTGTTATATTAAACTTTTTATAGGCTTTTCCATCTGACGCAAAGTGAATTTGTTGTTTGGGCTGAATTTTATGGTAAACGGAACTTTTAGAGAGAATAATAAGCATATTTATGCAGTAATTACTTCAAAAGAATAGGAATAGTAGCTTATTATATTTAGATACAAACATATCTAGACAAACTAATGTGTGCGGATGAAGTATTGTCTGTGCCTAATTTATCTTCAGGTCTTATAGTCAACAATTATCTATACTGGGTTCCTTTCATTTCTGTTTGCAGTATTTTTACTTGGATAATTGTGTATTGGAAAAGCTTATTTATAGAGTATTTGGCACTTAATCTACTCAGAATGATATGAAGTACCTAAATTGGTTGCCATTTGGGCTCAAGGATATATATCCCAGTAATTTCCATGCATTATATTATTAAATAATGTTGTCATGCCTTTGTTATGCATTCAGTCCTTTTACCTTTGAGGTTCTGTAGCAACATGAACTACTTGAAAATCCATGTAAAATATGTTAATCTGATATAAATGAGAGTTAGTAAATTGAAGCTCCAGAGATGATAATACTCGTCTTCATTTGGAAAGTTATGATTCCTTGCTTCTATGGTATCTATAACAACATTTTTGTCCTTACAAAATTAGGACTATATCAGAAATTTTTTCTTAGGTAAAGTAATATATCTTCTGCAGATCTTTGATTCAGTTACAATCTGAAGATTTATAATTCTTGAAGAAAATGGATTAAGAATTCTTCACACAACATTTATTTTATTCTCTTGATAGTTTGGGTTGCTATCAAGGAGATAGGCTCTTTTGTTTTTCTTACTTTTTTTACATGTTTTGAATAAGTTACTTCAAGTTATTATATTTTCAATTTGGATTTTCTAATGTTGATTGAAAATTAAAAAAAATGACAGAATGGGGAGAAAGGGGGGGGGGGGGGTGTCTCTCTAAAAATAATGACTCCGCCTCAGATATTATTATTTTGCTATTTTAGATTTTGAACTTCTGCTATAGATGGCCCTTACTACTACTGCATGCGCTGGTTATTTGAGGAATTCATTCCTGACATTAGGTTAAAACTATGATTCGAACCTTCTCTTTGCCTTCTTGGAAGAAGGAATGTACTTGGTACATCCTATATTGTGTTTTATTGTGATTATTATTGTTCAGTCCTGGCTGTATGATAATTCCCTTTAGTTGGTTTAGCAAATCTTCCTCATTAATTTCCAATTGATTTTAGTATTTATTATTTTAACAAAAAAATTGATCTTAGTGCTGATGCTCCTGCTGGTTTTATACTTTTGTTTTGGGTATCATAAAGACCTTGTAGTCTGGTCTCTGCTGTAACTTTGCTTCTGTTTACAGGCAAGGAACTTCCGTTTCCAATGTGGTCTAGTATATGTTGCAGAACAAGGGTAAGTTCAACTATTCACATGCTCCAAGTTTCTGGCTTATCTATTTTGTATTTTGAATACTAATGTTAAATTTCTGTCCCTGGTTTCTTAAAGTCATACTGAAGCCAAAGGTGGAGGTCTTCTGAATGAATGATCATATCTGCATATGATCAATTAAAACTGTCTTTTCTGCTAAGTGGTACACTTGTGCTTATTGCTCACTGCAGGTACATGCTATTCAGAGCTGGAGTGCCACGCCATGCTATTATAAAGAAGTTTGCAGGTGAAGACATATCAAGACTTGATGATTTCATCTCTGTGCTATCCAAGTTATCAAGGGGTGCAAGAGTACCATTGGAGTATATAAGCTATACTGATCGTCACAGAAGAAAGGTTCTAAATTATACTGTTAGATTATATGCTCAAGTGTTGGTTTCTTGAATTTATAATCCCATAAATTTAATGATGATACCTGTTTCCTGTTCCCTTCTTCTTGTGCATGTTGCTGTGATAACATATAGCTTGCTGTGCGTTTTCAGTGTTACATGATTATTTATAATTTTGAGATTGCGACCAAAAATCATCTACTCTTAACACCATTACCGCATGACTTAAGGGTGCATAGTCTTGCATGTTTTCATTTGTAATGAAAGGTGGCTGCATAAGACCCATTGTGCTGAGAGAATCTGCAGAGTTAGTGATCCGAAAATAAAAGCTGTGTGGGGAGTGTTTGGTAAGATTACTAATACTAATGAATAATGATACTAAATCAATTATCTATGAAATCTGAATAATATAAAATATAGGGACTCTGATGCATGCCTGCAGAAAAGAAATACTCCCTCCGTCCCTGGTATTTTTGCACACTTTCCATTTCCTTCTGTCTCAATACTTTTGCACATTTCCGATAATAGTAAAACTACACAACATTAATATCCTTAAAACATCACAATATCACAAAAATGCCACCTACTTTTTACACTTAATTCATCAATCCCAACAACTTTATTTACTTTTTCTCTTTGAATTATCCAACTTACCCTGTACATTTTCTTACATTATACACCAAAAAAACAACTTTTCTTAATCCACGTTCCCACATGTGTGCAAAAATACCAGGGATGGAGGGAGTAGATGAATAGACTAGAAACAGAAACATAGATGAAGGGGGGTAATTTACAATTAGATTTCTAATCTATTGCTGCCTTTTATTGAGTCAAATCTCTGAGGCCAATAAAAAGTTTTTGTTGAAGACTTTTGAGCTGTCTGCCAGAATTTTATTACACTGCTATAATCATATCATAACACATTTTGACTACGTGATTTAATTATAGACCTTCTGCTAGAATCATATAAACTACTCTTTGTTGATTTATTTTGTTTATTTATTGAATGTTTTCCGTGCCACACATAATGGTTATATTTTATATGACCCTAGGTTATTTATCTTCTGACCTTGTCTATGTTTATAGATTCTTACTTCCATATTCTGTTATGCAATTGTTTCTGTAATCTTAATGCTGTTATGCTGTTTGGTTTGTTAAGTTAAATTTATGCAGCGATTAATATACTACGTTTCCTATTTTAGTGTGCAGGTGGTTTACGTTTTTAAAAACATTGACCAGTGAATTTTAATATTTTTAAAAATTTGTTGGTTACTTGGTTACACTTTTTGCTTAGTCATATTAAGAAATTACTAGCATGATTATCATTTACATATTTCTTCTCTAGAATACATATGGCATTTATCTGAGTTATACAATCATACATATGCGTAGTAATTTATTAAATCATCACTGGTGCAGTCTGTCCTGGTCACAATTGATCGAAATGAGTGGTATGCACCTCCTCAAATATACACTCGTAATGACAGTTCTGGCTTATGGACCGTCGAACCTGTTTTACCACTGGATTCTCCACCCATATCATCATTGGTTAATCCTATTGAGCAAGGTCTAGAAAGCAATAGAGTTTCATCATGTTCTGCTGAGGTTACTCCAATGGAACAATCGCACCAGTGTTTAAGCCAAGAGCCAACAGACGGTGTGGCTAGTATGGAAACTAGTTGTGAACAAATTGACAATGGAGCCCATTCTTTAGATGAATCAGATTCTGGAAGCAAGAAAAGGAGGGTGGAGGAGGATGTGTCTGCAGATGGTGTTTTGTCACCTGACTGTTCATTACATGAACCTCGCGAAGAAAGATTGGAGGGCAATGGGGCTGAACCTGAGGCAGTTTTGAGAGATTATCAAGGTGCAGCAGCTGCAGCAACTAATGCTTCAGTAGCTGAACGTGTGATTGAGCCTACCCTAGTGATGTTAGAGGTAAAATGATCAACTTCCTGTAGTTATATTAGTTTTTTCTTTATTTCTCATTATAATTTTAATGAAATCTATAGGATCTGCTGTATGAAATGGAACTAGTAGGTTCATGGAAGTAGTGAGACTGTACGATCAGGAGTACAGGGGGACTAGATTTAGTTGGATGTTAGCACAGGATAAAGTGTTGATTGATTGTAACCTTGTTCTTTGGCATTGTTTATTTTTCTGTTTTTCTTGGCGACAATTTGTCTTATAGCTTAATTTTGAACTTTTAATATTTAGTTGGATTATCTACTTGCATTGTATTTGCACATGAGGCTTCCTTGCAATATATCTGGTCACATAAATGGATGACTCTCCCACAAACATAATGAAGAAAGCTGAACTGTGTATACATCTAAACATTGGTGTCACAGCTATAATAGTGGCATATTTTTGTTGTCTGTAATCATCCATTGAGTCACCTAAGTAGAGTTTTTTCTGTTCTCCAACATTGCAGGTTCATGTACCATCGTCTTGTATGATCGATGGCGTGCACTCGCAGCATTTCTTTGGAACCGGTGTTATAATTTATCATTCCCAAACCATGGGATTGGTTGCTGTAGATAAAAATACTGTTGCAGTTTCCGTTTCTGATGTGATGCTGTCGTTTGCAGCTTATCCAATTGAAATTCCGGGCGAGGTAATACTGCATCTACTCATTCTGGAGGCTTTTATTATGTAATGCTAAGCCATCTTGTAATATTTCTCAGGTGGTTTTTCTCCACCCTGTGCATAATTTTGCACTTGTTGCATATGATCCATCTTCACTTGGGGCTGGTGCTTCTGTAGTTCGATCTGCAGAACTTCTTCCTGGTAGGTTATCTAATTCATGAATTACTTTTCTGTACATGCATCTTTTTCTGTAATTCAACAGTTTCTGCTGTATATGCTCTTAAAAATGATTTGTTGAGTTTATTCTTGCATTGCCACTAGATCTTCACATACTGTTTCTTAGAAAAATGGATGGAGTGTAGAATGATGTGGACAAACTAGGGGCCTAGTGCATAGTCTTTTCCACTGGCTGATTGATTTCTCCTTCATGATGACTAATGTTTTGTTGAATGCAATTAAGCTTTGGTGAACATCCACAACTCACATTTTGCTTTAAGAAAATTCTTTATCATGATACTTTTGAAAACCAAAACAAAGGAGAATATTTCCTTCTAGGTGATATTACGTATACAAATCATCAACAATAATTTTATTACGAATCTACAATTTTGAACCTTATAACAGCTTATTGTTTGAACTATAATCACCTGTAATTTTCAAGTTGTTCTTTCTTTGGTCCATGAAACATCAACCATTTGTCTCAATTAGATTGAAATGCCTTTGGAATGGGGAGACAGTTTTGGGATTAAATCATCAGGGTCGTCAATTGTATAAGGAAGACTTCTTGGACTCTGATGCTCCTTTTATTTTTAGAGGCGCCCTAAGAGAATGAGAAGTGATTGAGTTATTCATTCTAGTTTATTAGCTTTGTTAATTATTTTACTTCAATTGAAACCTAAATTGGTGAAACTTGAATTCGCTGGATTCAACGGAGAAAATCCGTCTGCTTGGATTGCCAGTGCAGAATAGTTCTTCCATATTGATAACACCTCAGAACATTTGAAGCTTTAATTTACCTTGATGGCCATGGAGGGTGCAACCCTATATTGGCTTCAGTGGTCAATGACTGACTCACCCGTGTTGAGTTGGAAGATATTCACCCTGGAGTTGGTACAAGGTTATGGGGGCTTCAGTGGTCAATGGCACCAACCTTGTGAGGCTTTGGGCCTGATGCGGAAAAGGGGATGTGTTTCTATCTTTCATCTCTTGTCTCACTGTAGTCCCATCTCTTTCCAAATCGAATGCGCTTGGGCTGTTGCTCAGTGGACTTCATGAGGACATATGCATTTGCATATGCTCTTGAGACACCAAGGGCACAAGCGCAACTATGCATACATCCTGCAATATTGAACATGAATGTGCGGGGTCGGGCGGGACTATTCTTGGCCGACCTTGTTACTCTCATGCACTGCCCTACCCAGCTAATTGATCTTTGTCTCGTATGGGTATATACCCGATCCACTGGGGTGTTCTCTCTTGATGGACTTCAGAATTGGAAGTATTACTTTTCTACCTGTGAAGTTATTCTCAATATGGAAATTTCCACTATATTTTTCAGCTTGTGAAAGTGAGCACCCAGCTGCCACTTGCAGCCTGAGCTTTTTGCTTATGTGTAGTTGCTAAAGATTTTTGGAGCCTAGTTATGAGATAGGATATTGTGGAATGCCATTGCTTGGTGTCACAACCCAAAATTATAAATATAGTTTATTCGTAAAATTCTTTAAAGAAAGTCCTTCAAAAAGGGTATGACCAAATAATTTAAAATAATCAAATAAGTAATAATGCAAAGATAAAAGAAGTTAAATAAGGATTAGGTCCTTTAAGTTTCTGCAACTTTATTTGAATAAGAGTATTTACTGCAGAAGCTTCTTAAAAAAATAAGGACTACAAGTTTATTTTGAAAATTCATAACCCACAAACATACAGGACTTGACAAAATTTATAAAAGTAAAACTAAAGTAGAATTTTATAAATACAAACTGCCACACAGATATAATTAATTAAATAAAGACTTTCTGATAAATTTTGCAAAACAATCTATTTGACTTTCCAAGCATAAATTGTACTTCAAGTTCGCACCTAACAAATGTACTACCTGAACTGCAAACTCTCCCAAATTTTCATGAAGTAAAACATACAGAACATTACAATTCCACTAACCAAATAATAGGAAAAAAAGAATTAAGATCCCACTATTCATTTTGAAAAGCTAACTACACAAATTAATAATTTTGGAAGAAAGTGGTACGAATCCACAGTACATGCCCACCCACAAATTTTGCTAACACATAATAAAATAGTCCAATAATTATCCCATGTGAATAGACTGACATAAATATACCAAACGCATACCTTCAAATCCAATTAAAAAGTGGGAATTAGTAGCAAAAACTTAATTGCACCTCTTCTGACAACTCCAACAATTTTTAAAAATATAAAATTTGACAATAACATGTAATACCAAAAATTCTATTGCACATAATGCTAAACGATCACAAATTTTTTTTTTAATTATTCAAAATCAAATACGAAACTCATACTGCATATGTAGTACCACGAATTTAAACATAAATATTTTGGATAAAAATCATGTAAGTACGCAGCATGCAAACTGCAGTTTATTGAAACGTTTTATTAAGTCTCCTCACCAACGCATCCCCGCTCGTACGCTACCGCCACACTAACCTGAAAGGGGGGTAAATATAGGGATGATCAACCACAAGCTCAGTGAAGACTAAATCATGCTTATAGAAGTCAAATATTTCATGTGTAATAATTTAAATCACTTACAATACAATCCTGTCATTCCAATATACAATACAATCCTGTCATGTCAATATACAATACAATCTTGTCATGTCAATAAGGCACCTTTCGGTCCATTATTCATATAAAGATACGACATCACGATTCGTTTTGTGATAAGAGTAAGGCACCATTATGGTCCAAACTTGTGATAAGAGTATGGCACCATTATGGTCCAAACTTGTAATAAGAGTAAGGCACCATTATGGTCCAAACTTGTAATAAGAGTGAGGCACCATTACAGCCCAAACTTGTGATAAGAGTAAGGCACCATTACGGTCCAAACTTGTGATAAGAGTAAGGCACCATTACAGTCCAAACTTATGATAAGAGTAAGGCACCATTATGGTCCAAACTTAAAATACATTTACTATTTCATATACTTCAAATACGATCACAACGTGATAACAATTTTCCAATTAATTTCAACTATCACATATGAAATAATTCAACACATATAAGATGAGAAAAACCTCACCTTTACCACGTGAAGTCTAAGTTTCGAATATCAAACGTCACGATCCAAGTCACCTTCGAAACCTCTTTCCTTCTGCAGCCGTGTGAAGCAATTATTTGGTGAGAAAAAATCGAAGAATAAGGCTGCTAATGTATTTATTTACTGCAGCTGTGCAATCTGAATAGATACCTTGTTGCAGGATTTAACAAACTTCCTCAAATAGGGGAATTGATAAGAGGGAAAGATCTTTTCCTTAATGGATAATAAAGATGACGATATGATTCTTGGGGAGTAAGAAATCATATTTCTGCTTCTTATTCTTTCACGTACAGCCGATAGGGTTGAATGAGTTGGGCTGGGATAATAGACTCCTTTATGGACTTTTAAGAATTGGGCCACAATAGAATACACGGGTGAAAATATGGGATGTTACACTTGGTCTACTATATTTTTCAAAACTAACGGAAGTTAAAGTAGTACACTGATTAAATTATTGTATACCAACTCACTAACATTGTGTGGCAGATGAAATTGCCTTTTATTTCTTTTATTTTATTTTTTTGGTGGATAATTTTTTCTATGGGTGCATGCTTAAGACCCATGATTGATGAAAATGATAGCAAGATTAACGAGTGATCAGGACATAGAATTAATGATATGAGAATAATTCAGGCCTATAAACGTTTCATTCCTAGCATTTTTTTATAGCAGTTGTGCTTGAAGATAACTTATCTCTTGCTTTTCCTGATTATTTGATACACTCTAATTGTGACACCCTTGGAAATGAATTCTTGCACTTATCTGCCTATATTTTTTATTTAAGGAATGACCCTTGATTTGAGTTTCTCCTATTAACTATGATGCTCATAACTGTGTAGCTGACAATTTATCTCAAAGCAATATCGGGTAACTTCCCTGGTCTTGCATTGTCTGGTTTGGTGTTGTACATGACTGCATGCATACAATGTGGCTTTGTGAAGAGAATAGAATCACTTTGGTATGAAATTCTTATATATATATTTTTTCATGCTGGTAGCAAGTTGACTAATGATTGTTCATGGCCGAAATTAATTTCTTTTGAAGTTCTCTATGATGCCTATTTCCTGAAGTGCTGTTGTTCGTGTCTGTGTTTCTCTCTTTCTCTGTCTTGCATATGAACTATATGTGACTTCATGTGGCATAGAACCTGCACTGCGTCGTGGAGATTCTGTGTGCCTTGTTGGGTTGAGTAGGAGTCTACAAGCAACTTCTAGGAAATCTATTGTCACCAATCCTTCTGCTGCTCTGAATATTGGCTCCGCGGACTGTCCAAGATACAGAGCAACCAATATGGAAGTGATTGAGCTTGATACTGGTGTGTTGGAATCTATGTTGATACCTGATATTATAATATGTACTTTTTTCGTGGCTTGTGCTCAGGCTGAGTATACTTGCATTGTTTTTCAGACTTTGGCAGTACATTTTCTGGTGTTCTCACAGATGACCTAGGAAGGGTTCAAGCCATTTGGGGAAGCTTTTCAACACAGGTTTATACCTCTTTTATGCGCTTTAATTTCATTCAAGTTACTTGCAAAAACATTCTCAAATTGATGTTTCATACTCGAAATTCCAGCTTAAATATAGCTGTAGTTCCTCCGAAGACCATCAATTTGTTCGAGGCATTCCAATTTACACACTTAGTCAGATACTTGATAAAATCATATCTGGTGCTGATAATCCTTCACCTTTCATTAACGGAATTAAGAGGCCCATGCCACTTCTAAGAATATTAGAGGTCGAACTTTATCCCACTCTACTTTCAAAAGCTCGTAGTTTTGGCCTGAGTGACTCTTGGATCCAGGTAATATGTTCTCTAATTGCTTTATTTACTTCATTATAGCTCCATTTTCTTTACTTTATTATCTACTACAGTACGTTGCATTATTTAAGAAGACCAATTATGCAATATTGGATATTCATTTCATCATAGTCTACCTTTTTTGGTATGTTTGTGTGTGTGTATAGTCTTTTCATAAGTTTTTTTTCTGGGTTTAGTGTGGATCAGATTTGTTACTACTTGTCAACCTGATTTTCGTCATAGAATACCTTTTTTGGTATGTTTGTGCACTTGTTTTTTGTAAGTTATTTTTCTGGGTTTAGTGGATCAGATTTGTTTCTCCTTGTCAACCTGGTGAAAGGATGTAAATTTTTCTCTTGTTAACTTGTGCAATCATTCTTGGTCGTTTGTGGGGTAGTGAAGATCTGGAGGAGACCTTTGTGTATCATTGTTTTTCCTTTGGGGGGAGTCAATTGCAGAGAGAAATCTCTCTCTTTGTTCTCTTTCTGGTTGTGACGTTTACCCTTAAATTTTTTTTTAGTGTGATAGCCTTAAACTTAAATAATTATTCTCACCAGTTAAATTATTCTTTTAAACTTAAATAATACCCTTACTGTGATAGAGTGCCACCTGTTGTCCATGTTTATAGGCGTAGGGCCTTAAAGAAAGCAGGGCTGATGGAGTTTTCGGACTGAACTTGAGTTAGGTATATGACTTTAATTAATTATGGATTAATTAGTAACGGGCCTTGTGTTGTAATCAAATCGAATCGAATACTAAGGTATTTGAATGTTATTTAATTAAATATTCGAATATTCATATTCGATTATTAATGGAATTTGAAATTAGATTCGTATTCGATTCGAAATTGTAAATTCTTATATATATATTTTTTAAAAATTATATTTAATTTCATTTTTAAGAATAAGAAAATTTATTCTGTAACCTTTTTTTATTTATTTCTTGTATTATTAATTAGTTTTAATTAAAAAAATCTACCATCAAACTATTAAAAATTATAATTAAATAATTTATATGATACATATAAAAAAAATTAAATAACGTATCCTTTACTCCTCTTTATTCCTAAGACAGTACTCTCTTTGTCCCGTTTCAATGTTTACGTATGCTTTTTGCACGTTGATTAAGGAGTATAGTATTTTAATAGATAGTGGGTTGAAAGATATAATATTTAATGTAAAGTGGGTAGGTGTATTAGTGTTGGATGTGGGGACCATGGTGTTATATTAATTGTTTTAGGTGGGTCCCATATTCCAAAAAAGGAAACGTAAACATTGAAATGGGACGGAGGGAGTATAATAAATTAGATACTCCCTCCGTCCCTGAGAAGTTAACACATTTTATTTTAGCACGGAGATTAAGGAGTATAATAATTTAATGTAAAGTGAAGTGAGAAAAATAATATTTAATGTGTGGTGGATAGTTGTATTAGAGGTGGTATGTGGACCCCATAAGAATAAATGAATGGTTTTTGTGTGGGTCCATTATATTAAAAATGAAATGTGTCAACTTTAATGGGACAAACCAAAAAGGAAAGTGTGTCAACTTCTATGGGACGGATGAAGTAATATATTGGAAGGAAATAGTACACAAAATTCATCGTGCCAAAATCTTTACCAACACTTTGTTTTGTTTCTTTTCTGTTTTACACAATTGTTCTTTTTGGGACTTCATTACCCTTGCTATTCAAAATCTATACCCAATATGTCTCCTGTGTAGGTCACTGACATTCGGTTCCGATGAAGGTCACAGTATGAATTACCCACACGGCCGACAGTGGGTGTGGGTGACGGTGTAGGTCACCCAAGACCGGCGGTGGGTGTGGGTCATGGAGTGGGTCACCCACACGGCCGACTGTGGGTGTGGGCCGATAGTGTGGATCACCCACACGGTCGGCAGTCGCCGGCGGTGGTTTTCGGCGGCAGTGGGGTGTGTGCGTGGGTATTTAGAAATATTTTAATTTTGGTGGGAGGGGTATAAAGGACCTATTTGGGGAAATTGGTTAAAAAAGAAGGCTGGCGGCCGCCTGCGGTGGGTGTGGGTCACCCACACGACCTTCGGTGGGTGTGGGTCACGGAGTGGGTCACCCACACGGCTGGCGGCCAGTTGGGTGAGTGGGTGGGTAATTAGAAATATTTTAATTTTGGTGGGAGGGGTATAATGGACTTATTTGGGTAATTTGGTTAAAAATAAAAGGAGGCCGGCAGCGGCTGGCGATGGGTGTGTGTCACCCACACGGCCGACGATGGGTGTGGGTCATGGAGTGGGTCACCCACATGGCCGCCGGTGGGTGTGGGTCACGCACACGATTGTCGGCCGTTGGCGGTGGTTTCCGGCGGCAGTGGGGTGTGGGTGAGTGGGTGGGTACTTGGAAATATTTTAATTTTGGTGGAGGGGTATAATGGACCTATTTGGGGAATTTGGTTAAAAAAAAAGAGGCCGGCGGTGGGTGTGGGTCACCCACACGGCCGGCGGTGTGTTTGGGTCACCCACACGGTTGGCGGCCGCCGACGGTGATTTCCGGCGGCAGTGGGGTGTGGGTGGCAGTGGGGTGTGGGTGAGTGGGTGGGTACTGAGAAATATTTTAGTTTTGGTGGGAGGGGTATAATGGACCTATTTGGTGAATTTAGTTAGAAAAAAAAGGTCGGCGGTGGTTGTGGGTCACGGAGTGGTTCACCCACACAGCCGGCGACGGCCGGCGGTGGGTGTTGGTCACGGAGCGGGTCACCCACACGGCCGGTGGCGGCAGTGGCAGTGGGTTTGAGTCACGGAGTGGGTCAACCACACGGCTGGCGGCCGCCGACGGTGGTTTCCGTCGGCAGTGGGGTTTGTGGGAGGGTACTTTAGAAATATTTTATTTTTGGTGGGTGTGGTATAATGGACCTATTTGGGGAATTTGGTTAAAAATAGAAGGCTTGCGGCTGCCAGTGGTGGGTGGGTGTCATAGAGTGGGTCATCCACACGGCCGGCGGTGGGTGTGGGTCACCTACATGGCCCGCAGTGGGTTTGGGTCACGGTGTGGGTCACCCACACGGCTGGCGGCCACCCGCCGGCGGTAGTTTCCGGCGGCGGTGGGGTGAGTGGGTGGGTACTTAGAAATATTTTAATTTTGGTGGGAGGGGTATTATGGACCTATCTTGGGAATTTGGTTAAAAAAAATAGAAGGCCGGCAGTGGTTGTGGGTCACCCACACGGCCGGCGGTGGGTGTGGGTCACCCACACGTTTGGCAGCCGCCGGCGGTGGTTTCCGACGGCAGTGGGGTGTGTGGGTGGGTATTTAGAAATATTTTAATTTTGGTGGGAGGGGTATAATGGACCTATTTGGGGAATTTGGTTAAAAAAAGAATGTATTTGAGTTGTTGGTATTGATATTTGATTTGTAGGGTTTTCTAGATTTTCCTATTGGCACTATATATATATATATAAATTTAATAAATAGTATTTGTAATTAAATTCTTATTCTGAATATTTTGAATTCAAATATATATATATATATATATATAAAATTTAATATAATTAATATATAATTAATATATATTTGATATATGTTATATATTATTATTCAAATATATTCGTAAAAATTCAAATCGAATACCTTATAAATCCTAATTGATTTGAATATTATTCAAACCAAAATAATTGTTCGAATTCGTATCTAATTCGAATTCGAATACCGAATCGAATTTGAATTATTTGATTATTTTACAACCCTACTTGTATATGGGGGAATGTAGACATTCGTAACTATTCAACTTCTGTTGGGCAGAGGATACTTCTCCGGGGCCACAATTGAGGATTGCTCATATTCGTTGATTCCTCATCTTCAATCTATCAAACGGCATGATTTATATGGGTTGATATTTTGATTAATCCCAAGTATTTTCTGGATCTCGTGTTTGGTTGGTTTTAGGGTTGGGATTTACCATTTCTATAGAATTCTAAATTCCTTTAGTGTGGGATCCAGCTTCACTTCCCTTACTCATGGTTCATTCAACAGACAAGCATGGCATATTGTACTATAGTTTCTTTCATATCATCACTTGATTCATATTTCATTTTATTCCAATAGACCTAGTCACTTTGTGGTACTCGGAGTAAATAACATGAAGTTGAAGTTATTTTTTCTGTTTCAATTTAATTTAGAATATTCTTTTGTTAAAATAAAATGAAATGCATGTAGATTTTAGTAAAGTTACATTAAGCATGAGAAATTAAGTTTAAAATGTTAAAATACATTTTTTCTTAAGTTGTGTATGTCTTTTGTAACTTTATTTAACGCTCATAACCAGTTTTACTCTGGTAAATGAAAAAAAGGTTACTTATATATATATAGTGGAGTTAATGTTTAAAATAATGTCTTTCACGTAGTTAAGGATGTATTGAGTGTTGAATTCAAGTCTGGTTTTAATTCTCTGTTGCAGGCACTGGTGAAGAAAGATCCTATAAGGCGTCAGGTTTTAAGGGTTAAAGGGTGCTTAGCAGGATCCCAAGCTGAAAATTTGCTCGAACAAGGTGACATGGTTTTGGCAATCAATAAACAACCAGTTACATGTTTTCGCGACATTGAAGATGCTTGCCAAGAACTGGACCGGTGCAATGACACTGATGGAAAACTCAAAATGACAATTTTCCGCCAGGTTTTCTTTATCTTGTTATTTTCATACATGTACGTGTGTAATTCAATTTGTTCTTTTTGATACTTCCTCACAACAACATAGAATAAGGAATTTCTTGAACTAATACAGCTAAATCAATCTTTCTAGATCATAATATATGCTTTTTGCAGCATGAATCAAGATATCTTATTATAATGTCTGTTCGCAGGGCCGTGAAATTGAATTGCTGGTGGGAACTGATGTCAGGGATGGAAATGGGACAGCGCGCGTTGTTAATTGGTGCGGTTGTATAGTCCAAGATCCTCATTCAGCCGTACGCGCTCTTGGGTTTCTGCCTGATGAAGGTCATGGGGTATATGTGGCAAGGTAATCAGGCTTCTAATCACAAGCTTATTAATCTTATTCCATGGTGGCTTATCTGAAAACCAAACCATGGACAATGCCTCTGCACTCCTAAACATTTTAAAATTGTTTGGAATTTGAACTGCATTCTTTCCTCGTTCTGTCTTCATTGACAGCCTCTAAGCCAGGCCAAAGTTTTGAAGATACATTCTTTTAACTGGTTATAATATTGTTTTTAAATTTACAGGTGGTGTCATGGAAGTCCAGTACATCGATATGGTTTATATGCTCTTCAATGGATTGTAGAAGTAAACGGGAAACCAACTCCTGATTTAGATGCATTTGTTGCTGTGACAAAGGTACACCTCCCCTTCAATAATACAACCAATGATTTATATGCTCTTTGATAATACATTTCATGTAATATCGTTGTTTACTCTGCACGAGGCTTTGTGATTTCACCATAAATGTTGCAACACGCCAACACTGAATCGTTTAAATTCCTATCCTTTAGGAAATAGAGCATGGGGAGTTTGTTCGCGTGAAAACCATTCACTTGAATGGGAAGCCTCGAGTACTTACACTGAAGCAAGATTTCCACTATTGGCCTTCTTGGGAGCTGAGGTTTGATCCGGAAACTTCCATGTGGCGTCGAAGGACGATCAAAACACTAGACTGTAGGGCTGCGTGATCGCGTGGTTCGTTGGGGTTTTATAGAATGGAAGACTAGTCTTGGATTGTGAATTTGGTTCATTATTAGTTAACGCCTTGCACTATTTATAGCTGCCGAATTTGTTTAGACAAAAAGGAGAAAATAATTTGAGGTTAGCATCGAATTATTTATTGTATATGATGGTTATAAGAATATGTACGTATCTCATATAAAATACATGTAGACTGCTTAAAATGTCACAAAGAATGAAGATTTTATTTTTGCATGCTTCTCTCTCTTGTACTAACCTTAAGTTTTTATTTAATTATTTGGTTAATTGAGCCAAAAGTTCTGACCTTTTCGCGAATTTTAAATTAGTCCGAACTTTTCAATATTTACAAATAAGTACCCGGCCTTTAATCTATTTTTCAAATCAAGCCATCGGGTAGCGGAGGTTTGCCGTAGGTGACGTGGCATTTTTTTTTATTAATCACCATGTCCACCTGTAAAAGAAAATAAAAAAATATATAATTCATGTTTTTCGAGACAATACTCTCTCTCCTCATTTGTTCAAGTTCTGCTGGACCATGATAAAGCCATCTACTCTCCGTGACGACGCAGAAGGCTCCCGGATCTCACGTCAGCCGCCGTCGTCGAAAATCGCCAGTCCGACAACTGTTCGCTGCTAATTTCACCACGATATCGCCAGATCTGGCCTTGTCCATTGAGCCTCCGTCGGATTGCCGCCAGACGTCGCCGGAGAAGAACCGCTGCTGCCCATTCAGCAGTCGCTGTTTGAAACACTGTGCTCGTATCACCAATTTCTTGAACAGCCGACAAATCCTTCATGAGCCTCTGCTTCTCCCTGTGACGAGCGCCGATCCTATCCGAAACGGAGGAAGATCGCCACGTCGTGAATGCAGAAATGGAGGAAGATCGGCAGCACTGCGCGAAAGAGGAGGTGCGGAGAATAGGATTGGAGCAATGAAACCACTTATGCTTTCATACCACATGAGGACTGTGATTGATTGGAGGAGGCGGCGTATCGGATTTGAGTTTCCCTAATTCTCTGTGTTCTGGCGGTGGAGCAATTCTTCTTGCTGCCATCTTTTCTCTTTTTACAAGAACTGCCACTCTCCCCACCGACGTTTCTATTCTCGACCGCCTTCTTCTCCGTTGCCTTGGCTGGCTCTCCGACGGTGGAACAATTTTTCTTGCTGCCTTGGCTGAAGGTGGGGAAAATCGGCGGAACCCTCACCAGCACCGATTTCGGCGTCGCTTTTGTGCCCGCCGCCACTTTGCGGTTTTCTTATGCTTTCGTTGGCGATTTCACATTAACTGAAGACAGATTACCTATTATATCAATCTCTTTCTCCTTATGTTTCCATTTCCATGATTGTGTTGCCATAATTCAACGTTTTTGCCAGATTTGTGTATCATGTCAGATTCGTCGGGGAAGAAGGATCGTAAATTTTAAACGACGTCGATGTAATTACATGTCATTTTTTTCTTTTTTTAGGTGGAGGGTGACGTGGATAAAAAAAGACACGTCAGTCACCGGACAGGCCTACAGCTGCTTGATTGCTTGATTTGAAAAACAGGTTAAAAATCGAGTATTTATTTGTAAATATTAAAAAATTTGGATTAATTTAAAATTCGCGAAAAAGTCAGAACTTTTGGTGCAATTAACCCTTAATTCTTTGGCAAAGGTTAATTTGGCCTCCGTGTTATCCTTCTAGATCAAACTAAGTCATTATACATCTTTACCTTTTGCCCTTATTAAGTTCTATTAAGCAGTGTTTTATAACCAGACCGGACGTCGAACCGGTGAAGGCAACGGTTCGAGGTTCGACCGGTTCAACCGGCGGTTCAATCAAAAAATTTAATTTTATATTTTTTAATTATATTTTATAATAAATAAAATACTAATAATAATTTCTTTTTAATAAACATAAAAGGTCAAAGCCCAAATTCAAAGCCCACACTGATGCTAGCAAACTATTTTTTAGGGCCATTCAAAATATATTTTTTTAAGGGCCCATCAAATTAAGAGTTAAAAAGGAATAGAAGTAGGTGAGTAGGGTTATACTCCTACTCCCTCCCCCGTTAGCGGCGCTGCTTCTTTCTCTCTTACTCTCTATGTGGCTCTCTCTATCTCTCTTCCCTTGACAAAAAAACCTGTCAATATTAGTTGAGGAGTTTGTCACGGCGGTAATTTAAAGATTTGGAGTCTGACGGCTCGACGTTTTCCTTGAAGAGAAATATTAAAGAAACTAGAACTTAGCGGTAAATACACTACAAAATAGCTATACATTATCATTTTGTCTTCCATAATAGTTGTGGGTTGTCCACTAGATATTGTCTCCCTCTAATTGTGGGATGTCCACTAGATGTTGTCTCCCTCTAATTGTGGGATGCTGTTTGTAATTTTACTATTAATACAAGTGATACACACATCACCAATTATCGGTGATTCATTAATCACTTCAACATGGTATCAGCCTAAATCTGCGATCCTTAGCCTTCATTTCTTCCTTCCATCTTGTCCTTTCCTACCTACAGTAGCATACTCATCTTCTCCACTCTATCGCTGTTCATCGGAAAAGTCAAACCCGCCGGCGCGACCTTCAACCCCAGCCACCAGTCTTCTCACCACCAATCGCCGGTCGTCGCCAGCAGCCTCTTCGATCGCCTCGCCAGATACGCCGCTGCTACCAACCACCACGCAACTCCAGCTGCTGCCTCACGTTGTCACCACTAACCGTGAACTGCTGGTCATCGCTGCCTCCTCAGCCGCTTGCCATCCGCAACTGTCTTCACAGCGACGCATTCCGTCTGCTTTACCTGACTTTTTGCAACCATGGCTATCAATCCTATTGATATTATGCTTGTAACCACAATGATCAATATGTGTCCTCTTAAACTCTCCACTACAAATTTTTTAATGTGGCGTAGCCAATTTCTGACCATGGCTGATTGCTTTGACATCTCCGGTCATCTCGATGGCTCGTCCGTCGCCCCTGCATCAACCATCAACTCTGAAGCGGGTGTTGAATCTCCCAACCCTTCCTTCACCGCCTGGCGCTTGAAGGATAAGAAATTACTTGGGGTTATCAAGACATCTCTATCCGAGGATGCCATGTCCGAAATCTTGGACTGCACGACGGAAAATGAAGCATGGGTAGCCCTTAATGCGGCGTTCTCAGATTCGTCCGCCTCTCGCACACATCAGTTACGAGAAGAGCTTCTCTCATTGCGTCGTGGTTATCAATCGGTTGAGGAATACGGTCGTAAGTTTACGTCGTTATGCAATCAGCTCTCCTCAATTGATCGTCCCCTAGATGAGTCCGATAAGGCTCACTGGTTTTTGAGGGGATTGGGTTCTTCGTTCATGAGTTTCGCCGATACTCGAATGGCGATGTATCCTATGCCCAGTTTTCGTGATCTCCTCAATCAAGCTAAGCAATACGAGCTCTTGCACAAAGCAATGGAAGGTCATTCCATAGCACCTCCTGCTGCTTTCTCTGCTATTCGGAATTCCCAACACATATCCAATTCACATCCCCGCGGTTCTTTTCATCGTTCGAAGCAACATGGGATTTCCTCACAACAGCATGGTACTTCATCCAAAGGGCCATCTCATGGAGTTTTTAGTCACCAGGGTGGTGGTCGTCGTCCTCCTCGCTGTCAAATATGCCGTGGTCCTCACTATGCCAACAAATGCCCACGATTTCTCAATGCTAGGAACGATGTCTCCGCGACCAATTTAGCACAGGCTTTCTCGTCTCAGTGCAATCTTTCTACACCGACTTCTGACTGGTACTTGGATTCGGGTGCTTCTGCTCACATAACAAATCAGACCTCTGCCTTAAACTCATTTGAGCCTTATTCTGGTAATGGTTCAGTCATTGTTGGTAATGGTAGTTCTTTAAATATTTCACATGTTGGCAGTACTACAATTTCTGATGACGTTAAGTTACTGGATGTGTTAGTAGTGCCCCACATTACCAATAATATTTTATCTATAAGTAAACTGACAACCGATTATCCAGTTGATGTTATTTTCTCTAACAAATTCTTTGTCATTCAGAATCGGGTGACAAAGAAAATTCTGGCTCAGGGAAGGTGTGACAAGGGCCTGTATTTACTTGATCGGGGTGTTCCAGCTTTGATTGCAGCTATTAAGTCAAATAATTTAAAGGCCACTTTTGACTTATGGCATTTGCGCTTGGGTCATGTTCCTTTTTCTGTTATTTCAGAATTAAATAAATTAGGCCATTTATCTGTCACTTCCATTTTACCGAATCCTTCTATGTGTGGACCTTGCAAATTAGCAAAGAGTACGAGATTATCCTTTCAGCTGAATGAAAAACGTGCTACTTCTGTGCTCGAATTGATTCATTGTGACTTGTGGGGTCCTGCATCCGTCTTTTCCTCTGATGGATTTCGTTTTTATGTTGTATTTGTGGATGACTACTCACGGTTTTCTTGGATTTTTCCATTGCGTGCTAAGTCTGATTTCTATTATGTTTTGGTACGTTTTCACAAATTTGTTTGCAATAAGTTCTCTAGTACTATTAAAATCTTCCAGAGTGATGGGGGTACAGAATTTATTAATTCTAGAGTTCGTGATTTTATGCATCTACATGGCATTCATCATCGTTTGTCTTGTCCATATACACCACAGCAAAATGGCAGGGCTGAACGAAAGCATCGTCATATTACAGAGACAGGTCTTTCCATGCTTTTTCATGCACATGTACCAGCTTCTTTTTGGTTCGACTCCTTTGCAACAACTGTCTATATTATTAATAGGTTACCATCGTCGATTTTATCTGGAATATCTCCATATGAGCTTCTTTACGGCACTGCTCCGAATTACAGCAATTTTAAGCCATTCGGCTGTCGGGTTTATCCTTTCTTGAGAGATTATGCAGTCAACAAATTGGCACCTCGCAGTCATCCTTGTGTTTTTTTGGGATATAGCAGTTCGTATAAAGGCTTTCGATGCTTGGATCCAACATCTTCTTGAGTTTTTCTCACTCGGCATGCTCAATTTGATGAGTTGTTTTTCCCATACTCTACAGCCCCCTCATCATCCCGATTGGAGGATCCTCAGATTACATCATTTCTTGATGCTTCCGGCTCAGAACCACCCACTATTTCCTCTTAGGTTCCTATGCACCCACCTTCACCCGCACTGGCTTTCCAGCCCGAGCGTTTGGCTTTACCTGATGACGACGTGGTCCCTACTCCTATTGTTATTCCCCCTACTGAGCCAGCAATCCTTGACCCGCCAGCTCCTGCAGTCCCTCAACCGGACCATGTCGAACGACTACCTGCTATTGTACGCACTCACCCGATGACTACACGAGCCAGGGCTGGGATTTTCAAACCTCGTTACCCGGTTGATCTAGCTTCTACAGCTCTTCTCACTGCTCTTGTTGCTACCTCTGAACCTCGTGGTTTCAAGATCGCTGCAAAATTTCCGGAGTGGTTATCTGCTATGCAAGAGGAGATTGACGCTCTTCGGGCAAATCAGACTTGGGAGCTTGTTCCTCGTTCTCCAGATGCTAATATAGTTGGGTCGAAATGGGTTTATAGAACAAAATTTCATGCAGATGGAACCATTGAACGTCATAAAGCCCGGCTAGTAGCTCAGGGCTTCACCCAGGTTCCTGGCACTGATTTTCATCATACTTTCAGTCCGGTTGTTAAAGCTACCACAGTTCGTCTTGTCTTGGCTCTCTCAGTTCAAAACAACTGGCATCTCCATCAATTAGATGTCAAGAATGCATTTCTCAATGGCATTCTTGACAAGCCCGTTTTCATGTCTCAGCCTCCTGGTTTTGTGGATCCTCGATTTCCAAATCACGTTTGTCGCCTTAAAAAGGCTCTCTATGGTCTACGACAAGCTCCTCTTGCCTGGTTTAAGCGCTTCAGTACTTATCTTCTCAGTCTGGGGTTTTCTCAAAGTCGTTGTGACTCATCCTTGTTTCACTTTTCACAAGGAAATTCTGTCATCTTTCTTCTGTTATATGTGGATGACATTATTGTAACAGGAAATGATATTGTCATGCTGCGGGACTTTATTTCTCGTACACATCGAGAATTTTCCATCAAGGACCTTGGCCGACTTAACTATTTTCTTGGTCTTGAAGTCTCATACACTTCGAAAGGCCTCTTCATTGGGCAGGCTAAGTACGCTCATGACATTTTAGATCGTGCTGAGTTGGTTGAATCCAAACCTGTCTCCACTCCTTTGGCAGCTGGTGAGGTTCTTATTCGTCATGGCTCGCCATTTCGAGATCCCACTCTATATCGTTCTCTGGTTGGTGCTCTTCAATATTTGACCATCACTCGTCCCGATTTATCTTATGCTGTAAATCTTGTGAGCCAATTCCTACACTCTCCTACGGAGGATCATTTCCAGGCGTTGAAAAGGATTCTTCGTTATGTGAAAGGCACTGTTCATTATGGTCTCTCTTTTCAAAAGCATCCAGAGAATTCTATTGTGTGTTACTCTGACGCTGATTGGGCACGTTGTGTGGACACACGTCGTTCCACATACGGTTACTCCATCTTTCTTGGGGGTAATTTAATCTCTTGGAGTGCCAAGAAGCAACCTACAGTTGCACGTTCCAGTTGTGAATCAGAATATCGCGCTATGGCCAATGCTGCAGCTGAATTAGTTTGGGTATCGAACCTTCTTCAAGAGCTTGGCAAGTTACCTTCCTCACGGCCTCTTTTACTTTGTGACAATAAAAGCGCTATTTTTTTAAGCCAGAACCCGGTTGCTCACAAGCGGGCCAAGCATATTGACCTCGATTATCATTTTGTTCGCAAATTGGTATCTTCTGGAAAGCTTGAATCTCGTTTCGTACCATCTCATCTTCAAGTGGCAGATATTTTCACAAAGAGCCTGCCTCGTCCGACTTTTGAACTCTTACGCTCCAAGCTTTGCGTTTGTTTGCACCCCACGCAGCGCTTGACGGGGGGTATTAAAGAAACTAGAACTTAGCTGTAAATACACTACAAAATAGCTATACATTATCATTTTGTCTTCCATAATAGTTGTGGGTTGTCCACTAGATATTGTCTCCCTCTAATTGTGAGATGTCCACTAGATGTTGTCTCCCTCTAATTGTGGGATGCTGTTTGTAATTTTACTATTAATACAAGTGATACACACATCACCAATTATCGGTGATTCATTAATCACTTCAACAAGAAATCTTTTATTATTATTATTTTTTTCTATTTCTCTCTTCTGCAACAGTGGAAAATTGAGTGTAATACTTCAATAATTTCTAAATACTGGACTAACAGGAGGTTAAGGTATTGGGTGCTACTCGAAACGGACAAGGGAACGTTGTTTACTATTATGGTAATCTGACAAGGAGTAGGTGTCGGGTCGTGCTTTCGGCGATGTCAACGGACGGTTCGTCGGTGTCGTTGGATGTTCAGATTGTGAGATTGGGGTGGTGGATTCGAAGCCCAATTTGGGTTTATTTGATTTTGTTTGTGTTTGCTTGGTTGGTGATGAAAGTGGAGGGCGTTTGAAGGGGTGGCGGCATGAGCTTAGCTGCGTCGGTGCCTGCGGTGGTGCCTGTGGCAGTGAGTGGTGGAGGAGTTGGGTTGGATAGAGAGGATCAATGGAGAAAATTTGACGACGAGGTAAGTAAGTTTGACTCGTAGAATGTGAGTTGGCAGGAAAAAAAACGACACGTCAGTGTCGGACAGCCTACTCCTGCCTGGTGATTCAATTTGAAAATTTATGTTAGAGTGAAGTACTTTTTTTTTTTTAATTTTTAAATGTTTAGACTAATTTAAAATTGAAATAAAAATAAATTTTTTTAATGTAATTAACCCTTTCTTAAATTATAACTAATATTCACCTAAATTTCTAATGAAATTTAGGCTAATACATTACGTTGATTCCTTCCTATTCATTATTCACTGCCTCTTTTGTCCTGGAATTTCTTTCCTTTTTGTTTTTAATTTTTTAATCCTATTCTTTTATTTATTTATTTATTATTATTATTATTATTATTATTTAATATTATTATTATTATTATTATTATTTTTTGTTCATTAGATAATTCAATACTTTGGTTATCATTTTATGTTTAAAATGTTATAACTATTTATTCACCGAATTATTAATAAAATAGTTTAATTAAATGTTAATTGCATTATAATACATAAACTTTTTCTCTTTTTTAAATTTAATCACGAATTATTTTTTTAATCTAAAAAATACATGACTTTTACATATTTTTTCAATTTAATCATAAACTTTCTTTTTATCAATTAAATATAAATTTTTAATGGTAATTAACCCTTTTTTAAATTATAACTAATATTCACCTAAATTTCTAATGAAATTTAGGCTCTAATACATTACGTTGATTCCTTCCTATTCAGTATTCACTGCCTCTTTTGTCCTGGAATTTCTTTCCTTTTTGTTTTAAATTTTTTAATCCTATTCTTTTATTTATTTATTATTATTATTATTTATTATTGTTCATTAGATAATTCAATACTTTGGTTATCATTTTATGTTTAAAATGTTATAACTATTTATTCACCGAATTATTAATAAAATAGTTTAATTAAAGGTTAATTGCATTATAATACATAAACTTTTTCTCTTTTTTCAATTTAATCACGAATTATTTTTTTAATCTAAAAAATACATGACTTTACATATTTTCTCAATTTAATCATAAACTTTCTTTTTATCAATTAAATACACCAATTTATTTTATTTTTCACAATTTTATTATAAAATTTTCTTTTTTAATACATGATCTTTTTGTGTTACTATATAATACATAAACTACATTTTATTAATTAAAAAAATCATTGAAATTTTACTTTCTCGTTACTCATATGCTATTTATTTAATTATATAAAACAATCTTAAACCAATTATTACCGTTTGTTAAATTTTTAATTTTTTAAATTCAATATTCTTCTAATATTTATTGTGAATTTATTTAAAATCAAATAATTGAACACTCCATGAACTTGTGATGTAGAAATATTAATTTAAAAATCAAAATAATTATGAAAATATAATGGAGTTACTTTAATTTTAAATGAGAATGGCATTTTACGAATTGTTCTATAATTTTTTTTTAATATTTAGATTTACATATTATATTTTTAATGTTTACGTACGTATCTTAAATTTTTATTAAATAAAATAGTCATGTATATTTAATAATAGAGGAATTTGTGATTAAATGATAGAACTTTTAACATTATATATTTAGAAAAGAGACCAATAGGTGATTATTAAAAATAAAAGAAAATAAGAATGCAGGAAACAAAGAATTGAAGATGTAACAATAATGACCCTCCTACTACTGGTGGTTCAAGACTATTAGAATTAGCTTGGATTAGAGTTAGCTTAGTCATGTCTTTCACCTGCTACAAACATTAAAATGGGTGCTGCTAACAGATTTATTATTTTATAGTAATTATTTTTTTTTTCATTTAGAAAATAGTGGACTAAGAAAATGTTACAAATCAAATATTTTGATTCTTATTCTCTGATTTATTTTAGATAGTTATTATATTTTTTGCTCAAAATCTTTAAATGCCATATTTTTTAATATTCATACAAATTATATTATCTTACTTTATTAATTTCAATTTATATAATTCATATATGATGTTCTTTTATATTCTTAAACTATCATAAGGTTTTCATTTAATTATTCATATATTAAAATTTCCCAATAAATATGAAGTTATAAAATGAAAATGTAATATATGTTAGGATTATAAAAACATTATTTTAGGATTATAAAAACATTATTTTTAAAAATTGTATTATTAAAAAAAATTATTATTATTTATCTACAAATTAATAATATGACGTATTGTATTAAATATTATTTCATTTTATTTTTTGATAAAAAACATTACGAGAGACGGACCAAAATAACCTATTTTTTTCCTTCAAAATCATTGTCAACCATGAACTTTAATTAATTTATAACAAGCATATCCAATCGCTCAATTTTAAACATAAATACCCCATCCCCACCACCCTATTTTTGAAAAATAAACCACCCCCACCCCCCTACGACCCCTCCTCACCCCCTAACCGAGCCACCACCATCGCTGCCCTTCGCCACCCAGCGAACTACCGCCGCCGTCCCCACACAGCGTACCACCACCACCATCGCTCCTCTGCCACCCAAAAACCCACCACTGCCGCTGCCCCCACCCAGCGAACTACTACCGCCGCCGCCCCCACACCTCCCAACAACCCACCACAACCGCTGCTGCCGTCCCCCATCCAGCGACCTCCCAACTGAGCGAACCACCACCATACTGCCCCCACCCAACGAGAACCACCGCTGTCGTCGTCCCCAACTCAGCGACCCCCCCTTCTCCCTCTTCCTCTCTCAACCACCTCCCAAACCCAGCGAACCGCCACCGCCCCCCTTCCTCTCCCCCTCTCAACCCTCTCCCGAACCCAACGAACCACGACCACCGCACTGCCGCTGCCCCCACCGCCGTTATCTCCACCTAGCGACCCATCGCTGCCCGTCCCCACCCAGTGAATCACCACCACCGCCGCCAAAATTAACAAAAAAGAAGTTGACATAGTCAAACTTAATAGAGAAGTCGATGAAGAAGAAGGGGTAGGGGGTGAGTAGGGGGTGGGTGGTTATTTAATACCATTTTCTTTCTTTTTTGGCGGGGTATTTTGGTCTAATTTTTGTCAATTGGGCATGGAAATCAATAAATACATTTGATGGATGGCAATAATTTTTTGCATTTGATTTTGGATACATTTTACAATGGGCTCAAACAGAGATTATTGCATTTATAAATACTAAAATCGTTTTTAATTTATCAATTGATCTTAATCATTTAATTGAGAGTTTTAACGTGGTGATATAACATAACTAATTCAATTATCTCTTAATAATATAATATAGATCATTTGTGTGGTTACTTTTATTTATTTATTTATTTATATTTTATTTTCATTAATTATAGTTTATATTTATAATAATATAAGTGATTTTGTAACATAATTAGGTATTAATTAGCATCATATTTTTAGAAATAATTTTTTCCCTTTTAAAATTTTATTATAATATAATTTTTTGGGTCACTTACTATAGGATACATATAATAATGTATAATTGCTATAAACTACATGACTCAAATAACTAATACTCATAACTACATCATTATAGATTGTGATACCATAAATACCCCTATGTGTTTGCACATTTTGCTTTGCACAATTTTGTTTTTCACATTTTATTTTGTACAATTTTATTTTTCACATTTTGTTTTGCACAATTTTGTTTGCACATTTTATTTTGCAATTTTTTTCACATTTTGTTTTGTAAATTTTTTTTTGCACATTTTTTTCTATATATTTTATTTTTGCACTTTTTTTTCACATTTTCTTTTTGCACATTTTGTTTTACAAATTTTTTTGCACATTTTTTTGTACGCATTTTGTTTTCTATTTAATTCGTTGGAGTTCCTGCAATAGCGGTACTGCCTTCGTCGAAAACGAGAAATTATTTCACTTTTGGAAGATTCGTCTAGACCAGAGCACTAGTAGGTGTGTTTCTTCTTGTGGAAAATTTTTTGAAGATTGAAGATTTTGCAAGAGGTGTTAGAAGCAAGTTGTGCGAAGACTTGACGGCTCCAGAAAATCTTTCTCCCCGAGGCAATTTGGATGTTGGCTCCGGAATCGACGAAGCAAAGTTTTCTCCGCGGCAATTTGGATGTTGGCTCCGGAATCGACGAAGCAAAGTTTTCTCCGCGGCAATTTGGATGTTGGCTCCGGAATCGACGAAGCGAAATTCTCTCTGCGGCAATTTGGATATTGGCTCCGGAATCTACAAAGCGAAATTCTCTCTGCGGCAATTTGGATCTTGGTTCTGGAATCGACAAAGTGAAGTTTTCTCTGCTTATGTGAGAGAGACTGAGATTCAGCCCTACTAGACACTTTGTGGAGGGGGTGATTACAGGATTTGATGAAACCATAGCTCATGGGTTCGGTAAATTTCATTCTCTTTGAATCCTACTGTCGCTTATAAATTAGATTCGTACTGCCCTGCCATCTAGCCGGGAGAAGTAGGGTTGTCTTCGTGGAGGGATTGGTTTTGAGGGAAGAACTTAAGGTTATTAGGGTGAGAGAACTCGAGGAATCGAGCTAGCTCATCAACATATTTAAAGGAACTTGTGAGGTTGGATTAATTAGATGTAGTGGGGACTGTGTCTGGGATTTGCCTCTTGGGTGACAAGGAGTAGAAGTGATAATCTTCTAGTACCTTTTGTAGAATCTTCAATCTTCAAAGGATTTTCCATAAGAAGAAACACGTCCACTAGTACTTTGGTTTAGACGAATCTTCTTCAAAGGTAAAACGATTTTTCGTTTTCGGTGAAGTCAGTACCGCTATTGCAGGAACTCTGGCAAATTAAATAAAAAGCAAAATACGTAGAAAAAAATGTGCAAAAAAATTGAAAAACAAAATGTAAAAAAAAAATTTACAAAATAAAATATGCAAAACAAAATTGTTCAAAATAAAATTATGCAAAAAAAAAAGTGCAAAACAAAAATGTGCAAACACCTAAGGGTATTTATGGTATCACAATCTATAATTGTGTAGTTATGAGTATTAGTTCTTTGAGTCAGATAGTTTATAGCAATTATGCATTATTTTTTATGTATCCCATAGTAAGTGACCCTTAAATAATTTAATTGCACATTTATTACTTTTATTTGATTAGATATAATTTTTTATTAAAAATGTTATCACTTTTTAATCGTCCTATAATTTTTGCATTATATTTTAATTGGATATGTATCACTTTCTTTTAATCAAGTATTACTTTAGATTAAAAAATAGAGAATTTAGCACATGACATATCTCCTTTTCAAAATTAGTCCCAATATCTTTTATGTTAGTCTCAAACGTTTTTTTCTTTGCAAACTTGGTCCAAAAAATTTCAACCTTACATATTAATTTAGTCTCATTCAATTACACTATTGATCTCAAAGATTTAAATTAATATTTTATTTTATTTTATTTTATTTATTATTATTATTATTGCTATTATTATTATTATATCATTTTTAAAAGTAATTAAAAAATGAAAATGGTTAGATTAAAAATAAATAATAAAAATAAATCAGTAAATAAATAAATAATATAAATGGTTATTCTGTGGTGCACCGTGTACACCGGAGCACCTAGAGTTTTTAGGCTATTTTTTAGGATATTATTATTTTTATTTTTCAAAATTTTAATTATTTTATTTTAATTTTGGGTTATTATTAAGTAGTTTCTTAATCTAACAGATAGTATTAATTAGGAGCACCGGTGCACCTAATGTGCCCTAGTTCAACTCTAAAATAAAATATGAATTTAAATTCTTGAATCTAATACACTACAAAAATGTTGTTCGTTTGTTACGGCTCGTCCTGGGTGGCAACCTCCTTTGGGCCCACATCTGGGATGCAACCCTGGGCCCACCATTGGGTAGCCCCTTCCCTCAGCCCGTCCGGATCCTGCAAGTCGAACCAAATTGTTAGGCATATAAGTAGGGAGCCCCCAACTTCACCCATAACCATCAGTGAAAGTGAATGGTTGACCCCCCACTTATAGGTCTTTCCAAACTTGTGTGTGGAACCAACGATAACACAACATATACAGAATCAAATCATTATACTATTACTTTTACTAATCAAATACATGATTACATTCACCCATTAAAAATGGGAATTAATACATATGTAAACATATTAAGTTACAAATGAAAAGCTCAACAGCAACAATGAGACCCTGTAAACAGATCTTTGAACACTCTTGAGTAATTACTAAGCAAACAATTCATTATAAGCTCCTCTAACACCTGTATCTATTTATTCACTCTTACCAGTCACATGGTACCCCCTTCCCAGGGCCTGGACTAACATTGTTAATTCATTTTTCATATTATTCATTTTCACTTTCTATCCTTTTTACATTTTTAAAATCTTATCTCACAAAAAAAAAGGCATTTTTTCAAGAATCAGATAAAATTGAGGTATCACTTAGATGGAAATCCAGTAGAGCAAGTATTCATGGAAAGATGAGGTGGAGTGCAAACCACAGCTCTCTGTTGCAAGTTTTTCAAACTTTGTTCCATGCTAATCTGCACCATCTCAGAAAGCATTTGCTTTGCTTTTCCTGTTTGATCTTCTTCATCCCCATCAATCTGAGATATAATATTGCACACAATATTCTCTATCGTGTCGGGTTGGATTTCAGACCTCGGATAAGGAGTGTCTCTCAATAGCCTTAGAAGAATTTGTGCTTTAACTTGACACTTGGTCGTTCCTTGAATTGTGAGCTCAAGAAGCCCCGGGATCACACCTTCTCTGAGAATTGGTTCTCTATATTTGGAACGGTCGCTTTGACACATCTTCAAAAGTGCTCCAACTGCATGCTCCCGGCTTTGAAGGGACCCACACTCTACTACTTCTACCACTGCTAGAATTCCACCCTCCTCTGATGTAAGTGTAGTTCTTCCCTCATCATAAGCCACCAAAGATTCTATCAGAGCGCAGCATTTTTCAACAGTTCTTGAAGACTTTTTGCAGACTTGAAGTAGACTAATTAAGGGAGGAATAGGTTCTGCTTGAAGAATCAGGACAATGTTGTCAGGATGGGTGGATAAGTTGTACAGAGTCATTGCAGCATCGACTTTAGCTTGTGAGCTCCCGAATCTCATAATATTTACAAGGAAAGGGATAGCACCAGAAGAAGCAATGATTGGTTTATTGATTGAAGTTGCGGATAAAGTGATCAAAGCTGCAGCTGCATGCTCTTGTATGGATACGTTGTCTGATTGAAGAAAACCATTAATCGGTTTCAAGGCACCAGCCTGGATTATATTTGTCTTGTTTCTGCAAATAAATAGAACCCCATGAGATTTTAAGTTTCAACTATTACATAAGTTGTGATCACAGACTAAATTAAATACTTTGGTAAAGATCGAAACAATCTTTAATAAATTACTAAAATATTACATCAAACTCCAGCAGCAAAAATCAAATGAGCAAGACTACAAAACTTCAAAGTATTGGTTTTACTATACTTTTGGTTATAGTCACAGATTAGAGGAAAGTTGGTGGAATTCTTGATTTTATTCTTTCTTTTGCATTCTCTCATGTTAATAGCTTTTGGCCCACCCACCTTACGCATCTCTAAATCCACGATCAAGTATGTAGGTGTAATAATATAAGCCATAATTCAGAGGGAAACTTTGGTTCGAATAAAAATGAAAATCTGACAAACTTTAATCTAAATTGGAAAATAACCATAATAAAAATGATGGATATTGAAACTGCGATGTGTTTAAGAGGCATGCTATATAATGTCATCGAAAAGAAAATCTACCAATGAGAAGAAAATTAGTAGGTAGCACCTTGTGAATATGCACATACATTTGGTATTTATATTAGAAATTTTGCTGTCAATAATCAGAATATGAAACAAGCAAACAAGGGAAGTTTTACATTTTTGTCATTAGTTATATTTTGGGAGATGTTTTAGTATCCAAGAAATGTTCAACCACAACGCTTTTTGTTCTTTGGATTAAAAAATACTACTACATTGCAATTTTTCACGCTAGAAGAATAATTAAAGAAACAATTCTTTAAAGTGAATCAAAAGGTGAAATAGCTTTATCCTCAATCAATATTAAAAAACTATGGCCTGAACCAAACCAGCAGTGATAAAGAGGAGAATTTCTTCTCTGAAAAGAAAACAGAACCTACTCATGTGATAGCTTAAGAAGCAAGATTCAAGAAAAAGGATTATATGACATTAGCAACGTGGATAAAAAAGAAAAGACAGGAGGAGAAAGAAAAGGAAAAGAGAAAGCAGCACGTGAAAAAGAAGATGAACCTATCATTAGACCTACCCAATTCAGAAGAGAAAGACATTCTATTCGCTTACGGAGAATTCAAGTAACCTGGTTGGCTATTTCAGCCTATTTGGCTTAGTTCATACACGACTCTATATAGATTTTATGTAGTATATTTAGATATAAAGAAACACAGTCATTTCTGCAACGTATTCAATTACTATATACTCCATTCGTGTCACACCACCCTTCGCAATTTCCTTATTTGTCCATCTCACACTACTCTTCACACTCCAAAAAGAGAAATATCACTTTGTCCAAAAACCTAAAAAATTACTTTAATTTCAAATTTACCACTCATTTTTATTATTTATATATTTTTTTTACCTAAAAGAGCAACTTTTTTTTTAAACAACGTGATACAATAAACGGGAAGGGTGGTTGGAGACTGAGGGAGTATTACTTTTACTTCTGCCTAATAGCTACCTAATAGTGCAGGACAATAGGTCACATGTCTTTCATTTCATGAATATATTGTTAAGTTCTGCATCTATGATAGTTTATCTGAAGAACAGAAATTCTTACAAAAGTTATACATTAACCCCATTACCCATATAATATAAACGGAAATTCAATAATGGGTGTACTATAACAGAGAAAATGACTGACAAAAGAATTGTAGTAAACCATTTTCTACCCTAAAATTCAGGATTAGAAATTAGGTTTTACCAAAATGGAATTAACGACAACCATATAAGCAAATGCTGAGAAAAGAGAGATTGGGAAAGCTCACTGTTCATCTTTGACAGCGAGATTAAGGAGTGCTGCGAGCGCGGCCTCATTGGCGTCGGCGCAGGCGGAGGTGAGCATGCTGACTAGAGGTAAGACGGCGGAGGAGAAATGGCGTCGGTAGCGCAGAGAGGTCTTGGTGAGGCGGCGGATGTCCTTGGCCGCCTGTAATGCGGAATTGGGATCTTCGGAGTGCAGAAGCATGAGCGTGTGGTGGACGGTGGAGGAAGATGAGGAAGGGGAAGCATCATCGGCATCGGAATTGAGATTGCAGTGGTTGTCTTCCATGCCCATTTTGTTCTCCAATTTCAGAGTAGAGAGAGAGAGTTTGAGTTGTGAGATGATTGAGAGGGAAATGGGTGGGGTTGGGCAGTGAAGGAAGGGGAAGGGGCCTATTTAACGACCTTTTGTGGTTTGGCAATTTTAAAATTTGGCAGTTGGAATTCTGGTACCGTCCGCGGTTCCATCATACACATCCCACCCCGCTCCCTGGGCCCACCATTACTGGCTTTTTAAAAAAAAAAAAAACACAAAATTCTCAAGAATTGTTGGTCTCTGGTACTACCTGGTGAATGAAGTATTTAGTAATATTCATTTTGAAGGGTATACCCCTCTTTACTTAGTAACGATATTATTTTTTCATTAAAAATCGCTTGTAATATATATATATATATATATATATATGATGGTATAACGTTCAATTATTAAAGGAGTAAGGCTCTTGTGTGTCCGGATACACGAATTTAATTATGTGTGCCCGGATCGACCCATAAGAAAACGGGTCATATATAAAGAAGGAAAACATTAGGGCTCATTTTCTTCTCTCGTATTTTCTTTCTCCTCCTTTGAATGCGATATTTGAGATTTCTTCATTATTCAACAAAATTTGTCCTTGATTTAATCTACCATAATTATATCACTATTAAATTCAAATATCGACTGCATTCACTAGCGTGATTGATTGCACAAGAAGAAAAAGAACGATTGCCGAAGAAGAAGAAGAAGAACGCGATTGGATTATTGGAGGAGAAGAAGAACACGAGTGGATTGCAGAAAGAGCAAATCTCGAAAGAATTGAGGTTTGTGTTCAATTTTACCCTGAATCTATGCTTGAGTTCATATTGATAGCAAGAGGCATACATCATGAGCCATATCTCTCTAAACATAAAAGGTATTTTCAAGTGAAATCCAATTTAGGTTAAAATAACTATGTATTTCAGCTTATTCAAAAAAAAAACTATAAATTGCAGATGATTTATAGGAGTTTTTACCTGCTCAATGTTTGCATAATTATTAGCTTCATGAAGAACTTGATCGTTTCTGCAAAGCCTTTGGGAAGATGAATTCACACTACAATCTGCAATAATTCTTATGATTAAGATATGCCCTAATTATGATTTTTTTCTTAAGATACGAACTCAAGAAATTTGAATGTGTCATACTTGTTTGTGGCATTTGGCAGTAATCAGTATATGATACATGACACAACATGTAGTATTGGACAATGTACCCTTTACTCATTAATAATATACCCTTTCAACCATGCCATTATACCTTAACAACATAAATTTAAAACACTCTAAACTAGATACTCTTTACATGGCCACGATATACCCTTTGCTCATCAATGATATACCCTTTACTCATAAATAATACTCCCTCTGTCCCACGTAAAGGTTTACGCTTTCCATTTTGGGTTGTCCCAAGTTAAGGTTTACAATTTTTTTTTTATCAAGTTGGACTCACACAAAATAATTAATTATTCCATGTAGGACCCTCATACAATATTGATGTTTACTCTCCACTTTATATTAAATATTATTTCTCTCACATCACTGTACATTAGAATATTATATCTCTTAATCTCCGTGCAAAAAGAAAACGTCAACATTAACGCGGGACGGAGGGAGTATACCCTTTGCAATTTCATACAATTTACATGACCACAATATATACCCTTTATATGACCACAATATACTTTTTACTCATCAACAATATACTGTTTGCATCGTGCCATAATACCTTACAAACATAAACTAAAAAAATTGTAAACTCCATACAGTTTGCATGACCACAATGTATCATTTACTCATCAACAATATACCTTTTACACCGTGCCATAATATCTTACAAACATAAAGTCAAAACACTGTAAACTTCATGTACTTTACATGACCACAATGTACCTTTTACTATATCAACAATATACCTTTTACTTATCAACAATATACCCTTTGCAGTGAACAAAATAAAATACTACTCCCTCCGTCCCACGTATTTTTACCCATTTTCCATTTTGGGGTGTCCCACGTATTTTTACCCATTCCATTTTTGGCAAAAATACATAATATTTTATTACTTACTTTTTACAATCCCAATAACTTTAATTACTTTTTTACACTTTATTCATCATTCCCAATAACTTTATTCACATTTTCTTTTTAAATTACTAATTTATCCCTACTTTCTCTTACATTATATATTAAAAAAATAAAACGTCTTAATCTCCGTGCCCGTACAAACGGGTAAAAATACCCGGGACGGAGGGAGTAATTTATTTGCTTTAGACTGGTGTTACTTTATGTTATTATATTATACTATTTAACAACAACGATTATACCCTTTAGCCGTAGTGACTGTACCTGCGCTCTACGTTATTGTTTTTTATTCATTAACTTTGCAGTTAATTATATTTTTTTAGTATTCCTACTATTTTGCACTTAGATTAATAAAATAATTGTTCTTATGCAGATCTTGTTCTACTCTCATTATTTCAAGATCACATTCGTGATTTATCATGCCCGTTTGAAGATAATATTGACACAAGCCATGAAGAAACTTTTGAGAAATTGAGAATCAATGAAAAAATAAGGAGCAAACTTTAGAGTTAGTAAAGTAATTTGGATCTAAAACTCCAAATGATCATTTAATTTAGTATTGTAACAAATTAAACATTGTGACATATTTTGATGAATTATTATAATTTTTTAGATTTTGAAGGAGTAAACTATTATCTAATTATGAAAACAAAAAATAAATATCCTCCCCTGGAATATTTAATAAATATATAGCATTATTAAATGAAATATTTAATTGAATGTTATACCATTTATATTGAGTGTCATATCCTTTGCATCATGGCATAAACCTTTACAACATAAGTTTAAAACACCATCATAATAAGTGCACTATACTCTATACTCTTTCCATGACAGCAATATACCCTTTACTAATCAACAATATACTCTTTGCAACTCCATACCCTTTACACGACCATAATATATTCTTTACATGAATACAACATACCTTTTGCACCATGCAGCCACTATACCTAACAACATAAAATTAAAACATTGTCAATATGTGCACTAATCTCCATATCCTTTTTACTGACAATAACACACCCTTAAGATGACAACAATATACCCTTTACATAATAACAATATACCCTTTGCATCATGTCACTATACCTTAACAACATAAACTTATAACAGTGAACAATAAGTGCACTAAACTCCAGACATTTTACATGACAATGATATACCATTTACTCATAAACAATATATCTTTTACTCATCAATAATATAGCATTTGAAACTCGATATGCTTTACATGTTACCCTTCACATGTGAATAATATACCTTCACACCATGCCACTTAAACTTTATAACATAAATTTCAAATAATGTCAAGAATATGTGCATTGGACTCCATACTTTTTACGTAACAATAATATACCCTTTATTCATCAACAATATACCTTTATTTTTCAATAATATACCCTATGTAACTTATGCACTTTAAATGATAATAATATACCCTGTACATGAGAACAATATACCGGTTGCAACAAACAATTATACCAATTAAATTCATATACAAGTTAGCAAAGTGTAAATGAAAGGCCAAGAAAGTACGACATTTCCTTTGCATACAAAACAAAAATTGTCTTGCTGTACTAATTCAAATTATATATTGTTTATATATCATAGCAAAAGTTGATCATTTACTGATACCCATAGCTCTAACTTGATTATAACTATCTTCATATACATTAACAATGAATCCAAAAATTGTAGCACAAACAAACACTATATAATATGCCTATTTCTCAGTGTAACCTTATCCAAATCTTTCCATTTCTACTTAACAACTATTTTCTTCTCTTCTACAAGCTTTAATGGTTTTTTCTTTTTATCCTTAGAATTGCAATGTTTGAACTTGTTATAACAAAACCTGAAAAAGAAAAAAAAATATAATCATGTTAGCATTCAGCTGTTACAGTCACATAACAAAACATAGTTAATAATGAATAAGAAGCAGCAAACTTTAACGTAGTACATAGAAATGTTGCAACTACATAAGAATCTTTAGAAGCTAATTCAGATAGAATTACAAGTGAGTGCTTCACTGCTATGCTACTGGGACTGAGAATGAGAAACTATCATAGAAAAAATATTGATTGAGGATTAATGCCAAAAGATACAAAAAGACTGTTTATACAATGTCATAGGAATGAGATTATCCTAGTCTGCCCCTGAAAGGTCATATGTAGAAAGAGAGTATCATTTAAACACTTGGATCCATTGTACATGTAGATACGACCAATGAGCAAAATGAAAACTGGATTACATTTAGAATGCACTTTTAGTGGCCTCTAATTCAAACAATTGATGAATTTCCACTTTTTCCCAATTAACTTAAAATATATATAACGAAATTTAATATTTGTTGAATATACATCTTCAAAATTATGGATGCTATTGAAAGACTTGAATTTATCAACAGGATGCCTAAATTAGTCTAAGTACATTATAGAAAAAATACAGAAAATTAAACTCTCTAACTTGAACAACATGAAAAGATTTATTAATCCTAATTGAATAAAATATTTGTTTAGGTATTACACTAAAAATCTAGATTGTTTGTTTGTGTATTAAACTAAAATCTGGATTGTAGAGAAGAATGAAATACCTTTTAGTGCTTCTGCAGCTGACATTTAGACGAGTTAAAATACTAATTAAATCGAAGAAGGCGTATGCGGAGGACACACGGCAGGAGGCAAATTAGCAGATTGAGATGGCGGAGAGGAGTAGCCGAAGAGAGAAAGCGTCTTCTGGAGAGAGAGAGAGTATGCAGATGAGTTTGATTTGGAATGAAAATTAGGATTATTTTCTTTCTTAAATATTTCGGGCCAGCGGGTAGGGTCGAGTTTGGGCGCACGGGTCTAAGTCCGTGCGCCCGGGCGCACAAAAACTTTTGCCTTATTAAAGGGTATAAAATTGAATATGGGCTCATGAACCTAACTCCGAGCGCTCAGTGCATACCAAAATTATCAGTTTTTAGATATTTTTGATCATCTCACAAAAAAAGTCTCGTAAGACAAATAAAAAATGATAATATTTTAATAAAAAAGTGATATAGGATTAACAAAAAAATAATAATGATATAGTGAATAATTCGTAATATATTAACATTTTCAAAAGTTGATATCTCGTACTGTAAATGTGATCAGAGAATCACCAATAATTGGTGATTTGGGAAAGCTGGTATTAATAGGAATTGAGGTTACAAGGATTACAATAACATCCCTTAATTAAGGGGAGAGATATACGGAAATCAAATACTAATTTACAACATAAAATATATGACAGCTAATTTCAATATGACAGCTAATTTCAAGTTCCCTTAATACCCCCGTCAAGCGCTGGGCGGGGTGCAAGCAAATGCAAAGCTTGGAGCGTAAGAATTCGAAAGTCGGACGAGGTAGGCTTTTCATGAAAATATCCACCAGTTGAAGATGAGATGGAACGAATCGAGTTTCAAGATTTCCAGAAGACACCAATTCATGAACGAAATGATAATCAAGGTCAATGTGCTTGGCCCACTTATGAGCAACCGGGTTCTGACATAAAAAGATAGCACTTTTATTGTCACAAAGTAAAAGGGGCCGTGAGGTAGGCAACATACGAAGCTCTTGAAGAAGATTCGAAACCCAAACTAACTCAGCTGTAGCATTGGCCATAGCTCGATATTCTGATTCACAACTGGAACGTGCAACTGTAGGCTGCTTCTTGGCACTCCAAGAAATGAGATTATCCTCAAGAAAAATGGAGTAACCGTATGTGGAATGGCATGTCTCTATGCAACGTGCCCAATCAGCATCAGAGTAACAACAACATAATTCTCTGATTGCTTCTGAAACGAGAGACCGTAATGAATAGTGCCTTTCACATAGCGAAGAATCCTCTTCACAGCCAAGAAGTTATCATCCATATGAGAGTGTAGGAACTGGCTTACAAGATTCACTGCATAAGATAAATCGGGACGAGTGATGGTCAAATACTGAAGAGCACTAACCAGAGAATGATATAGAGTTGGATCTCGAAATGGTGACCCATGACTAGTAAGAACCTCACCTGCTGCTAATGGATTCGAGACCGGTTTGGATTCAACTAACTCAGCACGGTTCAAGATGTCATGAGCGTACTTTGCCTGCCCGACAAAAAGGCCTTTTGAATTGTAGGAGACCTCAAGGCCAAGAAAATAGTTAAGTCGACCAAGATCCTTGATGGCGAATTCTCGATGAGTATGAGAAATAAAGTCTCGAAGCATGGCAGAATCATTCCTATTACAATAATGTCGTCCACGTATAACAGAAGAAAAATAATAGACTTGCCTCGTGAAAAGTGAATTAAAGATGAGTCACAATGACTATGAAAGAACCCCAAACTGAGAAGATAAGTACTGAAGCGCTAAAAACCAAGCAAGAGGAGCCTGTTACAGACCATAGAGAGCCTTTTTAAGGCGACATGATCCAGAAATCGAGGATCCACAAAACCAGGAGGCTGAGACATGAAGACGGGCTTGTCAAGAATGTCATTGAGAAATGCATTCTTGACATCTAACTGATGGAGATGCCAGTTGTGTTGAACTGATAGAGCCAAGATAAGACGAACTATAGTAGGCTTAACAACCGGACTGAACGTATGATGAAAATCAGTGCCAGGAACCTGGGTGAAGCCCTGAGCAACTAGTCGGGTCTTATGGCGCTCAATAGTTCCATCTGCATGAAACTTCATTCTGTAGACCCATTTCGATCCAACTATGTTGGTATCTGGGGGACGAGAAACCAACTCCCAAGTCTGATTTGCCCAAAGAGCATCAATCTCATCTTGCATAGCAGCTAACCACTCGGGGAATTTGGCTGCGGTCTTGAAATCACGAGGTTCAGAAGTAGCTACAAGAGCAGTAAGGAGAGCTGTAGAAGCAAGATCAAATAGGTAATAGGGTTTGAAAACCCTAGCCCTGGAACGTGTAATCATTGGGTAAGTTGGCACATGAGCAGACAGTGGTTCAGCATGATTCGGTTGAGGTCCTGCAGGAGCTGGCGAGTCAGGAATAGCAGGCTCAGTAAGAGGAATAATAGTAGAAGCAGGGTCATGTTCATCATCAGGTAAAACCGGATGCTCTGGCTGGAAAATCGACGCGGGTGAAGGCAAGTGCATAGGAATCTGAGAGGATAGAGTGCCTGTTCCAGGTCTGAAGCGTCAAGAAATGACGTAATCTTAAGATTATCCAGTCGGGATGATGAAGGAGCTCGGGAGTACGGAAAAAAGAACTCATCAAATTGAGCATGCCGAGTAAGAAAAACCCGAGAAGATGTCAGATCCAAACATCGAAAACCCATGTGCGAGTTGCTGTATCCCAGAAAAACATAAGGACGACTTCGAGGTGCCAATTTGTTGGCCACATAATCTCTCAAGAAAGGGTAATCCCAACAACCAAAAGGCTTGAAGTTCCCATAATTCGGAGCAATGCCATAAAGAAGCTCAAATGGAGACATGCCAGATAGAATTGATGATGGTAACCTATTAATAATATAGACGACTGTGGCAAAAGAGTCGAACCAAAAAGAAGCTGGTGCATGTGCATGAAAAAGCACAGAAAGACCTGTCTCTGTAATATGACGATGCTTTCGTTCAGGCCTGCCATTTTGCTGTGATGTATATGAACAAGACATACGATGATGAATGCTGTGAAGATGCATAAAATCAAGAACTCCAGCATTAACAAATTTTGTACCCCCATCACTCTGGAAAATTTTAATAGTATTAGAGAACTAATTGCAGACAAATTTGTGGAATCGTACCAAAACATCATAGAAATTAGACTTAGCATGTAATGGAAAAATCCAAGAAAATCGTGAGTAGTCATCCATAAATACAACATAAAAACAAAAGCCATCAGAAGTAGAGACGGGTGCAGGACCCCACAAGTCACAATGAATCAATTCGAGCACATAAGTAGAAAGTTTTTCATTCAACTGAAAGGTTCACACAGAAGGATTCGGTAAAATAGAAGTGACAGATAAATGCCTTGATTTATTTAATTATGAAATAACAGAAAACGGGACATGCCCCAAGCGTAAATTCCATAAGTGAAAACTAGCCTTCAAATTATTTGACTTAATTGCTGCCACCAAAGCTGGAACACCCCAATCAAGTAAGTACAATCCCCTATCACACCTTCCCTAAGCCAGAATTTTCTTTTTCACCCGATTCTGAATGGCAAAGAATTTATCAGAGAAAATAACATCAACTGGATAATCAGACGTCAGTTTGCTTATAGATAAAAGGTTCTTTGTAATGTGAGGCACAACCAACACATCCAGTAATTTAACATCATCAGAAATCAAAGTACTGCCAACATGTGAAATGTGTAAAGAACTACCATTACCAACAATTACTGAACCGTTACCAGAATAAGGCTCAAATGAGTCCAAAGCAGAGGTCTAATTTGTCATGTGAGAAGAAGCACCCGAATCCAAGTACCAGTCAGGAGTTGGTGCAGAAACATTACACTAAGAGGAGAAAGCCTGGGCTAAATTTGCTGAGGAGACATCATTCCGAGCATTGAGAAACTGTGGGCATTTATAGACATAGTGAGGACTACGACATATTTGACAATGAGGGGGACGACGACCACCTTGTTGATTAAAACCTCCGTGAGATGGCCCTTTGGATGAACCACCATGTTGCTGCGAATAACCACGGGACTGTGATTGCTGAGAGTTACCATGGGGCTGTGAGTGTGATGAGTGAGTGCAATCCCTAACAGCAGAGAAAGCAGTATGGGGAGCGATGGAATGACCTTCCATTGCCTTGTGCAAGAGCTCGTATTGCTTAGCTTGATTGAGGAGATCACGAAAAGTGGGCATAGGAGACATCGCCATTCGAGTGTCGGCGAAACTCATAAACGTAGCACCCAATCCCCTCAAAAACCAATGAGCCTTATCAGACTCATCAAGGGGACAATCAATTGATGAGAGTTGATTACATAACGACATAAACTTACGACCATATTCTTCAACTGATTGATCCCCACGACACAACGAGAGAAGCTCTTCCCATAACTGATGTGTGCGAGAGGCTGACGAATCAGAGAACGCCACATCGAGCGCTACCCATGCTGCTTTCGCCGTCGTGCAGTCCAAGATTTCGGACATGGCGTCCTCGGATAAAGATGTCTTGATGACCCTTAGTAATTTATTATCCTTCAAGCGCCAGGCGGAGAAGCAGAGTTAGGAGATTCAACACCTGCTTCAGAGGTGATGGTTGGTGGTGGTGCGACGTACGACCCGTCGAGATGGCCAGAGATGTCAAAATAGTTGGCCATGGTTAGAAATTGGCTACGCCACATTTGAAAATTTGTAATTGAGAGTTTAAGAGGGCACATATTAATCATCGTGGTCACGGGCATAGAATCAATAGGAGCAGCAGCCATGGTTGCAATTTAGAGAAAAAAAAGAGACGACGGGATAGAAGACCAACAAGAGATAGAGAGAAAAGCACCTCGTGATGAGTGGCGACGGCAGAAGAAAGTGGCCATGTAGAAATTTGGGCGTAGGATCGAAACCCACTGATACCATGTAAATGTGATTAGAGAATCACCGATAATTGGTGATTTGGGTAAGCTAGTATTAATAGGAATTGAGGTTACAAGGATTACAACAACATCCCTTAATTAAGGGGAGAGATATACGGAAATCAAATACTAATTTACAACATAAAATATTTGACAGCTAATTTCAATATGACAGCTAATTTCAAGTTCCCTTAATACGTACATTCGGGTGTACATAATTAACATTTGTGCACACTATCAAAGATGGACTTGAGGAAGAGTGAAGAGGACGATCGCTCTATGACCCTAGAATATATACTCCCTCCATTGGTTGAAAGATGGTGTTTTATTTTTTACACGTGAATTAAGGAGTATTATTATTTAATGTGTATTGGTATTTGTATTAGTGGAAGTGTGAATCTCATATTTTAATTATATAATGGGTGTGTGGGTCCATGTATATAAAAAAAAATTGACTTTTTAGAGCGGACGCCTAAAATTAAAAAAAAAAGACTTTTTAAGCTGACGAGGGAATATATAAATGCTTAATATAATCACTTTTTAATAAAATACATAAATATATAAATATTAAAAAATAATATAAATAGTGGTAGACCCATTAAAGTTTTTATAAATCTGTCCATCAATTAGTTGGACCTGAAAAGAAAGAAAATTTGAGGATACACTAACTATTGAAGATTTTTTTGAATTAATTATTTTAATACCTTAGTAGATGTAGATATTGGTGCATTAAAAAGTAAGATTTTAACAACTACAAATACATATATAATGATACTCCCTCCGTCCCAAGAATACATTCGCGGCACGGAGTTTAAGAAAAGTAACTTTTTGGGGGTGTGATGTAAGAAAGAGAAGGGGTATTTTGGGTAATTGAGTAGAATAAAGTGTATGATATAGTTGACTTTGACTAAATTGTGTGTAAAAAGAAGGTGGCATTTTTGTAATATTGTAGTATTGTAAGGTTATTGATATTGTGTATTGTTTCCATTTTTAGGGGGCGAATGTATTCTTGGGACGGACCAAAATGGAAAGGGCGAATGTATTCTTGGGACGGAGGGAGTATTTTTTATTCCTACTTGTTTCTGAGAAATTAAATTTTTTAGATAATAAATTGAAAAAAAATATTCAGAATCATGGAAACATTTTAAAGCATGCCAATACTTTAGATATTGATCAAAATTATTTATTTTCTAAATTAAAAGTGTTACTGTAGTTACTAAATAAGTTTTTCTAAATTGAAGCTATTAAAAGGTTACTTGCGTTCAACTATGTTACAAGAAAAATTAAACGGATTAACAGTTTTATATATTGGAAAAAATACTATGTTGGAACAAATTAACTACGATAATATTATCGAAAATTTTCCTTCTCAAAATACTAAAAGAATTAATTTAAATGATAATATATATATATATATATATATATATATATATATATATATATATATATATATATATATATATATATATATATATATTATGTATAGCAATGAGGGCTATTTTCTTTGTTCGCTCGGGCTTAGAAAATGTTAGGACCGGCACAAATCTATTTTATTCAGTAATGTATACATATTTATTTAAGAATGTATTAATTTTTTTGTATTTAATTGTTTATTAAAACACTAAAAGGAAATTCACTAAATTTTCCCTAATAAACTGTAGTATAAATTTTTTAAGCAAACAATTGTGTGAAACAGATTTACACATGCACTCTAATTACGAATTACACTTTGTTACATGAAAATTTACATTTTATAGAGATTAACTTTACTCTTATAAATGAAAAAAAAATACTCCTAAAATCCTTGTATCATGATTTATCAATTACATGAAAATTTACTTTTTATAGAAATGAGCGGAAAAAAATATTACAGAGTATTCTTTAATTTTTGATATGTAATTTTTTATATTTTTATAGGGGTGAATAAATTATTCAAAAGATTAATAGTTCATTTCTCTTGAAGGTAATATTTTACATACTAAAAAATAATTTTGCAAAAATATGGTGCATTAGCTGTAAAATATGCTATAAACTTACAAATGTGAAATTATAATTATACCCTTAGGATTAGCCCTAAATCATATGAATACCGAATGTCATAAATCATAGGAACGAAATTATAATTATACCGTTAAAATTAACTCTAAATCCCAAGAGTAAAATATGCTCTAAACTACAAAGGTGAAATTACAATTACTCCCTCCGTCCCTAGGTAAGAGTCTCATTTTACCATTTTGGTTGTCCAACCCAAAGGATCTCATTTCCTTTTTTTGGACATATGAGACTCACCCACACCCACTAATACAATTAAAATATGGGATCCACATACTCACTAATACATCTACCCATTACACATTAAATAATAATACTTCTTAATTCACATGTCCAAAAACAAATGAGACTCTTACCAAGGGACGAAGGGAGTATATCTTAAGAAATAACCTTAAACCTTAGGATAAAAATATATCCTAAAATATGAAATTATAATTATATAATTAACACTAAATCCTATGGGAATATGAACCAGTGTCCGGGTGCAAACAATATTTTGCTCTTTTTCAATAATATAAGTGATAAGAGGCACACTTGTGTGAGATACGAAAATACACTCATATGAACCCCAAGACCAGCTTCAGTTCTTAAAACACATAGCATACACAACTCAAGTTTATGAGTTGGCAGAGCTTCAGCAGCAGTCTGCAGGATTTATCATAGCAGTATGAATTAATTTTAGAGATTGCTTGGTTCGAATTTTTCAATCATAATGATAATGTGTATCATTAAGAAGGTCAATCACAATGAAATTGAAAATGATTGAAGGGTGTGGAGTAGTTATTCAATTAACGGTAATGATCGAGGAATTTCGATTCCTAATAAATCAAACAAACATCAATAATGTCAATTAATATATCTACTACATTCTCATTAACTCCAACCAAACACCTCCTTACATACCTTATATGATCAACTATTCAACATTGCCTTTTCAACCATATACGCGGCACGAATGAACCGGTAATAAATAAGCCGGTCAAGATACTACTCCAAGTGCCATTTCCACTACCGGAAAGACCGTGTAGGCGTAGTATAGTGATTACGGGATTCGAATCTAAAGAAATGGAATTGTTGCAAACTTTTTTGTATTAGTGTGAAATAGGAAATAAATCTAGTTATTTAATGTAGGAAATTAAATACGTACTAAACTGATTATGCAAGATTTGAGAAGTATGCAATGAACTAGAAACACATATATAATATTATAGTAACAAATAGTTCTAGGGATAAACATATTCCTAAGTTTGGAGTTTTATAAACTAGAACACATGCTAAATTCACTTCATCATTCATGATTATTTTTTAGGCAAATAAACTTCACAATTCAAATATACGTAGATCCTCTAATTGTGACTCAATAGTGACTCGCTTATAACTATATATGGTATATGCATAGAATATCTCCAACAATTAAATCATCGATTAAACCAATATGTATAAAGCGAATAAAGTCAAAGACAATTATATGATGGTTCAACAAAAGTTACAATTCAAACTAACAAAGTAATAGAGCAACCATTGAACCCAATAGTGTCTAAAAAAGTAATAGAGCAACCCTTGAACCCAATAGTGTTTTGTCATTAAACATGGTCGTTACGATGACATGTTTGGTTCTGAGTCTGGATTCCTTATGTCATTTGATATGACATCTTTTATGTCATTATGTTGAATAGATGATAAGTATGAAAGAGAGGAAAATTGTAACCTTAAAAGGAAAGTATAATACACCCTAAAAGCAATGGTTGAAATTCATTTTCCTTTTATGTGGCAATAATATATCAAATGACAAAAATAATCATAAAAATAACATAGGAGATCCGTGGTTGGTTCTTGTTTTTAACCAATTGAAAATTTTGAAAACCTTGGTTCAACTTTTAATTTATTTTGGTTTTCAAAACAAACTTACAGAAAATTTGAAACCCTATGTTGTACTTAGATTTTTCGCAATTTGATTTTAAAATTTTCAATGCATCTAATTGTCACAAACATCATAATCAATAACTTCAGGAATAATTTAATAATAGACTACCATCTAATGCGTTAGTTTGACATAAAATATAAATACACCATACCAAAATTACAAATCACAAAATAACTGAAATTCAAAATTTAGGAGCAGCTTGGTTGGGGAAGTGAAAGAGGATAAAGGGAATAGAGATATATTGATTCCCATTATTAATACTTGGTGTAGTGAGAATTAAAAATTTTCAATCACTCCTATTGATTCAATAACTACTTCTCACCCTTCATTCCCATTGTGAATGACTTCTTAATCATACCTATTGTCATTCCATTGAAGAATTTGTACCACGCGGTCCCTTAGTATATTTTGACTAACGATTTTTTAATTCCACTATAAGCCCCCCATCAAACAAACACAATATCTCCCACATTCTCAGCATTGAAAAGAATTACTCGGATATTACAGTAGAAGAAGAAAGCGTGAAAACCTGAAAGAACATTAGCTTCCATAAAGAATATGATAGAAGAGTTTAGAATGCAAGTCTTCCAACACTTACAATACATAATAGTTCTAAATTTTACACAAGCAGAAGTGAGTGCATAAGTTTACAGCACATATTGCTCACGAGATGCATGGCGTGAACTCGATAAACATTAAAGCCAACAAGTTCCAACACAGTTTCATTGTCATTTGGAACATGGTGGAACTTGAACCATATAATGCTTCAGAATTGGAAAACCACCAATCTATCTTCATACATGGTAAAAACTTCATAACAATTATTAAGTTCATCTGTTACGTGAGCAGCGTAACCTGCATCTGGCATTTGGAAATGAAAGAAAACATTCTTCTATTAAACTCTAGAGAAGATATCAATTGTTTGTCAAAAATTAATTCAAACAAAAAACGAGAAAGGCTGAGGCGACCACTAAGTGTGTCCACCACCGCAAGCGAGTTAAGATGAAATCATGATGATTACGTGAATACCCTATTATGGGTTTATAACGCCAGCAGTAAGCATAGCAATATGTGACCATGATGCATAGCAAGAAAATCTGTAATTAAATACATTAAAAATAATAATAATAATAATAAATAAATAAATCGAGTATATTTACCAAGCTGAAGCTGCTCATTGGGCCACCGAGTAAGAACTTTGAGGAACCACGACATTCGGTGATCTGCGATTTTGAATCAACATTTAATGTGGATCAAAATGCCTCGAGGCAATATATGAAATGCATATATGTGACGAGACAGTCTTTTTTTTTTAAACAGTTCACATCTCGTATCAAAGATAACAGAAGCAATGAAATGCAATGGTTTATATCATTTAAAGAAAGAAAAATGAACCTCAAATAAACTGTAAATCTGGAAGGAAATGTATGAAGTATCATAAATGGCCTTCATAACAACACAAAATGAGGCAAATAGATCACTGCAAGAATATCATATGAAGTGTTTACTCAGAATTGAGGTTCCATAATTGATTGCTATCAGAAAGCTTTAGACAAGTATCGTCGTTTCAGTCATTGAAGAGTTAAGCAACATTTTGCAGTAGCCAAATTTTATGTCATTCTTTTACATGAAAGAAGAATGTAAGATTTAGAAAATTCTGTTCCTTTTGAAATTTATATTTATAGCCTTTCATAGAAAACTCATGCAGTAAAATAGTCAAATCAATGGAGGGAATACTTGCATTCTACCACCCTGGAGTAAAATCAGCCCATATGGAGCAATGGCATTAATAGATTATGTACTCCAACTAATAAAATTTAAAACACTTACACAGATTGATGTACCATTTCTTTTTTGACCTTCTTGTTTCTACGACGCTTCTTTCTTTTAGTTGAGCCTGTCGTAGCTTGTCCTGAAGCTGGAGGCACAAATTCAATTAGAGGAGCTATTGTTGCTGATGAAGTTGTCAACTTAGTGTTTTTGTTGGTGAACTCATGGACGAACTGGCCCACGACCCGGGTGTTGGAAGGGTGTTCCGAGGTAGATTTTGGAAGCTCGACCTCAGTAGTAGGTAATGTAATTAATAAGCTAGGTTGTGGAGTACTAACTGAACATCTCAAAGCTTCTTTTGAAGGTGGATGTAAAAATTCATTTGGAAGAGATGTTGCAGTTGAAGATGTCAATGGAGGCTTTCTTAACTCGTGGATGGACTGACCCATGACTTGGTTGCTGAAAGTTTGGCCCAAGGTAGACTCAGGAAGCTCTGCTCGAGGACCAAGTAAATGAGGTATTATTGATGGGCTAGATTTTGGAATTTCTTGTCCTGAAATTGCTTGCAGAGTTTCGTTGCGAGGATCCTCTGTTAATGAAGCTGTCAACTTAGGCTTTTTGCTCTCATGGAGGGACTGACTAGCGACTCGGGTATTAGAAGGTTGGTCTAAAGTGAACTCCGGTGGCTTCATTTGAGTAGTATGCAACAGCGGTATTTTAATTACACTGGGATGTGTAACAGCAGTAGAAACACCTGTAACGTGGTCACCACTATCATTGTCTTCTTTCCTCTTATTAACTGAAAAAGGTGCCTCCATTGCAGAAACGTCAGATGGAATATTAATACCCAGGACTTCAGAAGAGTCGTTGATGTCCTTCAATGAGTTTGTTTCAGTAGACATAACACTAAGTTCTTTGGCTTTCTTCAATGCATCATAGAACCTGAATTTTGACCTAACTATCTCCGACATTGTAAGACTAGAATCTGAACCTGCAACAATAGTTAGGTTAGTATACCCAAGCAGGATAAACTTCTACTTGGAAAGGATGTCATTATACTGCTTAGGATTGTTACGTCACCTAAAATTGATAAAATAGCTGAACGTGCTGCAAATTGTTCAGCCTCTCTCTTATTCTGCCGAGCTTCTCCAACGTAAGTAACACCATTTAAAATCAGTGATGACACAAATAGAGGAAGTGTTGCTGCCGATTGATTTGTTACATAATTAGGACTGAGATTCACCTTCACAGCGTACTCATAAATAATCGACTTGCAAAAGATTGTGTCCTATGGAAAATAAGCAATATCAGTAAAAAGACTTTCTTATTAAGGGTATATATGTTTGAGAATAGCCCAGCAAGGCTTTGGACCTTATGATCTCAATCCCCATTTGTTACAAGACTCAAAGTAAGGATTTTGAAATCCCATAAAATCCAACCCTACACACCACCCCCATATGTTATTACCTTTTCACAATTTCCATCCCAACCCACTCCAACACAATTCATAACAATATAAATCAACTTCTCCTCAATAGTACCCTATGAAAACCCATAGCAAACATTCATCAAGATTTTCAACTACCAAGATTTCAAAATCTGGATAATATAATCTCAAAATAAACGTAACATGTGTCTTAATGAATTGAGGTTAAAAAAAAAAACATATGGGTGTGCGTATACATATTATCAAAAAAAATCTATTTCAGTTGTTAAGAGTTAGCAAGGCTCATTAAATATACATGCAAAAAAGTCATATTATAGAGATTGATATTTTTTTTTTTATAAATGAGATCAAAGATAAAATGCATTCAGAATGACAAGCATAAATTAGCTTGGCACATTTTTAAAATCATTACAGTAAATCTAATAGGAGACATATATAGACATACATCATAATATAGAAGTGCCCTACTAAATAAATTAGTAATTCCTAAAGCATGCTCCATTAGATAACTACTCATCATCGTTAAGCTTTACATTATTAAATTCACGGTAGATGGTAGATTATTGGGCCAATTATAGTCATTATGATCTTCTCTTCATCAATTTTTTTCCTCAAGGGTATCAATAGGTCCAATTCTCTTCCCATTTATTTTTTATTCAATTGTATAAACTCTTGAAGCCTGTGTACTATTAACTAATATGTCTGTGTTTTGTATGGTAAAGAAAACTCTTTGACATTTACTTCGTAGGTTCAACCATAGCAGTAAGGTGGACAGTGGAAACAACGTGATAGAACATGCAGTACTGCATAGGTTCCACGCCAGGCGTGCCTCAGGTGAGGTGAAGCCCTCATCGCCTGTGATTCTTGGTTTTTTGGGGTTTAGGTTGATGTTCAAAAACCCCTCGCCTTTGTGTGCCTTTTGCGCCTTTTTGGAAGTCAAAGGCACGCCTCATGTACAATTCCAAATATGGTCAGTTTTTTAATATTTTCACATGGTAAACATGTTTTTTACATAGTAAACACACTTTTATTAGTAAAATATTAACTTTTATTTATAAATATGGACTAGGGTTTGAGTCTCATTTTTTACACTTTCACCCTTCTCCACAAACAGATCATGATAATTTTGATTTTTAGCTCATTGCTAATCATTCGAGTCTTTGACATTTGATATTTTCTTAAACTTGAAGGATTCTACTTATTTGCTTAATGTGATTGTCTATTTGTGTTGACTACTTGAATTGTGAAGTTTATTATGACGTTATGCATAGGTTTTTAATTTGTCATTATGTTATTTATGAGTTATTATGTATTATTATTTGGTGTTTTTTGAATTTGACCTTTATTTAGTTGGGCAATTATGTGTTGAGTAAGATATATTAATGTATATATGTTCTAGAGTAGCTTGTACCTCAGGCGCACGCCTCAGGCTCCAATAACGCCTTTGCGCCTTTTTGTGCCTCTCACCTTTAACAACTATGATTTCACCTCTGCAATAAGAACTAGGGTTTTCTTATATAATGAATATATGTAAGAATGAATGGAAAATAAGAAAAGAAATCAAGAACATGCAAAGATACAAGGTCTTTGGAGATTCAAAGGTGGTGCAATCCTTCTACGCCCTCTCTTTCTTCTCCAAGAAAGCAAACTCCACTAGAATTGCAAATCAGAGGTCCAACCTCTATATGCCTATTCCAGTACAACATTTCCCCCTATTTCCCGTAAGCTGATCCAGATCTCTCAAATCTTTAGATAGTAGAAACCAGATTCTCAACCCAAGCTCCAACCTTCCAAGTTTGATTCCAAAACGATATTGTACATAATATGTTCAACTATTCATGTTTTTAAATGAAGTCTTATTAGTTGTCAATGTTATTATTATATTATCAATTAACTTATGTATTCGTGTGGGATTTTGAATGTGCACTTGATCGACATAAACCTGATTTTAGGTATCCTTAATCTTTTTTGGTAATGTTAGCAGCAAATGAATGTCGGTACTTACAGCAAAATTAGGACTAAACAAGACTTTAATAGATCCAAAATCCACTATGAAGACTTTTAGCATCCACTTATTGCCGAACCAATTTTACAGCTTTGCTCAATCAAAATTTGGATAGATGCAGGTAAAGTATGTACACAGTTTAAACTAACACTTCAAGAAAAATAAACTTGATGGCTTATGCTTTATTAAAGTTTAAAAATGAAATAAAAACTGTCTATTAAAATTGCTAGTTCAAAAAGGAAATGCTATATTGGATTTGGACAAACCTGAAGTACAAGTAAAGATCCCTCATTCTTAACCTTATCTTGAATGCCAATCAGTGCAAGCTTGGCAGCATCTTGTTCCGCCATCTTCCTAGTCGAAAATGAATTTTGCGATGAGAAGCATGTTCCGTCAACTGACACTCGGCTTCTAAAGGAGGGTGCATGTGGACTCCCTTCAGACTCAGTATAATAGATTGGAAGTGGCAATGAAGCTCTTTGTGTGTATTGTTGCAAGCGGTTCTTTGAAGAAATCTCTTCGTGGACACCTTCACAATAGAAGACAACACAATACAATTAATACAAGTACAATTGATAAGATTTTCCCAATAAAGGTTAAAAACAGTATTGGTGGAAAACATCATTATCTTTACAAATATATCATTCCATATAACCATAGTTGTTAAAGGCGAAAGGCGCAAAAAGGCGCAAAGGCCTTGTTGGAGCCTGAGGCGCCTTGGTACAAGATACTTTAGAACATATATACATTAATATATCCAACTCAACACATAATTTTCCAACTAAATAAAGGTAAAAATAATATCACATAATAATACATAATAACTCATAAATAACATAATCACAATTAAAAAACCCGTGCACAATGTCATAATGAACTTCACAATTCAAGTTCTAAACACAAATAGACAATCACAAAAAGCAAATAAGCAGAATCCTTCAATTTTAAGAAAATATCAAATGTGAGTAACACAAATGATTACCAATGAGATAAAAATCTTAATTATCATGGTCTATGGTCCTTATAATCTTCATTCTCTTCTTCACCATCGAATTGATCATTGTATTCATTAAATTCTTACTCTTCATGAAAAACATAGGAAAGCAGGAAAAAAAAAATTGGAAAAGTACCCAAGGCGCGCCTGAGGCGTGCCTTTTTCATCAAAAAAGGCGCAAAAGGCGAGGTTTTTTGAACATCAACCGAAACCCCAAAAAACCAAGAAACCCAGGTGATCAGGGCTTCGCCTCACCTAAGGCAAGCCTGTAACAACTATGCATATAACAACATCAATAAAATTGAAAGATGACAGTTTAAAAAAAATAATTGTAATGATCATAGTTATTTTTTAATTTATTTTATTTTTATGTAATAACATGAAAATACAGGGAAACTCATTGTATGATGCTACCTAAAGAGCCTCATATGATGCATTTAAGGAATACATTACATTTTCATAAATATTTTAACTATGACTTTTTATTATAAATTATTTATGCATATCAAGTTCTATATATAAAAGTTTAAATTATTTTCGATATTGCTCGATTAATCCAAATTTGTGTTGCAACTAAATTATATCAAAATTGACATAAATATATGCTTAATGGAAAAAAGTTGTGTAAGACTATCTCCTAGATTCCATTCCAAAATCCAAATATGTGATAAAATTTTCAATAAAGAATTATACCTAATAATTGATGTAAAGTGATAGCTGTCCAATTGAACCATTTCATGAACAATTCATAAAATTGATGAGTAGTGATAACATCTTTATGAAAAATGATAATTAGTCAAGAAAATATGAAATGGTCCCTCACAAGACTTGATCATTCCCATTTATTTATAAGCATCTTGGAGGTCTAGTTATCTCCTCATCAATATTGGGTATAATGGAGAAAGATAAAATATCGAGTAGATATTGGCAATATGAGGGATAAAATATTTTTTTGCCCTGTAAACTTTTCCATGTACAATTTTTTCCCCAAAAAAGATAAGATTTAGGCATTTATCTCAATATCTTTATAATTGCGCTAATGTTGCCCAGTTTTTCCCGAAATTGATAACATGCATGTCACGTGATCATCGAATTTGGCATTTCCCAGTGAATTTGCAGACCAGATGACACAGTGGCATCCCTGTTAACAATAATAATAATTTTTTAATGATAATTTAATAAAAAAAAATACCCTCCATCGATGACCTCAGTCCTCACGTGCCCTCCATGTGCTTCCACCATCTTCGCAAACTCACTTTTCTTGTCAATCAGGGGATCCCTCGTGTACCCTTTCACCAGCATGGGCGGCAGTTATGAGTGATATTTTCACTTAGATTTTAGTGTCTTTTTATGTGTGTTTTTGTATATTTTTATCCGTATTTATGTGTTATTTGGTGGAGTTATGTGTTTTTATGGAATTGAGTGTGAATGAACTTAATCTTATGTAAAACAGGTGAAATCAGAGTGAAAATGGAGAAGGGAGACGAAAGAAGGAAGAAGAAAACAGGGCAGCAAGAACACGGCCAGCCGTTTCAAGTACACGAGCCGTGTACTGCAAACGGGCCTGTAAGAGATGGCCGTGCGACGACATCAGAACGCACAACACGACCATCCCTTGGCCGTGTTGCGGCACACGACTCGTGTGCCGTCGTAAGTTCGCGTTTACCCAGAAACCCTGACACGACTCGAGACGTGTTGCAGCACACGAGTCGTGTAGGTGCCTGATCAGTAAAAAAAATCAGATTTCTTCTAGAAGGCCCCCAATGAGTATAAATACCCATCCATTCAACCTTTGAAAAGATATACACGAAATTTCAGCTGCTCACACACCTCACACACCAATCCTTTGATTTTACATCATATTTTTCATCCCCTTCATCCATACTTTGATTCTACATCATCTCTCCATAAATCCTTCATCCATTTAGCTAGAGAAGCAAGGGAGAGAGGAGAATTGCAAAGGGAAGAAGAAGATCACCATTGGAGTCATCCAAGGGAGTTTTCATCTAATCTTTGTATTGAAACCTTGTTGTTTATCATGTTTTGTAAGGATTTTAATGTCTATGTTGAATTCCTTGTGACTATGAGAAGCTAATGTCCTTTGTGAGATTAGCAATATGAATTGTGTTGGATAATTTTGGGTATTTGCAAATGAATGATTATGTTGATTGGGTTAATTGATTTCCTATCATTGATGCTTTAAATCTTGAGGTTTTTGATGATTTGTGTGTTTAGATGCTCTAAATATATGATTAGATTGAGAAATCAATTATGTGATTAGGACATTTGAGTGAATCATTTCATCAAACACTTCATGTGCATTATAAATTGTAAAGAAATTGAGAAATCCTTTGGAATTTAGAACCCTTTGATAGGACATCCGATTGGTTTGATCGAGAGGTTGATTAATCGTGTGAAGGGACTCTCATTTCAAGCTTATTACCTAGTTGGAATTGTTTGAGTGAGAACCAATTCATTGAGCTATTTTGGGATTCGTAAACGGATCTACATCCTATCCATCTCGAGAGGGAGTTTAGGTGAACTTAGTGTTTGCCCTTAGTCTCATTCCCATGATACATATGAATTCATTGCATGATACCTAGATTTTCCATACTTTAAGTATTGCTAGTCTCATCTCTATCTACTTGGCTCATTCATCCATCTTCCATTCATCTATCCATTTATTTAATTGTCATATCTTGTTTAATCATATCCCTTGATGATCATCTCTATAATACTATGAAAAACACGAGATCGCTTGAATCCTAGTATCTTCCTTCCTGTGGTTCGATAAATTCTTTAATTAGTCATCCCAACTACAAATGACCAATCAGGCAGCCGTCGGATCTTTTCCTCCGGGTGCCCACACTACCAACGAATAGATCACAATACACGTGGCCCCAATTCGCACCCTCCGATAGTGCGAGCGACCACAGGATATCGGAGCCATGCAGGGGGAGGATCGTGTCATTGGCGTTTTTGAACTACGATTCAGTCCTTCGCACCCCACTGAAGAACGACTTGTTCATTATCAGTCTTGCGATTCTGATTGGCTGGAGATCGATATCCACTGCGCGAATCCTTACATGGAAGACCATGTTGCTGCCGGCGCTGCTTTCCATTAGTAAAAACCTGGAGAAGTCGGCGAATTCTTCGATCCAAGGGTCGGCACCGCGGCCGGCGAGTGTTGGGTTTTAGCCCACTGCACTGCATCCATGACATCATCGTACAACGCCGGAAGACGATTCTCCAAAGCTAGGCAGTACTCGACGGAAGCAATGACGGCAGGGACGTGAGCAGCCATACGGTTGCAGGACTCGTGGAAGAAGACAAGGTGGCGCTCAAGAACACAAATCCTCCGCCCGGAAAGTTGATGATGAGGGGGAGCTTGGCGGCGGGAGTGGGGTGGTACGAGCGGAAGATCCGACGGCTGCGGGCCATGGTGGTGAGAGGGTACACGGGGATCCCCTGATTGAGTAGAAGAGGGAGTTTGCTTGGTGGAAGCACGTGGAGGGCACATGAGAACTGAGTTCATCAATGGAGGGTTCTTTTTTTATATTAAATTATCATTATTGTTGACAGGGATGCCACTGTGTCGCCAGGTAGGGATGGCAATTTGGCCCAGTCTGTATTCGACCCGCCCCGCCCCGCACAGAGAATGGGGCGGGTCCGCCCCGCCCCGTGCACGGGCAAGTCCGGGTCTGGGTCCTAGCCTCGCCCCGGCCCAGCCCGCCCCGTATTAATTTTTTATTTAAAATATTTATTATATAATATAATTTATTGATATATATTAAATATTATACATACATTTTTATTTAATTTAAATAAAAGAAATCATGTCTGGTAATTATATGTAACTATTACAAAATATTTTATTAAAATATTATATATATCATTAAATATATAATGTAATAAAAAAATTTTAAAAATGAAAATAAAGTTTAATTATTTAATTTAAAATTTAAATTTACTCCATTTTATTTTAATTTAAAATTTTCTATTTGAATGTATTATAATTTATCAAAAAATGATTTTTTTAAAAAAAAATGGGGCGAGGCGGGGCGGGGCCTGGAATGGGTTCTCAATAGCCGACCCGTAGCGGGGCACGGGGCGGGGCGGGCCACCTAGGTACCCGGCCCGCCCCCGCCCATTGCCATCCTTATCGCCAGGTCAGTGGGAAATGCCAAATACGATGATCACGTGACATGCACATAATCGATTTTGGCAAAAATGTCAAATTCCGACGAAAACGGGGCAACATTGGCGCAATTATAAAGATTTTGGGACAAATGCCCAAATCTTATCTTTTATGGGGCAAAAACTTTACATGACCAAACTTATGGGGCAAAAAAAAAAATTATCCCGCAATATGACAATGAGAATCGTGCGATATATATTTTAGTTAGAGGAGCAAGAAAAGGTAAAATAAAACTGACAGGCATACCTTACATCAAATCATCGATGCCAGGAAAGAATCTAGTATAAAATTTTAAACAGTAGAAATTTTGGAAAACATACTTAGGTTTACATGATACCATAAGATTAAGGAGCCGCTTGGTACGAATTCCTCGATCGGAATAGCAATGAGTATCATTCAGGAGTCCATGGTAATGGGAATGAAGGGTGGGGAGTAGTTATTGAATCAATGGGAGTGATTGAGGAATTTTGATTCCCACTGCACCAACTAAGCAACAACAATGGGAATCAATATACATCTATTCCCATTAACCCCTCCCACTACCCCCAACCAAGCAGCCCCTAAATATGTTAAAGAAAAACTCCCACTAGCTATTGCATAATTGATATACCATAAACTGAATTTAATGAGATTTGACAACTAAGCCCAAAATCAGATGAAAGAGACACCTATTATCATGATATACAATTCCCAATAAGTTACAATTCAACTCCACAACACTCGGTAGAAGTCCACATTGCTATATAAATTACAAATCAGCAGCAAAGTGATGCCACTGTTTCTACAATATGCCAATTTTAGAGAAGAAGTATAATTTGCACGTGTATCAGAGATAGAGAACCACTTTAGCATTGCATTCAATAACATATTCACATAACAGCAATTAATAATTCCTTCTTTTTTATTGTTAGATGTCTCAAATGAACAGTTAATCCAAACTCTTTATAAAGCACACAGATTAAATAAGGCCATAATAAATATATATATGAAGGATAAGGATAAACCCTAATCACAAACAAGATGTTACAGAAGTAAGTATTTAGAAAGATAAACAAACAGGCTATCGAATTGACCGATTTAACTTACTTAAAGCAGTAAAAAATGAAGGAAGAAACCAATTTCAAATTGAATAATGAAACAGATCTATTGTAAAGCGAAAACACGCACAAATATACAGCAAGAAGAGGTAAAGGAGTATTACCAGGCGGTGGTCGCTCAATCAAAGACATTATGAACACCCAATTTGGGGATTTTTTTCTTTTTTGGAGCAGATTATTTATCAGCTTTACTGCTGTGACTGAAGATATGACTGACCTATCCCTAATGTGGCAACATATTCATGACTATTTTAATTTAATTTCATAAAATATCCTAATATTAATCGGTGAATTTATTTCACATTTTTTTACTATTTTATATAATATTTAAATTTTAACAGTCGAAATATTAATAAGTGCTGGAATAGCTCAGTTGGTTAGAGCGTGTGGCTGTTAACCACAAGGTCGGAGGTTCAAGCCCTCCTTCTAGCGATTTTTTGTTTATAATTTTACTTTTTTCTTTTTAACTAAACACATTTTCATTAGTTTATTTTCTGTTTTCTTTTTTTTTCTTTTTAAATACTTTTGCAATTTTTTTCTAAAATTACCTCTTTTTTTACCTCAATTTTACTTTTTTCATTTTAAATACATTTTCAATTTTTTTCTAATATTAGTTTTTCTTTTCTTTTTCTTTTTAAGTACATTTTCAATTTTTTTAGTTTATTTTCTGTTTTCTTTTTTTTTCTTTTTAAATACTTTTGCAATTTTTTTCTAAAATTACCTCTTTTTTTACCTCAATTTTACTTTTTTCATTTTAAATTCATTTTCAATTTTTTCTAATATTAGTTTTTCTTTTCTTTTTCTTTTTAAGTACATTTTCAATTTTTTTCTGACATTAGTTTTTTCTTTTTTATAACAGAAAAAAATACTTTTATTATTATTTTCTGTTTTCAATTTTTTTCTTTTTAAATACTTTTTCATTTTTTTTCTAATATTACTTTCTTTTTTCAATTTTACTTTTTTGCTTTTAAATACATCTAAGTTTTTTTTTTCTAATATTAGTTTTTTCTTTTTTTTTACAACAAAATACTTTTATTTTTGCAATTTTTTTCTAATATTACCTCTTTTTTTTTACCTCAATTTTACTTTTTTCATTTTAAATACATTTTCAATTTTTTTCTAATATTAGTTTTTCTTTTCTTTTTCTTTTTAAGTACATTTTCAATTTTTTTCTAACATTAGTTTTTTTCTTTTTTATAACAGAAAAAATACTTTTATTATTATTTTCTGTTTTCAATTTTTTTTAAATACTTTTTAATTTTTTTTCTAATATTACTTTCTTTTTTCAATTTTACTTTTTTGCTTTTTAAATACATCTAAGTTTTTTTTTCCTAATATTAGTTTTTTCTTTTTTTTTACAACAAAATACTTTTATTATTATTTTCTGTTTTCAATTTTTTATAAAATACATTTTCATTTTTTTCCTACTATTACTTTTTTTTTAATGGCAAAAAATATTTTTATCATTAAATCATACTTAGGTATTAGGAGTTCCCATACATAATATTAAAATTAATCTCCTATATAAAATTAAGGGTCCATTACTTACATGTACAATTTATCTACTAATATTACTATTAGATACAATATCCAAATTGAACCCATTAAATACCACTTTTAACCCTATTTTAATTTAATTGTATTCAAAAAATAATTTTCCATAACTCTCTCCATAAAAATAGGAAATATGTTGAAGATTAGTCACCGTGAGAAGAAGAAAGAGAGAAGAAGGATAGTTAGCAATTATCTTTAACTGAAGAATTGGTGAACTCCGATGCAGGTTTAACCGAGCAAAGCTGCAGTGGCGTGAAGGGTTCCGGGATGAATTTCCAATAATTATTCAATTTGCATACTTAATTTGCATACACAATTCATGGTATTCAATTTGCTTACTGAAATTGAATACTGATGCACGTACGAAAGAAATTTTTTTTCAATTTATTTCTGATTAAAAAATGGGTATTCTGAAGTTGATTACCGATGCACATATTGGAGAAATTGAAATCACATTCTGAATACCTTATATAAATTTTGTTTCAATGTATTTTTAATTAAAAAATGGGCACTGTGAAGCTGAATACCGTAGCACTTATGAGATAAATTGAATTATCATTCTGAATACCCGTATTAGCGGTAAAGAAGTTGGTTAAATTGATGATCCATATTAGCGAGATTGAAGTTTGTTAAAGGGTAACTAAGACTTTACATTACATGTTATTGTACCTAATAGTAATATAATTTATACTTTGTATCTAGTAGTAATCTTATCTTATATTTTGTATCTATAAGTAATAAATCCTAAAATTAACTACTCCCTCCGTCCCACAATACCCTTTACACTTTCTACATTTGAACATCCCACAATACCCTTCACCCAAAAATTAGTAAAATTATTTTACCAATATATCCTCTACGTACCAAATAATTTCAAAATTGTCATTTAAATTTATTATCCCTAAACACAACAATTAACACTAATGATTTAAATTTGGGCCAAATAATCCAATTTCACATTTAAACATTTAACTTACTAAACCTAATCCACTACACCTCCTAACCCATTTCGTTCAAACCAAACCTACCTTATTCATATCTCTCTCGGCCTCTATGCTACTTCTAAAGAACAAATCCTAGTTCTTCACCCATGGTCGCCGATCACTTCTCTGATTAAAAAGGTGACCCTAGCCCCCTTTTCCCGCTCCTATTTTCCGTCGATCTAGCCCTTCTGATTTCTTTTTCTCTTATAACTATGATATTTCTTTTGAATCTAAATGCTTTATATCTGTTCGATTCACACCCATTTCAACCAAATCTTGATTCTAAACTTAAAATTGATTTTATGTGTTCGATCCGAGAAGAGTTGGGGCGAGTTGGGGGTTGGGGTTCACTATATGCGCTATGTTGCCAGAAATCGGTTCGAGAGCTAGATCTAGCCAGATCCACCTTTGACACGGTGGTTACCAATGCCCCATTATTGGATTATGTGGTTGACTATCACGAGTTTGAAGGGGCACGCTCCAGAACCACCTTCAAGATAGTGTTTGCCAACTCTCTAGATTTGGCCAGATCCACATTCGACATGGTGTTTGAAGGGGAGCTCGTCGGAACTTGCTTGTTGGTACATCCCTAACTCATGCTCTTATAAACTGCTATGGTTGGTATGCAGCCCTGTGAGGTATTTATGTGGCCGTGTGAAGCATTTGATGGCTGATTATGCTCGATTTTTTTGTCTTTACTTGGACATGTGATATACTGAAATGATGATATATCTGTTTATGTGGCTCTGAGGCATTTATATGGCCCTCAAAGGTATTTGTGGCTGGTGATGCTCGATTTGGTCTTTACTTGGTCTTGTGATGCATTGAATTTATGATACATGTGTTCATGTTGCCCTGTGGGGCATATATGTGGCCCTATAATGCATTTGGTGGCTAATGATGCTTGGCTATATGATTGTATTGGTGACGTTAAACCATTGTGGGTTATATGCAGGGTTAAATTAGCCCTGTGACGAATCTATTCCGAGGGCCAGGGGCGGCCCTAGGGCGGTGCCGAGGTGCCGCCGCATAGGGCCCCACTCCCGCGAGGGCCCCTATTTTTTTATTATATATTTATATATATGTATTAATATATATTTTAAACATGAAAAATAAACACTACTTCGCACTAGCTCAGTTGGAAACTTAACTTCCCTCCTATCCATTTTGCCAATCTCACACGGGTTCGACTCTTGTGTGTGTAGTAATTATTTTTAATTTCTGTGGAGTTTTTTTTATATATTTTTTATGCTTACGCTATTAACCTACACCATCAGGGGTTCGACTCTTGTGTGTGTAGTTTTTATTTTTAATTTCTGTGGAGTATTTTTTATTTATTTTTTATGCTTACGCTATTAACCTACACCATTAATCTGCGGTAATCTTCTAATCTGCTTCAAATATATTAATTAATAATTTAATATTATATACATATTTTTTTCCCTTTTATACCAAAGTCATATTAATAATATCATATAAAATAATATGATTATATTTTAATACTATTGTATAGAGAAGTTTAAGTTTTTCCCCAATTATATCAAATTCATATTAATGTTAATAGATATCATATAACATTATATGTTATATAATAAATATTCTTTGTGATTATAACTTTTTTTTATTGATCTTTTCTTTTTATTCAGAATATCTAAATAAGAATAACACAATTTTTTTTATACGTCGTCTTCATTCATTTAAATTTTTTTCTAATCTTTTTTAATTTTTTTTTCAATTCGTTCTCTAAAATATTTATTCAATATAAATTTTGGTGACATTTTTTAGAAGAATTTTGTATTGTCATTTTTTGAACAATGTATTTTAATTTTACATTACACATTCATATTTTAATTTTATTCTATAATATGTATTTTTCTTTTTAAAATTTCTTTATAATTCTATCGAAATGATTTTATTGCGTAAATTATTCTTAATAGTTAATTACCCATAATGATGTGACATATTTTATTATTATATTCTTAATAGTTGATTACCAATAATAATGATGTGACATATTTTATTATTATATGCCAAATATATTTATTACTCCCCGTCTATTGATAAGTTTATTTTTTCATTTTGTCGTCCACTCTAAATGTATTCATTTTTTTTTTAGCAAAATGATCCACATATGCCTCACCACTCACTACTAATTCAACTATCCATCTTAATACTTTATAATCTAAAAAAGCAAAACAAATGGTTATTACCGTAACGAATGGAGAGAGTAGATTTCATTATTATTTTATACGTTGTATGGAAATAAAAGGCCTAAAAAATATTTTGCACCGGGCCCCTCAATCAATGGACCGCCCTGCCGAGGGCTAAAGCTTCATTGTTGTTGTTGTACACGGATGATCATACTTGATGAACATGTTCCTATGAATAAGTACATTGAGTCACCACTTGGTTTTCTTGCCTAGTTAGGAGATCATGACCCAATGACGATGTTATTATGAGGGTTAAGTGTTCATTGAAGCCTTTTAGTACACCTCTTGATACAAAAAACTTAGATGAACTTGTTCTTGTCCCTAATATTAGGTGTTTGGAGTCACCATTAGGTATTCTTACCTATTTGGGAGACTATGGATATATCTTTGATATGTAAATTGACACCAATAGGTTTAAGAAACCTTTTAGGAGACCATGCTCTGTGATGAAGTTTTTTCTGAGAGTAAAGTGAAAAAAAATCCATAAAATTATTTCTGTAATTTTGGCAACTGATTTTTTATACAATCTATGTAATTTATGTTTATTTTTTGAATTTCTTGGAATTTTTTTTTAAATTTCTGTTGCCTATAATTTTTTTTGTAATTTCTGTATTTTTGTGTAATTTTTAGAAATTTCAGGGATTGTTTTATTTCTGTAAATACTCCCTCCGTCCCGCATTAAGGTTTGCAATTTTCATTTTGGGTTGTCCCATGTTAAGATTTACATTTCTTTTTTTGTCAAGTTAGGCCCACACAAAGCAATTAATTATTCCATATAGCACACACACGGTAATACAACTACCCACTTTACATTAAATATTAGGGGGTGACTATTTGCACCCCCAAATCTACTAAACAAACCCCATTAATTTATATATTTAAAATATGTTTATGTGAAAAGACGTAAATACCCTCTAAATAATAAAATAAGATTAATTATAACAAATTGTCACACAAACCCCACTTAAATTTCTAAACGCACCCCAATTAAATTTCCAAACGTACCCCAACTCCAACGCCTCTTCTTCTTCGCCTTAATACAACGCCTCTTCTTCGAAGTCAAAATCCAACGCCTCTTTTGCCACATCTTGTAAACAGAGAGACATTGTTCAGCGTCAATTCAAGATACCATTCAGAAGCGCATTGCAGGCTTGCACTGATGGCAATGTCCCCATATTTTTATACACCCAATACCCCTCATCAGCCAAACTCTTCTTGCATATAGCACCAATAAGCACACTAAACATGTTGGGATTACATCCTAATGTCTCAACTTCATTAAGCACATTGAAAATCAAGGAACAAACATTGTGTGGCTTCTGGGTTTTCCCCCCAAAATTTCGATTAGATCTTCTATTAAACACCTGGCATTCACGTACAATTTCGCCCGAATTAGATAATGAGCGATAGCTTGATGGAGTTTCAGAGAATTTGCTGTGTTTATGTTCCTACGCCTAGTTGAAAATCCTTAGTGCTTGCAGCGGGGTTGAGGAATTGAGTATCGCAGAGGCTGAATTGGTAAGATATGGAGATGAAGATGCATAAGGAAACGACGACGTCGCAGAAGAAGATGAGAAAGCTGATGAGTGAATGGTGGAAACACAAAGTATGACTGACTGAGGAGTCAATGTTGGATGTTCACGTCAAAGAAGAGGCGTTGGATTTAGGCGAAGAAGGAGAAGACTTGAAATTGGGTGCATTTAACGCGGGACGCGATGGAGTATTTTTTTGTAATTTTTATGTTTTTTTAAAATTTCTGGAATTTTTTTTTATTTCTGTTAAGCTGTAATTTTTTTTTGTGATTTCTTTAATTTCTAATTTTTGTGTAGTTTATATAATTTAAGTATTTTTTAATATTTCTGATTTTTTTTAATTTCTGTTATTGTGTAATTTTTTTTGTAATTTCTGTAATTTTTTTAATTTTTTATGTAATTTCTGTAATTTTTTAAAATTTCTAGGATTTTTTTAATTTCTGTATCTTTTTTCACATTTGAAATTTCTGTAAATTACTATGTGTTTTTAAAAATGCTGATTTATTTTTAATTTCTGTTTTCTATAAAAAAAATTATTTCTGGAATCTTTGATTATTTTTAAATTTTTAGAATTTTTTTAAGACAGATTAGGGTTTGGATTAACTTTAATAATAAAGTTAATCTAAACCCTATATCCAATTGCATGGACAATCTTACCCTTAAAAAAGTACTTTGAAAATGTCAAAGAGCAACATTTTTTAAATAACGTGAAATAGTAAACGTGAAGGTATTACGGGACAGAGGGAGTATGAGAGTATAAGTTATCAACAAATTTTAAATAATTGGACTTGGTTACACTCTCAATCACATAAAACATGTTGTCAACTTAATCCTCCTTCAATGCAATTCCAACTCCAAACACGGGATTTAAGTTTCAACAATAACTCATTTTTTCAAAATTTTTATTCCGAAAAAAAATTATATTTCTTGCTTTCCATATTATCCAAATAAGACACTCCCAAATTCTACTTACTACTACCTTCTTTTCTATCTTTACTCTAAGAATCGTACTAAAATGGAGTAGATTCATAAAAGAATATGAGGAGAGAACGTTGAGGTACCGAACCATTTGAAAGTATCCATCAATAAGACAAATGAGCATTCAAAGAATATATGACACTTTAAAATTTTAGTAAAATGGGCACTTTGTAAGATGAATATATGAAAAAAATCGATCAATTATTTAAGTGTGCTTATTATATAGTAAAGTTTTTTTTTTGGTTAATACACTTGCAATTTTTCTCTTTTTATTAATATATTTTCAATTTTTTTTCTATCATTAGTAAAAGGGACTTTCTTGTGAGATAGGTCGATTAATTATTAAAATATGTTGATTATATAGTTTTGTAAAGGCTTATTATAAGGTAGTCTTTTTCGTTAAAACACTTTTGATTTTTCTTCTTTTTCGTTAATATATTTTTAATTTTTTTTAATATTAATAGAAGGGGCACTCTTACAATCTCTTGTGAGATGGATCGGCCCATTATTAAAGTATAATAATTATTTTTTTGACGGGGTAAAGTATAATTATTATATAGGTAAAGTATGTTTATTGGTATTTAAACTATGTTTGCATTGAATCGTACTATAACATCCTAAAATCACACTTTAATGCATAATTTATCATGTTTTAGAAAAGTATAATTTAACTACTAATAAATAAATACTCCCTCCGTCCCATTTCAAGCTTTATGTTTACTTTTTGCACTTAGATTAAGGAATGTAGTATTTTAATATGTAATGAGGTGAGAGAAATAATATTTTAATGTAGAGTGGATAGGTGTATTAGTGTGATGTGTGGGCCCATGGAGAGAGAAATAATTAATTTGTATGAGTCTCATTTACTAAAAAGGGAAATATATAGATTGAAATTGGACGCCCAAATTAGAAATATGTAAATATTGAAATGGAACGGAGGGAGTATATTCGATCTGACAATTATATTTTAACAAGTCTCACAAATCCCCTGTTTTCAATCTCTCTTCTTTTTTGTTAATACAGTTTCAATTTGTGTTCTTTATTTTTTAATACATTTTATTTTTTTCTTCTAATATTAGTAAATGGACACTCTCTTATGAAATGAATATTTGTGAGACGAATATATGTGAGACGAGTTGACCCATTATTGAAGTATATCCATTAGTACCAATAGGCAAAAGTAATCAAAATTCAATTGTAAAAAATCAATGCCAATACTTTTTATATTTTATTTATTTTTTAACCAAATAATACTCATAAGGACCAAAATATCCTTAAACGAGAAAAATTGGATATAAGGAGCAAATCATCACCACCCACCACCACCGCCGGACCGCCGTTGAACTGTCGCCGCCACCATAGCCTCGCCAGTCGTCGGCCTCCTCATTGGGTGGAACCTACATCTAAACATACATCGAAACCTACATGGGATACGTACCTACATCGGAACCTCGAACCCACATCTGTACCTACATATAAACTGACATCTGTACCTACATCGGAACATATACGAAATTCGTACCTACATCAAAACTAACATCCGTACCTACATCGGAACCTACATCTGTACCTACATCAAAATCAATACGGGATCCGTTCCGACATCAAAATCTACACACTCACCCAAAAGGACACATTGAGTATTAAAATTTTAATAGTGGGGATATTAGAGTAAAAAAAGTAACATTTGGTTAAAATTGACATAAAAGTTATTTGTGTTGTATTGTATACTAAAAGCTAACTTTAGTATGAACAATATTTTAACAATATTTGAAATGAGAATCATTGATCAAATGATTGCATCTTATAATTTGTTTATATGTCGATGCAATAGTACATTTACTTTATATTGTAGATAATATGGTGTGTGGCGTCGCACGGAAGATCATATTATCAGTTCCTTATAAAGTATAAACAGATGCTCACAACCGAGATAGACGGGGGCAATCAATTTGGATGATTGTGGTGTGATTTGGTGTTAGTTTGTCTTGACTATAAAATTACACTAGTACACGTGTATTGAGTAGGACCGCGTGAAGATATTCGATTTATACTGAACATATAAGAGAACTAGACCGCAGTTATTATGGATGTTCGTACTCTTAATCTCTATACACTACCTTGACACGTAATTCAGTATTTATTTATTTGATTCACCAAAGGATGCGATTTAATTATTAAATCAATATGCTCAGTGAGTTGAGAGATGGTATTGTCTGTATGGTGTGTTGTTGATTATAGAAGGAATCCGTGTCTTAATGAATTAGGCTGATGATGTCCTCTTGAGGAGCTCATAAGGATTATCATATTGTAAACCCTGCAGGTGGATTTATTCTAACATGAGAATAAGGTTGAGTGGCACTACTCTTGGGTAAGAGATTAATTAATTGAGTTGTCAGTAACTCATTTAATTAATGGGCATTATATATCTTAAACACGAGGAGTTAAATGGGCTCATAATAAGAAGGAGCCCATAATGTAATTTGGAATTAGTGTGACAGTGCAATAATAATTCTTTAGTGGACTGAATTATTATTATTGGGCTTAAGTATAAGTTTTGGGCTAAACTTGGATGCTTAAGTCCAATGGGAGGCCCAACCCTAATTTCTCCTCCTGGTCCCTGTTGTAGCCTATAAATAAGTCATCTCAGGAGTTTTAGATACCTAGTTTTACACGCTTAATCAGCTTCTTTAGATGAGAAATCAGATTTCTCATCAGATAAGAGAGAACGTGAGAAATAGAGGGAGACTGTGGATTGGGATTGCCTAGAGGATCGTCGCCCACACGACATCTAGACAAGCCATGAGAATACAACAAAAGATCAAAAGGTCATTTCTGCAGCAGTTCAGCAGCAGTTCAGACTTCTCCGCCAGTCTTCGGTGAAATGTATTACTTTCTGTAATTCTGCTGCGTTAGATGTGCACGGAACCCGAACGGATTACGTAGACCATAAGATCCGATCATCATCAATTTATTATTGGTAAATATATTGAAGTGTAAATTTTGGGTGTTTTTTCAATCCTCCCTACTTATTATATAGGTAAAACATGATTATTGATACTTAAATTATGTTAGTAGCGAATCACACATATTATAACACCCTAAAATCATACTTTAATCCATAATTCATCATATTTTAGAAAGCATATTTTAATTACCAATAAACATACTCTACCTATATCATAGTCATATTTTAACACATCTCACAAACTGTTTCACGCAAGCGTCGTCTCACAAAATACTTTATCTAGTAAAAAACTCTTAATTATTTTTATAATCGAGCCATCCTTCTAGCGATTACTTAATAACTTTTTTCTAATATAGTTTTAAAAAAACTCCTTACTTTTTTATTAAATCACAGCTAATATAATAATTATAAAAAACACTTGTGTAAATCGGGTTCACGGTGTAAACTCCTCCCTTCCAATCTTATATATCATATGTATTGTTAGAGTATTTAAATTAAAGGAGACCACAGGGTTTATGATATAAATACAGTTTACAAGATAATAACTAATATATTAATACTTTTTCTTTTTTTTAAAAAATACATTGTCACTTTTTTATTCTAATATTAGTAAAATATTTCTTAATTGTTTTTAAAATCAAGCTTTCCTAACGATGATTTAATAATTTTTCTGTTGATATAGTACTACTAAAAAGAGAAGAAGATGGTTTAATAATTTTTCTACTAATATAGTACTACTAAAAAGAAAAGAAAAAAAATCCTAAATATTTTTTAAATCATAGCTATTATCACTACAAGAAAACCGCCGACTTCAAACGGCGAAAAACCGTTGGAATATGCAAAAGTACGATATTTCATTGAATTCAACATAATTTTCTTTTGGAATTACCGTTGAAATTCCAACGATCTTCCAACTCCGATGGAATTTTCCAACAATAAAAAATGCATTTATATAGATTTGAACCCTTGAATATATTAGAATATCATTACAAACTTATCTAATGTATAATTTATGTTATAAATTAACATTAAAATTTCTTGAATATTAAAGTCTCTTTTTCCAATGAAATTTTCATTGGATTTTTCTAAGTTTAATTGGAATTTCTATTGGAAAATTTTAATAATTTATCAAGCAATTGGAATTAGCATTGAAAATTTCCAACGATTTAAATTTCTATGATAATTTTACTGGAATTTTTTAATAGTTTAAAATTTCATTGTAAAATTCGTTGGAACTCAAAAATTCCCAACAGATTTACTTGTCGTTGAAATTTTTCTGTTGGAATTTTACATTTTTCTTATAGTGTATACTAGTAATGTGTTTTGACAAAGTCTTTATTGAAACCTCACCAATGTGAGACGCATAATCATTTTTAATTTAAACCGTTTTTACTTTTGATTTTTTATTTCAATTTGTTTTTCAAATCCCTTTAAAATTCCCCACCTAATATATTATATATTAAAGAGAGATAAAGAGGTGTTCCAAATTACAAGACAAAACACACGTCGAGATAAATTCAAAACAGAGAAATGGAAAATAATTTGACGTGGGGGAGTCCGGGGAGAAAAAACCCACAAGGAATTTTTCCTGAAAGGTAACCATGTTTCTACCATTGTGTAATGTTGCTCCCATTTAATTTCTCGAATGTATTATTGTGTGTAATGGGTTGATTTTTTGCTTGGTTTCATTTGGAAATTACTACTTCGACTATTTGTATGTTTCATTTTCCATTTTCGTCAGTATGTTGCAAATGGATAGCCTCTGAAAGAAATTATAGTGTATGCAGTGACGGACCCAGGATTTTGGATTAGGGGGTGCGGAATTGTTAGAATCACACTACTTTCGTTTGTCCGCAAGGGCGTTATTTGGTTTTTTTACGTAGATTAAGGAGTATTATTATTTAATATGTAGTTAATAGTTATATTTGTGGGATATGTAAACCTAATATTTTAGTTGTATCAGTAAAGTGTGAAATAAGTGTGGGTTTCATATGTCTAAAAAAGAAAATGAAACCATTTAGAACGGACACTCAAAATAACAAAATGAAATATGAAGTAAAAGATAGTACTCACATTCGAAGATCTCATTTGGCATTAGAATATTCTGATAACATATGGAGTATTTTTTTCTGCTCTATTAATAGGAGCAATAATTAAACGAGCCAGTCAAAATATTTTATTAACTATATATACGCCTTAAATACTAATTATTAATTTATAATTGAATGTAAAATTTAAGAAATGTTATATGAGGAATGAATTTTAAAAAATTATTATAATTAAACTAAATAGAATTTACATTCAATCCAGAAAAAATCTACTAAAAAATCATATTATTTTAAAAAATAACTCAACTATTACCTATCATTTATATAATTATAATATTAGTTATTACTCCTTGTTAATTCAATTGTTCAAAAATTACATAAAGGAAGTGCACAACAACTATTAAATAAAAATTAAAATAAAATTAACAGAATAAATGGTAAAGCATACCATCAATGGAGATAATGTAACTATTAACAAAACTAAATGGGGTGGTATATATTGAATTTGGGGTAAAACTGTACCCTCATGAACCCATATTGGGTCCGCCACTGAGTGTATGTTGAATGTGGTTCTTGAATGTCCCATGGATTTTCTCTACACGGTATATTATATACTTGATGTTACTGCTTCTTTTTGTCGATGTGGGAAAACGACGGTGGACAGATGGGTTTGTTGGTGTTACTTGCCTTTTTATATTCTTAGTCTGATTGGACATTTTCCATAGTCCACGTAAGAAACAACCTTCAATTAAGAAAGAGGCTAGCTAGCTATTTTTAATAGTAGTAAAGGACTACTAAATGGTTCATGATTTGTTGCAATATACTCCAACTTTTAATGCTTTTTCTTGCAACCATTTAGAGGTATCTTCTCTTTTAATTTACGTTGTTTACCATTTATATATGCTTCTCATTCACAAGACTACTTAATCATTTATATATAGGAATGTTCTTCAGACCAGGAGGTTGAAATCTGTAATAAAATAAATAATTAAAAGTAAATAGAATTTTTATTCTATAAAGTAGCTCAGATAATCCCTTTGATGCTTGCAAGGTTAGTTTGTAACTTTATTGTTTTATTAAAATTAGTGTAAGACAATTGACCCTGTTCTTCATTTCTTATTGTTGAATCTGTATACGAAAATATGCCTTTAGAATGACAAATGGAAAGACTAGGGAACATTTGATTATGCAATGGATTTTACTAATGTTTTTCTTCATGAGATAATACTCCCTCCGTCCCACACTTATGTTCACACTTTCCATTCTCGTTCGTTCCACACTTATCCTCACTACAAAAAAAAAAAACTTCACATTAATCAACAACCTCAAAAATTATCTTAATTTAAAAAATATCACTCACACCTAACCCACATAACATACTTTATAATTTATTTATTACCTAAAAATACCCCTAAAAGTCAATAAATTGATTAAAAATCAACTTTTCTTAAACTACATATCTACAGTGTCGGCGAACATAAGTCCGGGATGGAGAGAGTATGAGATTTGAATTGTTGGTTTAGCTGATTTCTTGTAAGTGTTTATTCCCTCAACTCTTACGGCTCAAGTTGTAAATTTAATTTTCCAGTCGAGTTTGTATAGTATTGTAGACACTTTCAAGATAGCTACTCTAAATTAACACTATATAAACACCCTAGTGGAGCTGCGCTTGCAAGAAAAAAAGGTTTCAGAAGTCAAAATCAGTCAAATCTTAGTAAAGTTTTATACATTAGACTATGTCATAGACATTAGATGTTTAAACTCTTGGCACAACACGAGAAAAACAATCCAAATCACCAACCAACCAGTAAATTGTGTTTTAAACATTAGATATCACTTCCTTGATCTATAGTTTTTGTTCAATAGTATTATCAATTAATTGTGCACGATAAAATGATGAAAAAGCTGACATGTTCATGGCACAGTTGATCTGCAGTGTTTAATAGCTCGTTTAAAATTGTGTTAAGAAAGACGAAGTGACAAAGTGCACAATACAGGATAAGATGGGCAAAACACAAGGGTATAATATTATATATTTTTTTGTGATGAGGTGTATTTTTGTATTGGGGTGTGTGTAATTTACGAAATACTTTTAATGAAATCCTTTTATTATTATTTTTTTTAAAAGATTTCATTTCACATTTTAGACCAAATGGTATTTCTAAAGTTGTTGTAAAGTTGAATGACAAATAAAAGGATAATATAAAGAGGACAAGGTTTAGTGATATGTTGGAAGTCCGTATTTTTAGGCTGTTTATGAGTGATATGAGATACTTAGTCATTTCAATTGTCAAAGTTTATATGCTCACCATCAATGAGAAGGTAAATGTTTTCATTACTATATTGATGGTATTAATGATATTTTCCTTCTCTATAATAATGGTGATAAAGTTCTTTTTAACTTACGGCGTAATGAAATCCACAATATATGCTCACCCTTATATCATTGTTGGATGTCATAATATCTCAAAATTATCAGGGTAAGAAAAATTTTAAGGGCTGTATATTATGATGTGAATAATATCTCGAAATTTGATTGATGTCCCCAGACCCGAGCTCGTTCGTTTTCCAACGATTCATAAAATTCACGTGATCCTGCATAGTGTGACCAACAAATTTATTCCCACAAACTTTCTGGGACATGCATCGAAAAGAATCAGATGCTCTCATTTCAGATCTCATCGTATTTTTAATCGTTTTTCTCTTTTCTTCCGAGATTGATCTTTCAGAACGATTTAGTGCATGTTATAGCGACATTTCTCTCACTCTTATGGGACGACACATCTTATTCAACTAAATGATAAAGATCTGATGTTTTGGATCAAAAAGAAGAACATACAAAATATTTCTCTAATACATCTCCAGATCCATAATTAGAGGTCCTTGTGGTAGATTTGCATACGCTAAATCCTATTCTATGCGCATGAAGATAATATACATTATATATACATGAAAGATCTTGATCTTGGCAATGAAGATTATTGAACTAGGTATTGCTACATATTAAGGTAAAGTACCAATACCCCATCGAGGTTCGTTCAAATTACCAAATAAATCTCGTAGTCTGAAAAACTACCAATTATCCTTGTAATTGATTTGAATATTGATAAAAGTATCAATTTTTTTTTTTAATTTTAGATGGATGAAAATGACATCAATACTCATTTATTTAACGTGTAAATTAAAGATTTAACCTTAATAATTATAGAGGGTTATTGCTAGAACAAGTGGAAAATTGGTTCCCACTTTTTTTTACTATTATTTACAATTACACATATATATTTATTTTTTAATAATCTAACGCATTTCTTATAATGAAATACGAATTTATATATGTACAAAGTAAGATTAATTGTATTAAAATCCATCACTCGAACTATGGTTGCCTATAATATATATAATTATTTATTATTCAAAATATTTAAATTGATCAAACTACATTTTTAAAAGATCGACCAGGCCTATTACTGATTAATTAATAATCTTAATTTAAACCCAAAAAATAAATAAAGTAATAATAACAGCAACTAGACACTATTTTCATAACCTTATAATTACAGTTAACTACTTCTGCAAGATCCAGTATTCTACATTTAAAAAATAATTATAATAATAAAATAGTAAAATTTAAAAATAAAATGTTAGATATACGAGTATTGATGTCAGTTTCATCCCTCTTTATTTTTTTAAAAAAGGGTACTTTTATCAATGTTCAAATCAAATACTAGTTAAAGGGAGTAATTAATAGTTTTTCAAATCACAATATTGATTTGGTAGTTTTGACAAACCTCGAGGGTATTGATAATTTACCCTAAATATCACATTGGGGAATGTTATGTTATTTTTAATGTGTAAATTAAGGCCTTATGTAGTATCTAAAATACTCCCTCTGTCCGATTATAAGAGTTCTCTTTGCTTTTTGCACGTGGATTAAGGAGTATTATTATTTAATATGTAGTGAGTAGTTATATTAGTGAGTGTGTGCTCCATACTTTAATTGTATTAGTAAATGTGTGAGTGTCTCATATGTATTAAAAAAATTAGGACTCTTTGGAACATATGATCAAAATGAAAAAAAGGGATTTTTCAGAGTTGACAGACAGAGGGAGTAGCATTTTCTTTTAATAATTTTACCGTAAGCAAATCTGCATTTAAATGAATTTAAGATAGACATTGTTTTGTTATCATTATTTAGGAATGGTTTTTGTATTAGTTTGTTTTTTTACTGCTCTAATTTATTAACTACTAGTATTGAGCCCGTGCGATGCACGGGATGACTAAATTAATATTTTAATATTAAATTTGCATCATAATTTATTTTATGAAAATTTATATTTAAAATTTAATTTATTTATTAATTTTCATAAATTATATTACATGTAATTAATTATTTTTTTATAAGCTTTATATTGTACGATACTTTTTAGTTATCTACAATCGTCAACAGTTGCATTTAGCTTGACTATAATGAAATAAGTAAACTCTCAATTCGATATTGAAAAATTCCACTCTAAATCATAATAAATTGGTATTTTAAATGGAATTGATATTTAAGTAATAAAAATAATAACATGGTTAAAAAATTTAAATTTAAATTAAAATTATATTACTTTTATTTAGGATAAAAACACATATATTTACAAAGTGTTTTCGATGCTGATTTGTGCAAGCTTCAATGAGAAATCCCAATGGTAAAATTAGTCATATTATTGAAAAAGTACGTAATGATTATAGTGTCATGTGAACATAATTAAAAAGTTGGTTATTGGTAAAAGGACTACTATAATGACTCAAATTTGAAATTGTGTTTCTTATTTAAGTGACAAAAAAAATCATTGACTTCTAAAAGTAAAATAATTACAAATTGTGAGAGATTAAAAAATCATAAACTCATAAAAATTTATTTCAATAAGAGATAAAAGAGATAATAATGTTAATTTAAATTCATGATTTTAATCACCTATTAAATGAGCAAATATCTAATTAATTATACGGGATGTTAATTATTATTATAAATTAATTAAGACCACATGCTAAAATTCAAAGCCCAAAATATCACCAACATGAAAATCCAAGCTAATAGGGCTTCATAGAAAAAATACGTCATCAATTCTAGATAAAAATTATTGTTATGTATATAAGTTCGAAAAAAAAAACATCAGTGTAGAACTAATTAAAACAAATAGTATAGAACAATATACATTGAACAAATAACAACACGAACCATAAATACATAATACAACAGATAGTTATAAAAAAAGTTGACATGCATGATGAGTGTGTAAATTCACAAGTTTGACATCATGTTTTGTGCTAGTTTTGGAGAGTTTTGAGGTGGAAATATGTGGAAAACCTATATATATATATTGTGAATTAGCATGAATCAGGTGTTAGTGGAGCTATTTAAGTGGTTTTCATAGCAAAATCGGAGTGGAAGTGCCAAGAATCGAAGAGAAGAAGTCGAGACCACGCGAACCGCCAAGGAGAAAGGTGGGTTCGACCTGTTGGAGGAGGGTTCGACCTCTCTAGCAGGTCAAACCAGCGTTGAAAGAGTGCAGGAGAGGGGTTCGACCACGACTCGAGGGGTTCGACCTGTCTATCAGGTCGAACCATGATCGAACCAGTTCGCGAGAAAGTTGATTCGACCACGACGTTTTTGGTTCGACCAAGACTCGAGGGGTTCGACCTGTACAAGAAGTCGAACCAAGTGCAAAAGTTATCTAGTAAGTGGGTTCGACCTGTGGTTCGACCTGCGGCCAGTGGTTCGACCTGTTTGCTGAGGTCAAACCGTCGTGCGGAAACTTACCTTATCCAGATTTTCGAGGTCAAAATGCGTGGGATCACTTGAAAAGCCCATTCCAAGCCCTAGAGACGTGATTACAAGTATAAAAGGAGGCTCATGCAGTCAAGGAAGACATCACACAAAAACACAATATACAACAACACAATACAAGAGAGTTTTAGAGAGTGTAAGAACGTGAAGCGCAAGAGGAGATTAGAAGGAGCTGTGACAGAGGTTTAGCTGGAGATTCAAGTAAGATTGGTCCAACTAACCATGATTGTTCCTAGATCAATCATGGGCTAGAGCCACTTCGGTAGTTCTAAGGTTATGAAGGTTTCATGAGTTGATTTGTATTTCATGTGTATACTCCGTACAACACTACTTGTGATTTATTTTATATAAGATTGTACGTTTTTAATCCATACTCATAGTTGTTTTGTGCATCAATAATCGTTGTGTAGAGTCTGAATGCATAACATGGTTTTTGATTGAGTGTGTTCACTAATGAGCAGGGTTTATTGTTATAATTCTAAGTGAAGGGATTCCGAGGTTTTATTAGAATCGTCTTATATGAATGTTTGTTAATTGAATTGAATTTGGGTTAACAAGTAGGATTAAGAGTATAACTTTATAGTACCTAAAAAGGGAGATCAAATGGGGTTAGAGTACTAAATGCACGGGAAATAATTGATTATGATAGTACCTAGAAAGGGAGGTAAAGTATACGTCTTGCTCTGAGGATACTCACACGTGTCAAAAGCTTATCTATTTGTGTCTATAGAATAGATTTGCATGGTCTAGCGATGCGTCCATAAACTACAAGGCAGAGTTGGACATCGACACACGAAAGTATGAATTAACGAATGAAACTGGATGGCCTGACGAACTACCTAACATCTTATTTGATCACAACAACTTTTCTTTTATTCTTGTTATTTATTTGCTATTTTAATTGTTACTTAGTTTACAAACCAACAATTACAATTCTCAACATAGTCATAATTGCTAGAAAATAACTAAAGTAATATTTATCTGTCCCGAGGATTCGATATTTAACTTGATCACCTTCGAAACTACAATTGATATCCTTCATACTTGGGGATTAAAATTGTGTGTTGAGAAAACACTCATCAAGTTTTTGGCGCCGTTGCCGGGGATGGCTTAAAATATCTTTTTGTTATTTCTAGTTTATTAGGGCTATTTATCTTGTTTTGCTGTTTTAATTCTAGTTCTTTTTAGGTGTATGCTCACGAGATCAAAGAAAAGTGAACTTGAACCCTATAATCCTGAGATCGGAGCATCGTCAAGAAAGAAGAAGAAGAATAAGAGTAAGGCAAGGACTATTGATCCAACTGAAGCTCTGAATTTTGGAGTTGAAGTTGACGAGCAGATTTCGCAGACGATTGAAGTTACAACTGAAGTTAATTCGGGAGTAGAGACAGTCAACATGGCAGCGAATCCAGATAATCTAGCCATCTGAGAGGTTTTCAGAAATAATGGGGCTGGAAATTCTGGGCTTCTAGGAGCGAGGGGAACTAATGCAGCTTTCGATTTTCATCCCGCTCTTATTAGCATGATAGAAAGGAACTCCTTTTCAGGAGGGTCTTTCGAGGATCCGCAGCAGCATCTGAACAAGTTCTTGGGCTATGTAAGTACTCAAAAAGACGCAAGAGAACATGAAGATGCTAGGAAGATCCTCTTGTTCAAATTCTCGCTTACTGAAAAGGCGAGAGATTGGTACGACACTATCAACGCAACTGAGTGCACCACTTAGGAGCAACTGCAGTTAAGGTTCTTGGAGAGGTACATGCCACCTTCAAAGGTGTTTAAGATGAAGCAAGACATTAACCAATTTGCTATCGGTAGAGGTGAGAAATTTCATGAAGCATGGGATAGATTCAAGGACATGCTTAGGAAGTGTCCTCAACATGGGCTATCTAAAGCTCAATATATCAGTATATTCTACAATGGATTGGACTGTGATTCACGAGTGTTATTGGATGCTTCTTCTAATGGAGCATTGCTTACAAAGTCATCCGTAGACGCCGAGAAGTTGTTTGAAGATATTTCGATTAATTCGAAGGATTGGCCAACTGATAGAGTTAGAGGTACTTATGTCCTTGGAAAGGTAGCTCAGGTTGAACAAGCAATGGTGAAAACAAGTAGAGAAGATGAGATCGTCTCTAGCTTGTCCAATATCAACAAGCTACTTGAATCCCAACAGAAGCAAATCAGCGAATTATCTCAGCGCGTACCGATCAAGCAGCAGGAGTTGAAGAATGATGGACCAATCCAAGAGGAGTTGGAAGAGGCACACTATGCCATGGGTCAAAGTATTCAAGGGACTAGATATCCAGATCAAGAAAACCAGAACTACCAAGGGAACTATCGAGAAAACTTTAATAATCGTAGTCCCCCGGGTGGTTATCAACAGCCTAGGAGGCCGGAGTTATCATGGAGCAATCCGAATAATGCGATTCAACCTTCGATGGGTGTTGATCCGGGTGCTAAGGTTAAAGAAGGGAAACCGAGTTTTGAGGATACTATGAACAGGTATATGGCCAAGAATGATGAAAGAGTGAACCGCCTTGAGGCCAAACTTGAAAAGAAAATCGATGCAAACCATGAGGTTATATCTAAGCAGGTGAAGGACCTTACATTACTGATGGGGGAGATGGCAGGAAGTGTTAACAAGCTTACTCAAACTCTTGAGAAGGGGAAGTTCCCGTCTCAAAGTATTGAGAATCCAAGGACCTGCAACGCCATCACACTGAGGTCGGGAACGCAGTACGAGGGACCTATGAGGCCGGAATCAAATTTGGACATGTCTAGGGCAAGATTCGACCATAGTTCGACCAACATTGAAGGTCGAACCATACAGGGGAAGTCGAACCAACGTATTGGACACGATCACGAGGCATCACAGCATCGGTTCAACCAAAATGCAGATGGTTCGATCTGGCATACAGGTCGAACCATGGTCGAACTTGACAATTCGGAGCACTCTGTTTTTCCAGAACATCGATTCGACCAAATCAATGATGGTTCGACCTATCCAACAGGTTGAACCCAGGTCGAACCGCATAACTTGGAGCACTCTGTTTTGTCACAGTAATAGTTCGACCACGATGGACATGGTTCGACCTATCAAACAGGTCGAACCATGGTCGAACCGGAGGGCGAAAGGAGTACAGTAGGTCAGTTCGACCTAGGTGGCCGTGGTTCGACCTACTCAACAGGTCGAACCCAGGTCAAACCTCAAATTCAAAAAGAGAGCAGTTGTCCAGAAGAGCGGTTCGACCATTACGTGCCTGGTTCGACCTGTTCCTCAGGTCGAACCCTGGTCGAACCCATCCAGAAGTTGCCTGTTGCTACTCCGAACACTCTCGATGATGTTGATGCTACTCCAGTGGTTCAGAAGGAGCAAAGTACAGAGATAATAGCTGAGAAAAAGTGGGAGAGAGCCAAGCGATTGAGAGTCGAAAAGGAGAAAGCAGAGAAGGTTGATCGTGATGAATGGGGGATTCCCAAAACGAAGATACCTCCGCTGTTTCCTTACAAGCCATTGAAGAAGGGATTGGAAGAGAAGTTCAAGAAGTTTTCAGAGATAATGAACAAGATAAGCTTGAGCATTCCTTTCTCAGAGGCAATCATGGAGATGCCGTACTATGCCCGATTTCTTAAAGACATATTGTTGAAGAAGCGGAGCTTAACCGGAATTGAAATGGTGAATTTATCTGAGAATTGCAGCTCAATCATTCAAAGGAAACTGCTGCAAAAGATGAAGGATCCGGGGAGCTTCACTATTCTATGTGAGATCGAAAAGGGGCCAGCACGGCGAGCTTTGTGCGATCTAGGGGCAAGCATCAATTTAATGCCGTTGTCCATCTTTCAGAGGCTTGGTTTGGGGAAATTGACCCCTACAACAGTGGTTCTCCAATTGGCGGATAGGTCGATGACATTTCCAAAAGGTATAATTGAAGACGTTCTCGTCAAAGTGGAGAAGCTAGTCTTTCCTGTGGACTTTCTTGTGCTAGAGATGGAAGATGACAAGGATAATATCCCTCTAATCTTGGGGAGACCTTTTCTTGCTACTGTTGGAGCTATGATTGATGTTCAAAAAGGAGAGCTTAGATTACGGATGGACAAAGAAGAAGTTCTTTTCAACTTGGACAAAGCAATGAAGATGCTCATGGAGTCTCAGTGTTATAGTATTGACGTGGTGGAGGAGATTGTGAAGGAGGATATGTCTCTGATCCTGTCAAAGGATCCTCTTGAGACATGTTTGATGGAGCCTTTTACTTATCCCACTACGGAGCTTGACGGACTCTCCAACGAGGTATGTATTGAATTTCTTGAAAACTTACTTGCTTTGGGTGATGACAGGTTTGAATCGGAAAGAACTAAGGTGGAAGAAGTCAAGTGGACTAGGAAGTACTTGCCTTTGGATAACGAGAGCTCTCCGATGGAAGTGAGGAAAGAGTAGTTGAAACTTTTACCGGAACACCTGAAGTACGCCTTTCTTGGCGATAATGAAAAATATCCGGTAATTGTATCTTCTTCTCTTGATGAAGATCAACTTGAGAAATTATTGACTATTCTTAGGAAGTATAAGTCTGCGATTGGTTGGTCTCTTGAGGATTTGAAAGGAATTAGCCCTTCGTATTGCATGCATAGGATAAGATTGTTAGATGAGGCCAAGGCAAGTGTTCAGAATCAGCGGAGGGTTAATCCCGCGATTCAAGAGGTGATTAGGAAGCAAATCCTTACGTGGTTGGATGCTGGAATCATATATCCTATTAGTGATAGTCCCCATGTGAGTCCATTGCATGTAGTTGCTAAAAAGGGGGGAATGACTGTATTAAAAGCTGAGGATGGAGAAGCGATAGCCACAAGGATTCCTACGGGATGGCGTACATGTGTAGATTATAGGAAGTTGAATGAGAACACGTGTAAGGATCATTTTCCTCTTCCTTTCATGGATCAAATGTTAGATCGTCTTGCAGGGTATGAGTTTTATTATTTCTTGGATGGATACTCGGGGTACAACCAAATCATGATTGCCCCCGAGGATCAAGAAAAGACCACTTTTACTTTCCCCTACGGGACCTTTGCTTTTCAGAAAATGCCATTTGGGTTATGTAATGCGCCTGCTACTTTTCAGAGATGCATGATGGCAATATTCGATGGGTTGATAGAGAAGATCATGGAGGTGTTCATGGATGATTTTTCTGTTTTTAGTTCCTCCTTTGATATTTGTTTGTCTAACCTAGCTACTGTTTTGAAGAGATGTCAAGTGACTAATCTTGTCTTGAATTGGGGGAAGTGTCACTTCATGGTGAAGGATGGGATTATTCTTTGGGCATCATGTTTCAGCCAAGAGATTGCAGGTCGATCGTGCTAAAGTGGTGGCAATTGAGAAGCTTCCACCACCAACCAATGAAAAAGGAGTGCGGTCTTTCCTTGGACACGCCGGTTTTTACAGGAGATTCATACAAGACTTCTCAAAATACTCCAAGCCCTTATCTCACTTACTTGAAAAGGATATTCCTTTTGTGTTTGATGAAGAATGTCTAACAGCTTTTCAAGTTTTGAAGGAGACGCTTATCACTGCACCTATCTTGATCACACCGGATTGGACTCAACCGTTTGTACTAATGTGTGATGCAAGTGATGTAGCACTTGGAGTGGTGCTTGGGCAGCTGAAGGAGAAGAAGTTCTGCGCCATTTACTACGCGAGTAAGACGTTCGATGCGGCACAAAAGAATTACAAGGTGACTGAAAAGGAGTTTTTGGTTGTTGTGTACGCATTCGATAAGTTTCGTCAGTATTTGGTTGGCATGAAGACTATTGTGTACACGGATCATTCAGCGATTCAGTAATTGATGGAGAAAAAGGAGACGAAGTCTAGGATCATAAGGTGGATTCTTCTACTTCAAGAGTTTGACATGGAGATCCGGGATAAGAAAGGTTCTGATAATGTGTTGGCGGATCACCTTTCAAGGTTGGAGACTAGGGAACGTTGTGATAATTCTTCGAGTATATTGAGGAAATGTTCCTGGATGAAAAGATCATGACCGTGTTTGTTGAAGGGGCTGAGCGAGCGTGTATGGTTGCTGCACAGGGAGTTGATCCATGGTATGCGGATTATGTTAACTATATTACTGTAGAAGAAATTCCAAGGGATCTCAACCGATATCAACTTGCTAAATTCAAGAGGGATGTTGAGGCTTTCATATGGTATAATCCGTTTGTGTACAAGATTTGCACGGATTCTATCATCCGTAGGTGTGTGCCCGAGATGGAGATGGAGGGTGTTCTTGAGTTTTGCCATGCACAACCTAACGGGGGGTACTTCGGCGCTCAAAAGACAGCAGCCAAGGTACTTCAGTCTGCTCTTTATTGGCCTACGTTGTTCAAGGATTGTGAGACCTATGTGGTGTCTTGCGATAGATGTCAACGCATGGGGAACATCGGTAGGAGAGACGAGATGCCGCTTCAGCCGAGCATAGTGGTCGAGATTTTTGATGTGCGGGGTATTGATTTTATGGGGCCTTTTCCCCCATCTAATGGATTTCTCTATATTCTACTTGCGGTGGATTATGTTTCTAAGTGGGTGGAAGCGATTCCTACTCGCTTGAATGATTCAAAAACTATTATATCTTTCTTGAATAAGCATATCTTTACCCGCTTTGGAGTCCCTAGAGCACTTTTTAGTGATGGAGGTACGCACTTCGTTAATAAATTTCTTGAGAAGGTACTTAAAGGGTATGGTGTTAAGCATAGGGTTACTACACCCTACCATCCTCAAGCGAATGGGCAAGCGGAGGTCTCTAACCGTCAAGTCAAACAGATTCTGGAGAAGGTGGTCGGAACCAATAGAAAGGATTGGGCTTTGAAGCTCGATGATGTCATGTGGGGGTTCCAGACCGCGTACAAGACGGTGTTAGATATGTCACCGTATCAGATTATCTATGGAAAGCCGTGCCACTTACCTGTAGAGATTCAACACAAAGCGTTTTGGGCTTTGCGAAGCTTGAACTTGACTCTCAAGGATGTGAAGGATTTGAGGATTACTCACATCAATCTTTTGGATGAGTTTCGGAGTCGTGCGTACAAGAATTCCGAGATCTACAAGGAAAGCATTAAGAGGTGGCATGATTCGAAGATCTCGTACAAGAAGTTCAAGCAAGGAGACGAGGTATTACTCTTTAACTCTCGTTTAAAGCTTTTTGCAGGCAAGTTGAAGTCGAAGTGGACGGGACCGTTCATGATTCATCGAGCCTTAGGAGGGGGGAGTTTTGAGCTCATTGACAAGGATGGAGACATTTTTGCGGCGAATGGACATCGATTGAAGCATTATAGGTAAACGGATGATGTTTGTGTCATCTTTTTGGATACCTTGATCTGAGTTAGTACCGTCGTGACTCTCCGACGTTAAACATGAGCGCCTGTTGGGGGCTTTCCCTCCTGTTTTAATGCTTTATTTCTTTCGTGTGAGTAAGAAATTTTTATATTTGAAGTGCTTACTTATCGCAATTACATCTCTTTGCAAACTTAGTTTCGACTATAGTTTCTACTAAGTTTAGTCGAAACTAAGTTTGGGGGGGTGTGATGTACTTACCTTGATAAGCACCGATAGTATAATCTTTTCTTTATGACGTTTGTTAGGGGAGTTAATTTTTTGCGGCATATTTAAAACTTTAACATATTTGTATGTGTCGATTTTTTGTAACTTGCCTAATGTTCCGTGGTGTTTTGTTATTTCGTATTTTGAGTGATTGCAGAGTTACTCATGATTGATTAAGTTTTTAAAGAACCAATTCTTGATGAAGTTGTGCTCTAGTTGGTACTTAATGATTCGTTTTGAAGTTTGAAGTGTGTAGGGATTGAAGAACACGCATTTTGGAGCTTTCAGGGGGTAGGTTCGACCAGTTTCAGGAGGTCGAACCCAACAGTGGAAGTCGAACCGTGGTGATAAATTGCCCAGTGAGGTAGTTCGACCTTCAAAAGAATGGTTTGACCTGATCCTACAGGTCGAACCTAGGTCGAACCAGTGTGGCTAAAGTTCGATTCGACCACGACGTACTTGGTTCGGCCTGTTTAACAAGTCGAACCAAGGTCGAACCGGTGATCTGAAACATACAGTAGGGTGGTTCGACCTGATGCGTTTTGGTTCGACCTGTTCTAGTAGGTCGAACCCAAGTTGAACCTGAAGAAAAATTCATCCAGAAGGGTGATTCGACCTCGTCAGTCGTGGTTCGACCTGTTCAACAGCTCGAACCCAAGGTCGAACCAAGCCAGGTATGCATTTTAAGTTCGATTGTTGAAAGGGTTCGACACTTTTTCACTTCACCCTTCCTCGAACCTTCATGAAATCACTACACTCTTGCACCAATTCTTTAATTACACTTGATTTCGAACCGATTACACATCACCACACCTTTAATTCACGACTTGGACGCGAATTTCACTGCAAGTAAGGGCTCAGTCGCGATTTCTTGGGTGTTTTGAGTGTTTGAATGTTCTTTTGCCATGGGAAAAGCTAAAGGTATGTTTTCTCAACTCAATTACTCTAGGATTGAAGCTTAGTGTATGCAATTCGTTGTGGGTAAGAGGATTGATGTTGATGTGGGTTGAATTTCATGGTGAATGTTGAAACTTTGATTTGATTCATATGAATTCTTATTCATTGGTTTGAGAATGTTTGATTATTGATTGAACTTGAGTGTTTATGTGAATTGATCAATGATATTGTGCGTTTATGAGTATAAGCATGTTGGTTTGGTTGAATCGTTCAAAATTTGAGGAGTTCATGTTTTGACTTGTTGAAATTCATGTGAATTGCTTTGATAAGTTGAAGGCATGCTTGTATGGCTGTGTTTGAATGTTGAGGAAGATGTGATTGAATTAGTTTTGAGCATGTTGAAAAGCAAGTGGTGTTTGATGATGGTTGTTGAGGTGATATGTTGTTGATGAAGCATGGATGCTTGAAGTCTTGAGTAGAGTATAGGATATGCTAGTCGATTACTTGCTTTCTTGTCTTGTTGGTTGTACTGAGTAGTTGTTTTCAGGTACAGGACAAGGATCCGGACAAGGATCCGGGCAAGGCAAGGGGAAGGGGAAGGAAGCCGAAGTAAGATCGAAAAAAAGGCAAGATAGGCCTTCGAACGTAGATAAGGTGACGAAGACACTGAGATTGCAAGAACGCCTTCCCGAAAACTTCAAGATTCAAATGCCTGATTGGGATGATATCAAAGAGAAGTGGGCAGAGGTCTCATAAAAGATAGCTCGGACTAGATACCAAGACGATGAGGCCATGAGACTCATGAGCATCCGGGATGATATGACGATGTTGTTCGATCGACTGGGGATCCGTAGATTTATGGAGTTGCAGAGGCCGACTTACTTCCATGTTACAGCGGAAGTAGTTTGCTCCTTTGAGATAGATAAGGACCCACTTGGCTACTCGTATCAGTGTACATTTCAGTTGGGAGGAGTCCGAATGAGATGGACGGCTGAGGATTTCAATCAGCTTTTTCAAACGCCTCTAGAGATTTCTCGAGTGGAGAATGGACACTTCAATGCTAATAGGTTTTGGAGGGAGATAACTGGGGAGATCAGAGACTATAAGATTAGGCAGGCTCGTGCAACCTCGATCAAGAATCCAGTGTTGAAATATATAGATCGAGTGCTTGGAAACACACTGTTTGCTCATTCGGAGGGTGGCTGTGTGTCTAGAGAAGAGCTTTACGCCTTATGGTGTATGATGAATGGGGTGAAGTTCAATGTGGGAGCATATTTCATCGCACAGCTGCATCGATTCAGGACCATTGGATTTCAGAAGGTGAACATAGGAGGGTTGCTGACGATTGTAGCTGAGCACTACAATATGGACTTCACCGGCATTACACCTGTTAGAGGAGAGCCCGACTTGGTGATGCTCACATGTGTAAAGGGAGGATTTGAACACTTAAGAGATGGTGATTGGTTATTCACGAGAGCACCAAAGCCATTCGACTTTATGTTTCCTTTTGACGTGAACAACATGACCACTGTTCGGGAGGCGAGAAACTTATTGATGAACTCTCTAGGACACACTGCTCTGTCCGTGACTGTGAAGACCAATGGGGATTGGAGAGCCGTGGCTAGAATGTGTGTGGAAGGTAGGTTGGCAGAGCTACAGCAAATTGTGGAACAGGGAGAGTACCATCCGCCACCGCACCAGCCATTACAGTGGTCACAGCAGCCCGAGGTCGAGCATCGGGTAGATGACCAGCCAGAGATGGAGATTTCGGAGGAGGAGCAGTACGACGCACTTAGGCATGCTCCAGTACCGCAGTAGCAGCGGGCTATTCGGGATGATACCCGAGAACAGCTTCGCTTGATTCACAAACAGCTGGTCGCGGTCGTAGCTGCACAGCATGAAACAAATAGGTAGCTCGCACTCGCTAACGCCAACTACGCCATGTTGAACGAGAGGTTCACTGCCTTGAATGAGCGGGTTGGTAGGGTGAGTAGTCGGGTGGATCTGATTGATAGGAACATCAGCAGTCTGTCTCGAGCTGTGGAGCAGAGATTGGATGACGAGGATGATGATGAGGATGATGATGCTCCGGAGGAGTAGATCTTCAGGTTTTCTTTTAATTTTCTCCGATTCATCTCACCTCCATTCTTCTTTTTCTCTTTACAGATTGGGCTGTGTTTATTGAGTGAGTGGCATGTATATTCTTGGATATCGTTGTTAGGATAGAGGGATTCATGAGTGTTGAATACTTGTATGGTTGATTCGGTTTATGGGCTGTTGATTTTGTGCATTCATATGTTCATGTGTTAATTTCTATTGATGAAAAGCATGTATAATTTGATAAGTATGTAGAGTTCTTGTGAAATTGATCTTAATTATGTGCTATGAGGAGTACTTAGGATTCTATTTACCTATGTGAGGATTTGAGCCTTGATAATCATGCTTGATCATGATTGTTTTATTCTTGAGAGGATCATTCATATGAACGTATTCTAGAACTTGGCTTGGAGTCTCGTGTGAGACTTATGATTGATAAATTGCTAGGACATGATCTTAGGCCATTATTTTGTGATTAAGTTACTTAGCCAAATTTTGTCCTTCCTAATGATTTTATTAACCTTTGGATGCCCCGTTGAGCCGTTAAAAACCTTTTCTTTGGTAGCCGAAGTAAATAACCTTATAAACCTTTACTTGAGCCTTGATTAACCTATTAATTGGTAGAGAGAGTTGAGGTGAGTAAGTGTTGCAAGAAGAAAAAGGAAGATAGAATATGGTTGGATGAAAAGAATATGGTTAAATCTTGTTTAGGGGTAGTGGCTAAAACTGGTACCCCGATTGCTTATAACATAAAGTTTTAAGCTTAAGAGCAGCTGCTTGATAAAGTGAAGAAGTGTAGTGCCTAAAACCGGTACCCGAATTGTCTAAAGAGATGATGTTGATGCATGAAAAAGAAGGAAAATCCATGAAAAGAAGAGGAGAAGTTGGAGGAGATATTGCAGCAAGAAGAAGAAATCGAGAACCTCCAAGGTAACTCTCTACTAGTGTCTTAAGTCACTTACCTAAATTTTTCTACCTTTTTCCAAAGAGCCAACATTACAACCCAAAAACAAGTCCTTTGTGATCCTAGTGAAGAGTTGATTATAAGTTGATTTTTGAGACCTTTGCCAAGCTTATAGTTACGCGTGAATATGGATTGATATTAGTGTTTATATTAGCCTATATAGTGCCTCACGCACTTGAGTGAAAGAGAATAAATACTTATCTTGTGAGCTAGATTACTTAGTACTCCGAATGATCTGTGATTGGATTGGTTTTGCATGAGTGATATACATGAAGCAATTAATACTTGTTTGATTTAATGAAGTTGCATGTGTGATATGTGTTGTACTTGATCTTGGTGAATTATACACGACTCCTGTGGTTTGATTTGGTTGCCTCGGGACGAACAACATGTAAGTTTGGGGATTTGATGAGTGTGTAAATTCACAAGTTTGGCATCATGTTTTGTGATAGTTTTGGAGAGTTTTGAGGTGGAAATAGGTGAAAAACCTATATATATTGTGAATTAGCATGAATCAGGTGTTAGTGGAGTTATTTAAGTGTTTTTCATAGCAAAATCAGAGTGGAAGTGCTAAGAATCGAAGAGACGAAGTCGAGACCACGCGAACCGCCAATGAGAGAGGTGGGTTCGACCTGTTGGAGGAGGGTTCGACCTTTCTAGCAGGTCAAACCAGCGTTGAAAGAGTGCAGGAGAGGGGTTCGACCACGACTCGAGTGGTTCGACCTGTCTATCAGGTCAAACCATGGTCGAACCAGTTCGCGAGAAAATTGATTCGACCACGACGTTTGTGGTTCGACCAAGACTCGAGGGGTTCGACCTGTACAAGAAGTCGAACCAAGTGCAGAAATTATCCAGTAAGTGGGTTCGACCTATGGTTCGACCTGCGGCCAGTGGTTCGAACTGTTTGCTGAGGTCGAACCGTCGTACGAAAACTTACCTTATCTGAATTTTCGAGGCCAAAACGCGTGGGATCACTTGAAAAGCTCATTCCAAGCCCTAGAGACGTGATTACAAGTATAAAAGGAGGCTCATGCAGTCAAGGAAGACATAACACAAAAACACAATATACAACAACACAATACAAGAGAGTTTTAGAGAGCGTAAGAACGTGAAGCGCAAGAGGAGATTAGAAGGAGATGTGACAGAGGTTTAGCAGGAGATTCAAGTAAGATTGGTCCATCTAACCATGATTGTTCCTAGATCAATCATGGGCTAGAGCCACTTCGGTAGTTCTAGGGTTATGAAGGTTTCATGAGTTGATTTGTATTTCGTGTGTATACTCCGTACAACACTACTTGTGGTTTATTTTATATAAGATTGTGCGTTTTTAATCCATACTCAGTTGTTTTGTGCATCAATAATCGTTGTGTAGAGTCTGAATGTATAACATGGTTATTGATTGAGTGCGTTCACTAATGAGCAGGGTTTATTGTTATAATTTTAAGTGAAGGGATTCCGAAGTTTTATTAGAACCGTCTTATATGAATGTTTGTTAATTGAATTGAATTCGGGTTAACAAGTAGGATTAAGAGTATAACTTTATAGTACCTAAAAAGGGAGATCAAATCGGGTTAGAGTACTAAGTGCACGGAAAATAATTGATTATGATAGTACCTAGAAAGGGAGGTAAAGTATACGTCTTGCTCTGAGGATACTCACACGTGTCAAAAGCTTATCTATTTGTGTCTATAGAATAGATTTGCATGGCTTAGCGATGCATCCATAAACTGCAAGGTAGAGTCGGACATCGACACACGAAAGTATGAATTAACAAATGAAACTGGATGGCCTGACGAACTACCTAACATCTTATTTGATCACAACAATTTTTCTTTTGTTTTTATTATTTATTTGCTATTTTAATTGTTACTTAGTTTACAAACCAACAATTACAATCCTCAACATAGTCATAATTGCTAGAAAATAACTAAAATAATGTTTATCCATCCAGTGAATTCGATATTTAACTTGGTCACATTCGAAACTACAATTGATATCCTTCATACTTGGGGATTAAAATTGTGTGTTGAGAAAACACTCATCAATGCACATAGTAACCCATAACAAATTTAGGTTCACGTGCTAAAACTCTAAAATTAAAATCAATTTACTATAAACAAATCATCAGCTAAATAAGATAACACAACTTTAATATAAAAATAGTTTAATTAAATAATTATTATTTTTGTTGATTATATATTATATTTTATTTAAAATATTAACTATTCTTTATTTAGTAGATGGTCTAATAATGTAAGATTAACTGTTTTATATTACAGATGATACTTCTTATATTAGAATAAAATAAATTGCTTGCATCATTTCTAATTTTAAAATTTTATCAATTTGTAATAACCTTTTTTAACTTTAAAGTTTTAATAGTTTTAATATTTTATAGGGGTGAAATTACCTTTTAAAACTCTAAAATAAATCTTAAAAAAAAATGACAATAATTACTTACAAACACTATATTTTTTAGTAAGAAAAATCAGCTTGATTGGAATAATTTTTTTAGACAAAAACTTGTTGATAGATATATAAATAAATAAAAATGTAAAAATAAATATAATTTTACCCAATATATATATATATATATATATATATATATATAATTGAATTAAAAATATTAAACTAATTCTACATGTAATTAACTTTAGTGCAATTATACATAATAAATATAAATATATAAAAGGCAATAATAGATAATTTATAAAAAGGGAGGATTACTACTAGGTACACAAAAAAATCCTAAATTACTATGAGATACAAACATACAAAAGTATTACTACTAGGTACAAAAATATATAGTGATATTCCAATATTACCCCTATTAATGTGCTGCACATAAATATTGTGTGCAGCAAAAGTTCATGTGCAGCAAAGTGTGTGCAGCAAAAAAAGTGTGTGCAGGAAAAAAAAAGTGTGTGCAGCAAAAAAATATGGTGGTCCGGCGGCGGCGGTCCGGCAGCTTTTTCGGCGGCGGCAGTTTTTCCGGCGACCAGTTTTTTTTTTTTCTTTTTTTTTTTTGGACGAACAGTTTTTCCGGCGACCGACTGCCGGAGCTCCGGCGGCGGCGGCGCGGCAGCTTTCCGGCGACCAGTTTTTTTTTTTTTTTTTTTTTTTTTCCTTCTTCTTTTTTTTTCTGACGAACAGATTTTCCGGCGACCGGCCGCCGGAGCTCCGCCGCCGGCGGCGGCGGCGGTCCGGCAGCGGCAGCGGTGGTCCGGTGGTGGGTGGAGGTTGGGGTTAGTGTTTTAAAGGTATATGGGTTTAGGGGTATATTTGGTATTTTACTTTAATATTTTGTATTAAATAATAATTATTTTAAATCAATGTATTTAGTAGTAATTAGGGGTACAAAGTGTGTACCTATCAGTAATTATTTCTTATAAAAAAAATTCATATATTTAAGATAAAAAGATAAATGTGCATAATATATATATATATATATATATATATATATATATTAAAAATTAATTTAAAAATAATAAAAAATAAGAATAGAAGTACATTAATAACTATTAACCAAAAAATAAAAAAAATACACATAATTATAATATAAAGATCATTTTAGAACCAACAATATGAGTTAAAAGACTAACATTTTGGGTTTAACTTTGATTTTTTTTTTTACGTTCTTCTCCGTTTTCTCTTGTTTATTTGTGCTTTTACTTTCATATATGAAAGCATTATCTAAAACAACCATACATATTTTATTAAATTAGGTATAATATATATATATATATATATATATATATATATATATATATATATATATATATATATATATATATATATATATAATCAAGTGAAGCATATATAAAATAATTCTCTAAAAAGATGTATAATAGAATTATATTCATTATATAAATGTAAAAATAAAATTATAACAGTGATCTATAAAGAGAGAGAGGAGAAATGAAACATGTAATTGTAATTTGACCTCACTTTTGATTCCAACATATATATACACACAAAAATTTAATGCTACTAAATTACAATAAATGAATTAATATTAAATTCAAATGATAATTTATGAAAATATCTTCATTAATTCAGGAAAATTTAAAAAAAAATAAAAGAATTTTCTTTCATAAAAAAAAATTATCTTCAGCTGTGATATATATTTACTAAATTAAATATAAAAACTATATAAAAATGCGAAGATTATCGGATGAAGTATATAAAAATTATTATTTTAAAAATTAATGTATAGTAGAACTATATCACTACATAAATATTCAAAAACAAAATAAAAACATGTATAAAATTGTAATGGTGATCTATAAAGAGGGAGATAAAAGATAAGAAATGAAACATGAAAGTGCGATTTACCTCATATTTGATTCCAATATATTATACACATAAATATGAAATATCAATGCTACTAAATTAGAAATAATTACTGATAGGTACACACTTTGTACCCCTAATTACTACTAGATACATTGATTTAAAATAATTATTATTTAATACAAAATATTAAAGTAAAATACCAAATATACCCCTAAACCCATATACCTTTAAAACACTAACCCCAACCTCCACCCACCACCGGACCACCGCTGCCGCTGCCGGACCGCCGCCGCCGCCGGCGGAGCTCCGGCGGCCGGTCGCCGGAAAATCTGTTCGTCAGGAAAAAAAAAAAAAAAAAAAATTGGTCGCCGGAAAGCTGCCGCGCCGCCGGAGCTCCGGCAGCCGGTCGCCGGAAAAACTGTTCGTCCAAAAAAAAAAGAAAAAAAAAAGAAAACTGGTCGCCGGAAAAACTGCCGCCGCCGGAAAAGCTGCCGGACCGCTGCCGCCGGACCACCACATTTTTTTGCTGCACACACTTTTTTTTCCTGCACACACTTTTTTTGCTGCACACACTTTGCTGCACATGAACTTTTGCTGCACACAATATTTATGTGCAGCACATTAATAGGGGTAATATTGGAATATCACTATATATTTTTGTAGCTAGTAGTAATACTTTTGTATGTTTGTATCTCATAGTAATTTAGGGTTTTTTTGTGTACCTAGTAGTAATCCTCCCACTAAATTACAATAAAATAGCATTAAATTTAAATGAAAATCAACCCTCTTGAAATTAGCTATTTTTAAATTGAATTGATTGACCATATTAAAGAAAAAATCTTCTTGAATAAGTAAATTTAAAAAAAAATCATAAATAAAATTAATAAAATTTCATATCATCAATAAGGGCTTTCAAGTATACCACAACACCCTTAAAAATTAAAAAAATAAAAGAAAAGAAGAAAGAAATAAAAAAAAATAAAAAAATAAAATAAATAAATAAATGTTGTTTATGATAGGAATGCAATAAATAAAAAAACATGTTTATATAGATAAATATATAAATATTGTTTGAATAAATTAATAGAGGAGATTATGATTCTATAAATTTGATTAAAATTAACTTCTAATGGATAAAAATTAACATAGAAATTGATTTATTTAATAGGAGTATTTATTAATAGGTACTTAAAATAAAAAAGAAACTGAAAGTGAGTAAATAAGGATAGGTTAGTAATATTTAAACTTTTATGAATTTAAATTAGCATATACATTGATTAGTATTTAAATTCAATAATAAATAATTTTAAAAAAAATAAAAAAAGTTTAATTATAGAAAATTAAAAAAAAAAAGACCATTAGGAAATTGTAAGAAATAATGGGAAGGGAGAAAATAAAATCCCAAAATCTGCAACATGGATGCGTTATAAAAATACTTTTAATAAAGGAAAGGGGGAAAATTAAATTATAGAAAGTGCTTCAAACACTTTTATATGATATACGATGGAGTAAGCAAAAAAAAAAAAATCACAAATATCTTAAATTTTTAAATAATGATTTTTTTATAGTAAAATGTATATAATAAATTATTTCTTTTAAGATTTTATGAATAATTCATATTAGAATATATATAGGTTAGATATTCGAATAGATATTTGATTAATAATTACATTTATTCATCTAATATTAGAAAATAAACTAAAATTGCATATATATCATTAATGAAATACATAAATGTATGACATTAATTAAGAAGAAATGAAAAATAATAATTTACGAATAAATAGATATGATTTTTTGTATTATTATTTTGAATGAGTTTATTGAAAATAATTTTTATTTCAATCACAACATAATGTACTCAATAAATATATAATAAAATTTTCATTTATTTTGTCAATAAATTGATAATTGAGTGAAATAATCAATCAAACATAGTATATACTAATAGTTAATAATTAATTAAGAAAGACCGATAAAAAAATAATAATTAATTAAGAAAATTAGGAATTAATTTATAAAATTCTTAATTTTTATAGAGTCAAAAACCTTTATAGAGCCCAATAATAAATAAATTTAAATTATTGTTTATCACAATAACTTTTAATATATGTCTATGGTTAAAATCTTAAATAATATAAATTTAAAATAATTCAATTAATACTTTTTTATATAATTTTTAATTATATATTAATAAAATATCTTAATTTAAAAATATATCTCGTATATTTTTCATATAAATTATAAATCATGGGTCAACATCTAATCATGGTAAAGTTTGAAATTTAATAAAACTAGATCAATATTTAATATTTTTTAGTTGACATTTAACACATAATCAAATTTAATATAAATGGTTTCAAATTTTAAATTTATAATTTGTCAATAGGAGTGATATCAATTAGGAACAATTGCATTATTATTAATCCAATATTTAAATGCATCCAATTAAATTATACTTTTAAAAAATAATTTACGCATTACATATTGATATATACAATTTATAAATATATATATATATATATATATATATATATATATATATATATATATATATATATATATATATATATATATATATATATATATATATATATATATATATATATATATATATATATATATATATATATATATATATAAACAAATAATATATACAAATAATAATTTAATTTAAATTATTATTATAATAAATAATAATAATAATTAAATTTAATATCTCATCACATTGAAAACAAAACTTCTGACATACCATAATAATTGTATTAAATGAAATGATTGCATAATATTGATGTTTGGAACTAATTTAATATACTCTTAATATTATAATAATTTCTTACATAAGAATATTAATAAGAATATCTAACATAGATTATGAATAAAAGTCTTTAAAAAAGAATCATAACAAATAATCTAATGATAATCATGTAAATATTATATAAGTACTGTACACATCAAAATCTTTTCAGCCATAATCACTACACTTTAAATTACATTCTATACAATACCCCTAAATAGAGAGGAGTTCAAATCTATAGTCAGAAATGTGATATCATATTCAATTTCAAGGTAAAGGTATTTGTGAGAAACATCATTATGTAATTAACCTTTATCTTGCAAGATCGGAATACTTGGATGCAAATCAGTAAATCATTTAGCACAACCTATTAAGAAAAAAACATAATTATCCAATGAATTATAAAAATGGAGGATACACGAAAACAAATATAAAAATGTGAAATTAAAAAAAAATAGTAGTGTCGGTGAGAATCGCAATTTGAAAGAGGAATTAATAAAATAGAATGATGGTTGAGTATTTAAATTCATAATTAAATAAATAAAAACTGAAATTACACATAAAAAAGAATGCTTAAAAAATCAAATATTAAGATTAATACAAAAATTACACCGTCACCAAGGAGGCCATAGAAGGCGTCCATTAAGATTAAGGCAAAAGCTTGTGTGTACCCGGGCACACGGGAGCACATTCCGTGTGCCTTTAGAATTTTGTGCTAAATTGTATACCCTTTAGTATAAAGATGTGTACCATTTATTTTACAAGGCAAAAACTTGTGTATGCCCGGGCGCACGGAAGCACACTCTGTGTGCCTTTAGAATTTTGTGTTAAATTGTATACCCTTTAGTATAAATATGTGTACCCTTTATTTTCTGAAGAAAAATAAAAAATATAATTAAAAGAGTATACCCTTTAGAACAAAATTGCGTACCCTTATTAATCAAAGTATATACCCTTTAGAACAAAATAATGTACCATTATCCATAATACTAAATTCTAAAGGCGCACTGCGTACGCTCGGACGCACGCAAGCCTCACTCTAAGATTAATGCAAAAATTCATTTTTGTGTTTAATGCAAAAATTTCCATCAAAATATGCTCATGAATTGAAATTACCATATATTGATTGCAGCATTTAAATTCATTAATAAAAAAATTAATGAAAATAAGGACTAAAAATAGATTTAATAAATGTCTCTAAATTAAAAATTAAAAAGGAAAGCAGCAAGCAAGACAAAAAAAGTGCTTCAAAATCTCTCCTCCTGTCATGTCATTAAGGGAGAAAGAGAGACACTCCAAGTCAGCATAAAAAACTGTGAATTAGATGTATTAAGATTAGAGTTATATATATATACCCTTTAATGGGAGTGCTATACTGTGGCAATTTATAAGAAGTTTTAAGTCATGTCATTCATGATTTTGTTCAAGATTTAATTAAATTAGACAATATCATAAAAAAAAGGCAAATGAAAATAAGTTGGGACAAGGAAAAAGGAAAAACGGAAAAACGAAATAAAGAAGCTTGCCAAACAAGCAGATTGTCAAAAAGAGCCTAAACAAGTGGTTCAAGAACAAAAAGACATGATAAAAGTACGAAAAGTGGTGAAGTAAAATAGCTCGACTTAAATCATGATAAAAGTAAGAAAGGTGGTGTTTAAGATTTAATCTCTACATTATTATATATAAAATAGTACAAAGGGCACAATATAATTAAAATTTTCAATTTTTGTAAATAATTATTCTTTAATCAATTTGGAAATGGAGTTTCTCTTTTTCTGTTATGCTCTTAATTTAATTTCAATGATAAATAAGATGATTATTTGGTTTTGTTTATTTATTATTCTTAATATTTTTGGTCTTTATATATAATAATAATTTTGAAGGTTTTATGATCATAATTTGTATCACGAAAAGCATGTCATGCCATGGCTTTATGTAATTATGCCTTTTGAATAATTGATTTATTTAAAAATTAATATTTCTAATGTTAAGATAGTATAATAAGTGAGTAATTTTTACTTGATTTAGATTAAAAATATACCCCACATATGTGACAAGAGAAGTTTTTTTTTTTTTTTCCTTCAGGATGTGACCCGTATGTAAAGGGTTACTTAATAAGAACGACGTCAAATTTTGATTCCAATTTGGTTAAGAATAGCATCACACTAATATGTAAAGGGTTATTTTTCTCCCGAGAGTAGAAACTGCATATAGTGCTTTAAATATCTTAAAATTAAAAGAAACAAAAACAAAAAATAACATTAATTGAAGAGGGTCTCATGTGTTGATTAATTAGGGAAGAGTGAGGAACATATGTTCAACCAAATGATTTAGTGGAAAAGATTCCACCAATTAAGTGGCTCTCTATTCTTATTTATTTTTATTATTTCTGTAGTTTTATGACCTACTTTGCCCACATTATGTTTAATATTTATCCTTATAGAGTGTTTGACTCACACTGAATTAATATTGATTCATGGACCTTAAAAAAATATTAATAATAAAGGATTTTGCAGACTAATTACGTTTATATGACTTAAATTATTTCTAAGCTCATTAATAAAAAGCAAGGGGTTCGATGCAATACAACATTACGGTTCAAATTCTCTATATTATTTTGATACATCATCTCTTTTGCCAGGCTGGATGACATGTAGGAGAAAAAGGGAAACTATACTCTAAAATGGAAAGCTTAAACTCCAGAGGTTATGGTTGGATTTCTTTTACCTTTAACGCGTCAATCATACAACGCATGATATAGAAATTGATGTACGAATATGGTGCAGAAAATCCAGTGTGGCAACATTGGGGAGATGATTACAATATTTTTGAAACTTATTAAAAATTATGGAAATTTTCATATTCACGCTTTATTAGTTACATGCTCAGGTTTTATTAACCCAAATATTAATTTAATGCGAAAGAAACAATACCTTAAATTTAATGTATAGAGTCCGACTGCTGTGCACCTGGACGATTTTAATCGTTAGATTATATTTTAATTCGATCTCTACCATCAAATAAAATAAAATAATTAATTGTTTTCTTTAAAAAAAACTACCCACTCTCCCTATTTTTAACCCACTAATTGCAGGTGCACCGCATAATGACCCTAATTTTAAAGGTACATTTATAATTAAAAGCAAAAAAAGTTAAAAAAAAAATTCCACATAAAATACTGATTACATGAAATACTTAAAAAAAAAATTCTCTCTATCCAACAAGATTTTCATTTTTCATTTTTATTTGTCTTGAGGTAAGATTTACATTTCTTTTTTAGGAAAAGTACTCCCTCCATCCCACAGAAAGAGTTACACTTCCTTTGTAAATTACAAAGGAAGTGTAACTCTTTCTGCGGAATGGAGGGAGTATATCTTTATGAGACGCACACACAATACTAATAAAACTACATACTATTACAATAAAAATATTATATTCATCAACTCACTATACATTAAAATATTATATTTCTTAATCTATATACTCCCTCCGTTCTGAGTATTTTTACCCATTTGTACGGACACGAAAATTAAGACGTGTTATTTTTTTAATATTTAATGTAAGAAAAAGTAGGGATAAATTAGTAATTTGAAAAGAAAAAGTAAATAAAATTGTTGGGAATGACGAATAAAGTGTAAAAAAGTAATTAAAGTTGTTGGGATTTTGTAAAAAGAAGGTAATAAAATATTATGTATTTTTTCCATTAACGGAATGAGTAAAAATACATGAGACATCCCAAGATGAAAAGTGGGTAAAGATACATGGGATGGAGGGAGTATAAAAAATATATAAAAAACATATATAAAGCGAAATTGAGGGATACGAGTATATTTCAAATCCATTTTGCGTACATTATTTTGTGGAACCATGCATGCCACTCAAGTATATTCATATATTCATCTTTCCTTTTTTTTTTTTTCAACATATTCATCTTTCCTCTTTTGTGAAGCTATGGTATATGGTTAAGCAGTAGGCAGTTTAAGCTCAAATCTCTATTAATATAATAGCAAAGTGAAAAAGTCAAAATTGAACCAATTTTTAATTTACACCTTTGATTTTAATTACTAATTCTTTTTTAATCTCATCCGTTCATCACATTACTGAATCTCATCCATTCATCACACTTATAAGATTAGATCTTGAACATTCATTTTTTTGTCATAATAATGATACCTTATTTAAAATGATACATTAATAATGATACCTTATTAATTTTTGAAATAATAATATCATATTTCACTAATTTTTATATTTTAACAAAATCCATAATATAGTTTTAACAATTAATTCATTATTAAATTATTTAATAATTACGACTACAGGTATTTCAAATATGTTATGTTATATAATTAATTAATTAATAATTATAACTTATAATGTAGTTTTAACAATTAATTTATTATTAAATTATTTTATTCATTATTAATAATTTTAAATTAATATTATTGGTCATTACTGAATCTCATCCATTCATCACACTTATAAGATTAGATCTTGAACATTCATTTTTTTGTCATAATAACGATACCTTATTTAAAATGATACATTAATAATGATACCTTATTAATTTTTGAAATAATAATATCATATTTCACTAATTTTTATATTTTAACAAAATCCATAATATAGTTTTAACAATTAATTCATTATTAAATTATTTAATAATTACGACTACAGGTATTTCAAATATGTTATGTTATATAATTAATTAATTAATAATTATAACTTATAATGTAGTTTTAACAATTAATTTATTATTAAATTATTTTATTCATTATTAATAATTTTAAATTAATATTATTGGTCCTAACATCTTAATAATTTTAAATGGAGTAATTTATATTTAAATGGATTAATGATTAAATTATTTTCTTCATTATTAATAATTTTGAATTAATATTATTGATCCTAACATCTTAATAATTTTAAATGGGTATGTGTAATCAACGGGTAATGATAAACGGATTAGAGACAGGGAGAATCATAATATATATTTTTAATGAAACGAGTACTTAAATGTGTAGTTTATATTTAAATGGATACGAGTACGTAACAATTAATTCATTATTAAATTATTTTCTTCATTAATAATAATTTTGAATTAATATTATTCGTCCTAACATCATAATAATTTTAAATTGGTATGTATAATCAACGGGTAATGATAAACGAGTTTTGTATGAGTATGAGTATCATAATTTTTTTAACAAAGTGGGTACGAATATGACTAAATAAACATTAGGGTGATCACATGACAGATATTTTCAAATATCTGATTTACCAAAACCTTAAAAAAAAACGAGTACGGGTAGTTATACATAGGATTTATGAGTTTAGGGTTATAGGGTTTAGGGTTTAGGGTTTTAGGGTTTAAGGGTTTAGGGTTTAGGGTTTTAGGGTTTAGGGTTTTAAGGTTTTAGGGTTTTAGGATTTAAGGTTATGAGATTAGATTAATTTGACACCTTATTTACAATTATAATTAAACAATTATCAACATCACAATTATCAACGTCACTACTTAATATAATCCATATGCATAAACTAATTTTAAATAAAAATTTAGTAGTTTTTTTATTTATGATATATAATTTAGGTTATTAAAATAATTAAATATATAATCTTTTTAATATAATATGATATATAATTTAAGTTATTAAAATAATTAAGTATATAATCTTTTTAATATTATAAACCTTTGATTTTAATTACTAATCCTTTTTTAATCTCATCCGTTCATCACATTACTGAATCTCATCAATTCATCACACTTATAAGATTAGATCTTGAACATTCATTTTTTTGTCATAATAATGATACCTTATTTAAAATGATACATTAATAATGATACCTTATTTAAAATTCTTATTTAATTTTTGAAATAATAATATCATATTTCACTAATTTTTATATTTTAACAAAATCCATAATATAGTTTTAACAATTAATTCATTATTAAATTATTTAATAATTACGACTACAGGTATTTCAAATATGTTATGTTATATAATTAATTAATTAATAATTATAACTTATATGTTATGCTATATAATTAATTAATTAATAATTATAACTTATAATGTAGTTTTAACAATTAATTTATTATTAAATTATTTTATTCATTATTAATAATTTTAAATTAATATTATTGGTCATAACATCTTAATAATTTTAAATGGAGTAATTTATATTTAAATGGATTCATGATTAAATTATTTTCTTCATTATTAATAATTTTGAATTAATATTATTGATCCTAACATCTTAATAATTTTAAATGGGTATGTGTAATCAACGGGTAATGATAAACGGATTAGAGACAGTGAGAATCATAATATATATTTTTAATGAAACGAGTACTTAAATGTGTAGTTTATATTTAAATGGATACGAGTACGTAACAATTAATTCATTATTAAATTATTTTCTTCATTAATAATAATTTTGAATTAATATTATTCGTCCTAACATCTTAATAATTTTAAATTGGTATGTATAATCAACGGGTAATGATAAACGAGTTTTGTATGAGTATGAGTATCATAATTTTTTTTAACAAAGTGGGTACGAATATGACTAAATAAACATTAGGGTGATCACATGACAGATGTTTTCAAATATCTGATTTACCAAAACCTTAAAAAAAACGAGTACGGGTAGTTATACATAGGATTTATGAGTTTAGGGTTATAGGGTTTAGGGTTTAGGGTTTTAGGGTTTAAGGGTTTAGGGTTTAGGGTTTTAGGGTTTAGGGTTTTAAGGTTTTAGGGTTTTAGGATTTAAGGTTATGAGATTAGATTAATTTGACACCCTATTTACAATTATAATTAAACAATTATCAACATCACAATTATCAACGTCACTACTTAATATAATCCATATGCATAAACTAATTTTAAATAAAAATTTAGTAGTTTTTTTATTTATGATATATAATTTAGGTTATTAAAATAATTAAGTATATAATCTTTTTAATATAATATGATATATAATTTAAGTTATTAAAATAATTAAGTATATAATCTTTTTAATATTTTTTTATATTATAGATTATACATAGGGTTTATGAGTTTAGGGTTTTAGGGTTTAGGGTTTAGGGTTTTAGGGTTTAAGGGTTTAGGGTTTATGGGTTTAGGGTTTATGGTTTAGGGAACCAATTTTTTAATTTACACATTTGATTTTGATTACTAATCCATTTTTAATCTCATCCATTTATCACATTATTGAATCTTATCAATTCATCACAATTATGAGATTAGATTTTCTTCATTATTAATAATTTTGAATTAATATTATTGATCCTAACATCTTAATAATTTTAAATGTGTATGTGTAATCAACGGGTAATGATAAACAGATTAGAGACAGGGAGAATCATAATATATATTTTTAATGAAACGGGTACTTAAATGTGTAGTTTATATTTAAATGGATACGAGTACGTAACAATTAATTCATTATTAAATTATTTTCTTCATTAATAATAATTTTGAATTAATATTATTCGTCATAACATCTTAATAATTTTAAATTAGTATGTATAATCAACGGGTAATGATAAACGAGTTTTGTATGAGTATGAGTATCATAATTTTTTTAACAAAGTGGGTACGAATTTGACTAAATAAACATTAGGTTGATCACATGACATATATTTTCGAATATCTGATTTACCAAAACCTTAAAAAGAACGAGTACGGGTAGTTATACATAGGATTTATGAGTTTAGGATTTTAGGGTTTAGGGTTTAGGGTTTTAGGGTTTAAGGGTTTAGTGAAAATGGTAAATGTTATTTCACTGGAAACGATTACATCGAGTACTTACGTACGATGTTACAACAAAATCAAGCCTAGCCCATCCAATCTACTTAGGCAAAGCTAAGGAGGATACAAATACATATACAAATACAAAGTAAAATCAAAGCTTTAATTCATATACAAAGATGCAATTTGTATCTTGATGTTGTCCGCTACGTGGTTCGGGGTGAGCATCCTTGTTCCATAATGAAGAGCATTCCTTTCCATCCAGATGTAGTAAAAGAAAGTAGCTATAGAGATGTAGAGGAGTCTTCTAGCCTTCTTATTTGTGCGAGTGTCCGTACAGATTTTACGGAAAACATCCGTAACTGAAGTGAAACGTCTCCTATTCCAACCTATCCACCTTCTCACACTCTCCCAAATATATATGGTATAGGGGCAGTGGAAGAAGAGATGCGCTGTGGTTTCTCTATCAAAGCAAAAGCCACATCGTTTGTCTTCTCCTGTGCACCACATTCTGTCCTTCGTTGAGAGTCTTTCCCTGTGTACCATCCATAATCTAAAACTGTATTTCCTTACAATCCATTTGTGCCAAATCTGCTTGTATACAAAGCTTGTATCCTCTATGTAACTGCTTCTCAAGAACGTATACATGCAACTGGCTTTGAAACTTCCATTTTCAGTGCAGTTAAGTAAGATACCAGACAACCCTTCTCTTTGTTCATCTTCTCTCTGAATCATGTTCCTAGTGACGAGCATTGTTCTCCATACATAAGAGGTGTTATTAGCAGGGTGAACTGTCGTCCAATGATTGGATGATAAGTAAACAGTGTGTACCCATTTCACCCAGAGTGAGGAAGCCTCCTTGTGTATGTCCCACAGGGCTGCAGCTAGTAATGCTCTGTTCCATGAATAGATATCCTTCAACCCTAGCCCACCAGCATTCTTGGGTTGAATAATATCTTTCCAACAGACTGGACTGAACTTCGTACCCCATAAAAATCTACGAATAAGAGACTCAATTCTATTCACTACCACCACAGGGATCTTCACAATACCACACCAAAAAGATAAGATACCATAGATACCAGAAGTAATAAGCTCCAAACGACCCGTGAAAGAAAGTAGTTTAGAAGACCATCTCTGAATCATGGTATTAATGTCATTCAATAGAGGCATGAAGTCCTCCACTCCAATTCTTTTACTACAGATAGGAATACCAAGATATTTAAAAGGAGTGGTACCTCTATTGAAAGGCAAGATCTGGGCAATCTGGTCACTGATGTGAATCGATGCTCCCGTTAAGAAGAGGTTGGACTTTTGGGGATTAACAATTAAACCAGAAACCCTCCCAAAATTATCCAAGACATGATTAATGGTGGTAGCTGTGCTAGTATTACCATATCCCAAGATTAAGAGATCATCTGCAAAAATCAAGTGTGAAACATTGACCTTCTTACAAATACGGGAGTGGTACCTGTAGACACCATTTTGGATTGTTCTTTTCATCAGACGACTGAGATACTCCATACAGATGACAAAGAGGAGCGAAGATATAGGATCGCCCTGCCGTAGACCCCTCTTTCCTTTGAAGAAACCTTCTGGCTTACCATTGATGAGAATAGAGTATGAAGTGGTGGTCACACACTGCTGAATCCAATTACAGAAGATGGGAGGGAAACCCAGTCTGATTAGCAAGTCAAGTAGAAATTTCCAATGTACAGAATCATAAGCTTTGGAGATATCAATCTTGACTGCCATCCTGGGTGAAATCTGACCATTACTTCTACCATAACCCCTGAAAATCTCTTCAGCCAGGAAAACACAATCCCTCATTTTTCTCCCTTTGATGAAGCCAAACTGGGCAGAATCAATCAAGGTAGGAAGGCACTCACGGAGGCGCTTGGCCAATATCTTAGAAATGATCTTATAAATGGTGTTGCAACAAGATATAGGCCTGTAATCTTTAACTCCTGGTTCATGTGTCTTTTTTGGAATCAAAGAGATAAAAGTAGCATTGAGTTGCTTCAGGAGTTTACCTTTGTGAAAGAATTCCTGAACAGCAGCGACGACATCCCTACCAACAATATTCCAAGCACTTTGGAAAAAGGCTGAAGTGTATCCATCCGGCCCCGGAGCTTTGTTCTTGTTGATGGTCCAAAGTGCATCCTTGATTTCCTCTTCTTCAACTCTAAATTCCAGTTTACACGCATCCTCCAAGCTAAGTTTCTGTCCCAGATCAATGACTTCCTGTTCCACTTCATCTAGAAGGATCTTTTCCTCCCCAAGAATTGATTGATAATAACTAATGAAGAGATCAATCATTTCTTGGTAGGATGTTGTGGGACCATGGGGTGTGAAGATTCTGAAGATACCATTCCTAGCTCTGTTTGAACGAAGAAGGGAGTAAAAGTACTTGGTTGATCGATCCTGATTCTTAATGTGATTGTTTTTGAGGACCTGCAATAAGAATTGAGATTCACAATCTTCCAAGTGTTTCTGTGTAGTAAGTACATCTCGGATCTCTGCTTGGAGAGCTGGAGTGGTAGGATCCATCATAAACTTGTTCTGGAGATATAACAAGTGTTCTCTCCCTCTGCTGACCCTTTCTGAAATATGACTGTAGTTCTGATGATGTAGTTCTTTCAGATGTTTTTTTAAGTGCTTCAACTTCTGGCAAAGGGAGTACTGTCTGGTACCTGCAACAAATACCTGCCAATGAAAAGAGATAAGAGAAAGGAAATTATCATGGTTAGTCCAAAAGTTACAGAATCTAAAAGGCTTTATAGAGTGGGGGTTGAGGTTTTGAAAGGAGGTGATGGATGGGCAGTGATCAGATTGAGTTCCTTGGGCTAAAAAGGTGGACTGTAGGTCCCAACCCATACTTCTCCAGATCTTGCACGTCATTACTCTATCTAGTTTAGAGCAAACTGTACCATTAGTCCAAGTGAAGTAGCACCCGGACGAATGAGTGTCCTCAATACCCATCAAAGAGCATGTTTCATGGAATTCTCTGATGCCCGGATTAATAGTTGTGCTCGTTCGCTCCCCATCGAACCGAACACAGTTGAAGTCCCCTCCTATGAGCCAAGGCAAGGTGCGTGAATAGAAATGAGAGTAAAGATGTTGCCACAGAGGTCTTCTGGCTACATATCTGTTGTGAGCATAAATGATGGACAAAGTGAATTCTTTCGCTGTGATTAAGCAACACACATTGGAAGTAATGGCTTGGTCAACGATGGAGAAATTGGAAAGAGATATTCTCGCTGGATTCCAGATGATTAGAATTCTGCCACCAACACATGAGTCAAAATTATGCTTAAATTTCCAATTAGGAAATAGCTTCTGCACCACAGCTTCCACTTTCACTAGGTTCAACTTCGTTTCCAATAACCCCATGATGGAAACATCATGGTCATGCACTATCTTATTGAGTGCTTTGTGAGTTGGTGTGCGCCCCAACCCACGCACATTCCATACGAGAAGAGTCATGTTGAGATTTCAGAGGATGGGTTACCTTCCTCCGCTATCATCCTGTCTATCCATCCTCCATAATCATGTAAGGAGCCTGCTTCTTCTTCATCAACTACTCCCTTAGTAGTGTCCAGTGATTTTGATTTTCTATGTTTAAAGTTACGTCCCGAAGACAGTGAGGAACTCCCCTTGCTGGACGAGGCGGAGCCACCTTGAAAGGAAGAGGGAGAGTTCAACTTACTGTAGGGAGAGGATGGTGTTTCCAGCACTTGTTCTCCATCAGAATAGCCGGCTGGAAGAGGGAAATGTGATCAGGTGAGGAAACGGGGTCTGATTGCACGAGAGAGCTGGAGACAGGCGGAAGAGTTTTGGGCTGATAGATGGTTTTGGTTAAATTGGAAGAAGAGGGTGGGCTGAGAGGTGAAAAGCGATTGGGCCCAAGGGTAGGATTGGGCCCAAGGGTAGGATTAGGATTGTTAGGGGGCAGAGAAAGGGTATTATTTTTGGGCTTGGGAATAAATTTGGATTGAGGGTTGGAATTGGGCCCAAATTTCGGAGTAGAATTGGGCCGTTTAGCCCGGTTGCGATTTCTTTTCTTGCTACCAGGTTGGAAAGGCGGATCATCCTGGCCCTGTTTTTCTGCAGATTGGGGATCGACCATTCGTCTGCACTCCGGAGCGCGATGGCCAAGGGAGTTGCACAGGGAACAAAATTTGGGGTTGAATTCGTATTGAATCTGTTGCTTAAAACCCCCAAATCGGTTTTTGATCCAAATTTCGGTCGGGAGATTCTTTGTAGCATCAACATGAATGAGCATCCGAGCGAAAGAGTTTAAGGGTTTAGTGTTTAGGGTTTTAGGGTTTAGGGTTTTAGGATTTAAGGTTATGAGATTAGATTAATTTGACATCTTATTTACAATTATAATTAAACAATTATCAACATCACAATTATCAACGTCACTACTTAATATAATCCATATGCATAAATTAATTTTAAATAAAAGTTTAGTAGTTTTTTATTTATGATATATAAGTTAAGTTATTAAAATAATTAAGTATATAATCTTTTTAATAAAATATGATATATAATTTAAGTTATTAAAATAATTAAGTATATAATCTTTTTAATATAATGTTTTTTTATATTATAGATTATACATAGGGTTTATGAGTTTAGGGTTTTAGGGTTTAGGGTTTAGGGTTTTAGGGTTTAAGGGTTTAGGGTTTATGGGTTTAGGGTTTAGGGTTTTAGGGTTTAGGGTTTTAGGGTTTTAGGGTTTAGTGAACCAATTTTTAATTTACACCTTTGATTTTGATTACTAATCCATTTTTAATCTCATCCATTCATCACATTATTGAATCTTATCAATTCATCACAATTATGAGATTAGATTAATTTGACACCTTATATACAATTATAATTAAACAATTATCAACATCACAATTATCAACGTCACTACTTAATATAATCCATATGCATAAACTAATTTTAAATCAAAATTTAGTAGTTTTTTTTATTTATGATATAATTTAAGTTATTAAAATAATTAAGTATATAATCTTTTTAATATAATGCTTTTTTATATTATAGATTATACATAGGGTTTATGAGTTTAGAGTTTTAGGGTTTAAAGTTTTAGGGTTTAGGGTTTTAGGGTTTAAGGGTTTAGGGTTTATGGGTTTAGGGTTTTAGGGTTTAAGGGTTTAGGGTTTATGGGTTTAGGGTTTTAGGGTTTTAGGGTTTAGGGTTTAGTGAACCAATTTTTAATTTACACCTTTGATTTTGATTACTAATCCATTTTTAATCTCATCCATTCATCACATTATTGAATCTTATCCATTCATCATAATTATGAGATTACATTAAATTGACACCTTATTTACAATTATAATTAAACAATTATCAACATCACAATTATCAATATCACAATTATCAACGTCACTACTTAATATAATCAATATGCATAAACTAATTTTAAATCAAAATTTTGTAGTTTTTACCTTTATCCCGTGCATCGCACGGGTTCAAAAGCTAGTATTATGTAATGACGAATGACTAGTTGGTTGCATAGAATTATTCACTAGTTAAAGCAACAGTAGGAAGATTTTTTATTTGCATCACTTTCCATATTTACGTTCTCTTTTGTATTTCCATATTTAATTTAAGAGTGGGTGCAACTAGAGTACCGTACACTTTGAACAATATAAAAATAATTAAATTAGATTTTAATTTAATCCTATCACTAAATAAAAATATTAATTAAAATATAAATTCAATACCTACCTACTATAACTTTTAGAATATAAACACTAAGAGCAATAGAATTGCCCTTAATTTAAATATATCTTGATAAATTAAAAAAAAATGGATGTCTTAAATATCTTAAATTAATTAATAAAGGTAAAGACTTATACTCCCCCCGTCCGCTCGAAAGAGGGTCGTTTACTTTTGTGCACGTTGATTAAGGAGTATTATTTAATGTGTAGTGGGTAGTTGTATTAGTGGGAGTGTGGATCCCATATTTTAGTTGTATTAGTGGGTGTGTGTGGGTCCCATATATGCAAAAAAGGAAATGACATTCTTTAGAGTGGACGACCAAAATGGAAAAAATTCATCTTTCGAGCGGACGGAGGGAGTATATGTGAGATCATGTCACATAATAATTTCTACAAGACAGATAAAAAATGATAACCTTTATAATACTCCCTCTGTCCCTTGGTAAGAGTCTCATTTGCTTTTGGGCACGTGGATTAAGAAGTATTATTATTTAATGTGTAGTGGGTAGTTGTATTAGTGAGTGTGTGGGCCTCATGTTTTAATTGTATTAGTGTATGTGGGTGGGTCCCATATGTCCAAAAAAGGAAATAGAATCCTTTGGGTGGGACAACCAAAATGGTAAAATGAGACTCTTACTTAGGGACGAAGAGAGTATAAAGTAATCTCCAATTAATGAAAAATAATTATGGTACTGTGAACTATTTCATGAACAATTTACATTGTAAATGTAAAGTGAAATTTTTTTTAATAAAAAGAGATAACTAATTAGGGATAAAAAAATAATTTTGTCTCATAACTTTGTTCATGTACAATTTTAGTCCCAAAAAAGATAACGTTTGGATTTTTATCCCACTATCTTCGAAATTGAATCAATGTTGCCCCATTTTCGCCAGAAATTAAAGAAATTGCTGAAATTGAGCACGTGAATGTCACGAGACTCAGAATTGGGGTTTTTTGGCAGGATAAAAAATATGTTTATCCTGTAACATTGGTCATGTACAAATTTTGTCCTAAAAAAAAGATCATTTTTAGGTTTTTATCCCACTATTTTCCAGATTTCACCAATGATGCTCCATTTACAGCTTAACTTAGAACTAAACAAAATGAAAAATATAAACATTAATGCGGGACATAGAGAGTACGCGTCAAGTCAGTAACTTCGTCAAAAGGCCCAATTCTTAGGGTCAAAGTCCCCAATTCTTAGTCACATGATTTACGTGCTCGATTCTAACCATTTCTTCCATTTTCAGCTAAAACCAGGAAATATTGGTGCAATCTGGAAGAAAGTGGGATAAAAATAAAAAAATTATATTTTTTAGGACAAAAATTGTATAAGAACAAAGTTATGGGATAAAACTGCATCCCTCACTTATTAAGACAACATACGATGGTCTCACTGTGAGACGGTCTCCACACACTTAAAAAAAAATTATTTTTAGCAACGGAATTTATCAAATTTAATTTGTTGGTAATTATCAACAGATTGAAAAAAATACATCTTTTAGCAACAGAATGCAAATAGATTCATGGGTTGTTTTTTTAGTGACAAGTCTGCCCCTAATAATAAAAGAGTGAATCAGGTGCGAACCCGATTTATTATCCACCATATTTTTGCAAAATTACTATTTAGTGCATAAAAAAGTTACTCTTTAAAGAGATTAATTAATATTCTTCTGAATAAAAATTACTCCCTCCGTCCTACAACAAGGAGTGCATTATGTCATTTTCATCCGTCCCAACACAAGATGTGCATTTCTCTTTTTATCAAATGGGATTCACACAAAATAATTAATATATCTCTATGAGACTCATACACCACACTAATACACCTACCCACTATACATTAAAATATTTTTCTCTCTCCTCATCTACCTATTAAATATTATATCTCTTAATCTACGTGCAGAAAAGAAATGCAACCCTTGTGGTGGGACGTAGGGAGTATTACTGTTCAAATACTTCTCAACAAAAATATAAAAACTCAAAAATATCAAAATTTTAAGAGTAATATTTTCATGAGTTTAAAACATAAACTATCTCATATCTTTTTACTTAATTCAAAAAGGTCCCAAAATAGTTAGGACATTAATTTTCATCCAAATTTTTCAGTTTTGTTTTGATTTCGTCCCATAACAATATTTTTTACCAATTTCATCTCATAACTTCGTAAAAACACCGATTAAATCTCATCCTTAAAATTAGAAAATTTTGACATTTTTAAGTAAAATGATCATTTAGTGACAAGTTAAATGTTAAGGTATTATTTCGGAGAAATTATTAGAACTATTTTGAATAAAGTAAATTTGTATGAGATGATTTTGATTTCAAACTCTAATTTTCATATACTAAAAAATAATCAATAAATCATAATACATGTTTGAGCACGATTTACATAAGCGTTTATCTTGATTAAAAAAAATGACATGTGGATTTTGAATCATACCGAACATCGAGTTGCGGAGAAAAATATGGAGTATTAAATTAAATGTTTACATGAATGGCAAAAACTTGTGTGCACCACGGTGTACGGGCACACTCCGTGCGCCTTTAATATTTTGTGTTAAATTGTATACTCTTTACAATAAAGATGCGCCTTTAAAATTTTGTGTTAAATTGTATACCCTTTAAACACATGGGACCCACACACATCACTATTACAATAAATTTATGGGACCCATACACCCCACTAATACAACTGCCAACTACACATTAAATAATAATACTCCTTAATCCACATGCAAAAAGCAAATGTCCACCTTTGGGGCGGACGGAGGGAGTATAATATTTACTCCCTCCGTCCCATAACTGTTGTCGTAGTTACTGTAGACACGGAGTTTAAGAAAAATTGCTTTTTGACCAACTTTATTGACTTTTTAGGGGTATTATGGTATTTTTAAGTAATAAATAAATTATAAAGTATGTTATGTGTGTTAGGTGGGAGTGATATTTTTGAAATTAAGATAACTTTTGAGGTTGTTGGTTAATGTGAAATTTCCATTTTTGGGGTGTGACATTTATTGTGGGACGGATGAAAACAGAAAGTAAGATAGTTATTATGGGACGGAGGGAGTATTACGTTTTTTTAATTTATACTATATTTTTTATTTATTTTTTTTTAATTTAAAATTTGTTATTCATTTAATTTATTTTTTGATTAAAATTTATAAATTTATACAATATGATAATCAAGTGATGAAAAGTGATAAGTTAGTTGTGAATTATGTTTCATGAACAATTTATAATATAAATGAAAAGTGATAACATTTTAAAAGAAAAATGATAACATTTTTCTTAAAAAAAGTAAAAACTAATTAAAAATGTGTATTTCACGAATAATTTACTGGAATAATAAAAAATGATAATATTTTTAATAGGAAGTGATTCTTAATCAAAGAAAAGTGATATCCATCTAATTCAATTATTTCACAAACAATTCATTGACATAAAAAGTTTTTCATGATAACATGCTTAATAAAAAGTTCTACATAATAAAGAAAAAGTGATAATTATTTAATTTTATTATTTTATGAACAATTCATATGTTGAATAAAAACTGATAATATTTGTAATATAAAGTGATACCTGATTATAATAAAGTGATAATGAGACTGTTAAACTATCTAATAATAATAATAATAATAATAATAATAATAATAATAATAATAATAATAATAGTAATAATAATAATAATAATAATAATAATAATATATAATATTATTTTATTAAAAGTGAAATTTTTTAATTTAATTAATACATCGTTAATGCTTGGCTTGAGATTGCCGAAATTAACATGTAGATGGCCAAAATTTACTTGCTTAGTAAAAAAGATATTTTAATTGAAGTGAAACAAGACCCTTTCTTTACTTTAATTCTCTTTTTATTTAATATAAAATATATTTATTTTGGTTAATGGATAATCTGTCTCATATAAGAGAATCTGTAAGACAATCTCACCCAATACCTACCCATATTTTACTAAATCTAAAGTAATATTTCTTTTGTAATTATTTTTAATGTAATCAGTTGCAATTTTATTGTTCATATTCATATATAAATTGTGTTGTAATTTGTTGATAAATAACACAAAATATTATTCGCATTGGTAGTATTATAAAAAGTAAAAACTTGTGTGTCCTCCGGGCACACCGTGCGCCCATATTTTTTAATATTAAATTATTAATACTAAAGAGTATTGGCGCACGGTGTGCCCGGGAACACAAGACCAACACATTATAAAATTGTTGATATCGCCTTGCTAGCTAACAAAATAAATTTAATTTTTATTGGTGATTCATTGATATTTATTAATGAAAATTTATCCATTAATAAAATCCATCAATAACTTTTTTTTAAAGGTATTATACCAGGAATTCCAAAAAATAATACAAATTATTTTTTTCATTGTTATTATGAGAGTATATTAACTCTACGATTGTTTTATACCATTGTTATTGTAATTGAGTGTGTGCGTTAGGTTGCTCAAGTGTCTCCCCACTGAAAACTTTTGAAACAAAAACTTTTCATGTTGACAATCATTTGAATATTAATTACTCCCTCCTTCCGTTAATATATATACTTTGCTTTTTGGTTTATCTCATTGAAGATACACATTTTCTTTTCAATATATGGGATCACTAAAAACAATTAATTTATACTCATAGGGTCCACATACATTTCTAATACAACTATTCATTATACATTAAATATTATTTCTCACACTTCATTATATATATTAAATTATTATATTCTTTAATTTCTATGCCCAAAAAAAGTAACGACTTTCTTCGAAACGGAGGGAGTATTAATTTAATAAGATGTAACCCATTAATTTAATTATTAAGAAATAAATTGCCGAAATGATTTGCACTTGATTCCACCATTAAAATGTTTTCTCTTAAAAGTAATAACACTAAAATAAACGTAAGAATTTAACGGAAGATTTTAAAAATACATAATTTAAAATTTTGAGATCTCTTTTATTAGGAAGGTCTAAGTATTTCAATTCAACACATACAAACCCATTTCATGATTCATTGATAATACCCTACAAATCTTAGTTCTCTGCGTGAAACTGATAGCACTGTATTAACTCTTTCCAAGACAGTGATAAGATCTCTCGAACTCATTGATCGAAATCTCTCCCATAATCTGTGCTATAAGGATGTGTTCTTTCGTACTTAAAGAAACACGCTAAGGAACATAATAGAAACAAAAAATAAACTGATGAGGAGCTCCTAAACAATAACTTTCTAATATACTTACAAAAACTAATGTAGGATATTTGAATAAATTAGTTATCCATCAGAGAATAAATAAACTAGACTGAATCATGATTAAAATCTATTTCCGTCCCATACCTTATCTCGAATCAACTTTTAATTCCAAAAAACTAGACTGAATCAGGATTAAAACCTATTTTCGTCTCATAACTTATCTCGAATCCACTTTTAGTTCCAAAAAAGTTAACCTTTTCAATTTAGTACCAAACAGTATAAAAATCCAAAATTCGAGCAATGAGCACCTCGGCTATGTTAGGAGGAAGTCGAGCTTTTTCTCAAAACACGCGATCTCATTCTTGACGAAAGACTTCACCATCAAGCCGATGAGCACCTCGGCTATGTTAGGCGCAATGTAGAAGTAATTTCACTTTATGCATGGTGAAGCACGTGCCATTCACATGGGATACTCAAAAGATGAGAATAAACCACTTTACATATGTGGACAAAATTTTTGCATTCTCAAACCCCAATACCCTCAGATCTCTACTATAAATAGGCCCAACTAATGTATTAGGTTGATACATACATATACACACACATTTATATCTTGTGGTGTGTCTGTTAAAAGACAAAAAATGGCTCAGATATGTAAGGTAGAAGCTAAAGCAGAGATAAAATCTGATCCAGCAAAGATGTATGATTTCTTCAAAAATAACAAGAGCCAGTTTGTAAACATGTTCCCCCAGATATTCAAAAGCGTTCAAAATATTGAAGGACACGAAGGCCACGTTGGAAATATCATCTCCCTTGAATATGTGCTTGGTAAGTGTGGGATATTATAATTATTTATTACTTATTTTATAATAACTCTTGTGGTATATAAGATCTTATATACTGATCATATCTTTTTACTTTATTAAAAAAAGTCCCAAATTAATTATGGCTTTCAATTTTGTCCCAAACTTTTACCTTTTGCCGCGATTTCGTTCCAAATTAATTTTTTTTAATATTAATTTCATCCCATAACTTTATAAAAGCACCGATTCAATCCCATCACATGGAATCAGAAAAATTGGACATTTTAAAGTGAAAATAGTACAATTTTCGTGAGAATTTAAAAGTTATGTGATTATAAAAAAGTAAAATGGTCTGATCGTGAGACGATCTTAACTGAGACTTGTTTATTACACAAACCAAATTATTAAATTATCCTTATAAAGTCAATATATGTAAAGCATTAAAATGCATTTTGTGATACTGTCTCAACTAATTTCTACGACTTCTTTTGCGAATTCTAACGTGTTAGTGCCTGGATATTTGGCAAACATTTGTATAAATCAGATTTACTGTGTGTAAATTATATGGTCTTCTTCCAATGTTATTATACCATATGTATTGTTAAAGTTTAAATTAAAGGGGAACCACGAAGTTTATTTTTTTTTATCGGTAATGTTAGTTGTTAGTATAGTTAGTAGTTAGTCACCATTAAAGGGGAACCACGAAGTTTATTTATTTTTATCGGTAAATGTTAGTTGTTAATATAGTTAGTAGTCAGTCACCAAGCACCCTTACTTCCCCTTTCTCCAATGCTCCTGATAACTCCCCTCCTAATTCGTTTCCAATGGGAATCGAACCTGAGTCTCCCACTTAAGTGAGGAACCCAGTGGCCAGATGGGCTAGCCTACCTGGTTGGGGGACCACGAGGTTTACATCGTAAACCCGATTCACAGGAGACTAACTCTGGATATTTATATTCATTTACATAATAGGTAAGCCCATGAGTGCAAAAGTTAAAACCGAAGAAGTAAATGACGGGGAGAGAATGTTAAGGATGAGGGCAATTGAAGGAGAGATAATGCAGTTGTACTCGAGCTTTGTGGCCCAAGTTAGTATGGAAGATGGGTGCGTGAAGTGGTGTTTAGAGTTCGAGAAGAACAACGAGTCGGCCCCCAATCCCGACAACTACGCTAAGCTCGCGGTTCAGGTTACGAAAGGCATGGATCTTTACTTCCTCAACCATTAACGAATATTACTACTTACGAGGATGATAACGGTGTACCCCATCGTTAGGACCCTCTGCAGTAGTATTACTACGTTATAGTATGGTGATATGAACCTAGTACTGTACGCATGCATGCATGCAATAATGGCATTCTGCCTTTGTAAACATTAATGTATCTGTTGTGTGTGTTATTTTTCATCTTATATATATGGTACTGTGTGCATTAATATAAAGGTTTCATGTTTTGTCTTTAATGTATTGATTATATATGTATATGCACTTTCTCCGTTACCTTATTCGTTGGAGATCATTTCATAATTACTTACAAGCATTTGAACCCGTACGTTGCAACGGGGATAGATTTAAAAAAAATAAAATTATATAAATATAGATCTTTTGTAATAATATATATATATATATATATATATATATATATATATATATATCGTGGACACATAAACACTCATATTATTACATACTCCCTTCGCATTGTCTTAATAATTACATATTTTTAAATTGGGTATTTCATTCTAATAGTTACATTTTCTTTTTGTGTATGTGACCCACACAATTAAATAATTAAAATATCTTAATGGGACATATCCGCCACATTAATACAACTATCTACTATACATTAAAATATTATTTCACTTACCTCAATATACATTAAAATACTAAATTTTTTAATCCCCGTGCAAAAAGCAAATATAACTATTAGAATGGAATGAAGGGAATACATATGTATGAGGTTTTATATTGTGTATATTTAGTTTAGTTCTTTATGTGTAATGAATTAATTAATGTAATTTTAGTTGAATCGACATTATACGATCTTTATTCGTTTTTCATGTATAATAAATTAATGTAATTATAAAAAATCAACAATTTTAAATTTTTTATTAATATTTATATTTCAGTACGTAATCATATGTTATAAACAATTCCAAATAATGTCTTAATTACTTAACCTTATTTTCAAATACAACCCAAAATTTTCAAATAATTAACTCTTACTTTCATTAATCGTCATTGCATAAGAAACAATAAGCCAAAGTACTTTGGTATTTTGTTGCTAATCTATATCCTATGCAATTTGAAATTATTCTACCCAAATGAACTATGGAGAAATAGACGGAAATCAATGTTGTTGTGATAACTAAATTGAAACAAATTTAAACATGTTAATTGATAAAAAAAATAAGCATACAAAAATAAAATCAAAATCAAAGATAAATAAGAAAATTATATTTTTTCACTGACCAACAGAATGAAATCAATGGCGATAAAATCACATTGCTTCTCTTTAGTATTTAAATAAAAAATAAAAAAATAAAAATTAATATTGTTACCTAAATTAAAAATAGCAATCACTCTACACCTAAATAATGGAAAATATACACATACATCTCAAGACGATTCATATATATACACAATAATAGACAATCTATAAAAATATTATCATTTTATAAAAAGAAATAAAGAAATTGATTCATGCCTCAATTTACTCTTGAAAAATATTACCATATGATGCTATCATTTTATATTTATTTATTATCTTATAATATTAATTTGTAATTATTAATTATTTTATTAATTAATTATTTTATTTATAAACATTGAAATATGATTCATTATTTATTGTTTGTGAAAAATATAAATGTAATTATATAATTATTATTATTATAATAAAATTGCTAAATAATTATAAATATTTATAGAAATTGAATAAATAATTAAATTCTCATTAATGTAATAGTAAAATTGAATTATCATTTTTAATTTGACGTAAATAAAATATATTAAATTGAATTATTTAATAATATAACTATATAGTTATTACATATGTAATAAAATATAAAATTCAAATTAATACTCAAAGTTAAATATTACAAATTAATTAATGTATGTACAAAATAATATATATATATATATATATATATATATATATATATATATATATATATATATTCTTATATATTAAAAGAAAATAACTTTACCAATTTAAATTTTGTAGAGTGTGAGGTGTCAAATTATAGTGAGTTATCATTTATGATTTTTATAAAATTGTGAGGTGGCATAGTGTGATTTTTTGGACAGTTTTGAGGAGGTCGCTGGTTCAAACCTCTATGAATACATTTATTTTAAATTATTTATTTATGTATTTTAAAGTGGACTATAACTGTATAATGAATTGAACTGAAAATTTAATTAAAGAACATAATAATAAATGGTCTTATTTTTTTTAAAAAAGTTAACATTAGCCTAATTTTTTTAATTACAAAATGGATTGGGTTGAAATCTTAAATAAGAGAACGATGGATGTACTTTTTTTTTAATGTCAATATAAATCTAAACTTTGCATTTATTCAAATTTAATAGTGCATATTCATGATTTATTTGAAACATCAAACATTAAATATATTTTATGTTACAATTTGTTAAATTATGATTAACTTTTTTTTTTAAGTTTACACGTATCATTCTCAAATTAATCAACATTTTTAGTAAGTTTTAAAAGATAAATAGTTACGTAGATTACAAGTTTATTTTTTTATTTTTTATTTAATGACAAATTAATAGATTGAGTTTTATTATTGATTTAAAGAGATATTTTTAATTATTATTGATTCTTTATTATTATTATTATTATTATTATTATTATTAAAATAGTGTATAATAATCCTTAAATTATTCTCATTCATTTTATTAGTGCAATAAATTATATTAGTCAAAAAGGAATTTTATCCATTATAATCACAGATAATTATGAATTTAATATATAATAATAGATACACTATATAATAATAAAAGGCAAAAACTCCTGTGCACCCAGGCGCACGGACCGTATTCCGTGCACCTTTAGAATTTTTTGTTAAATTGTATACCCTTTAGTATACAAATGTGCACCCTTTATTTTCTAAAGAAAATTATTGTGTGTATCTGGGCGCATGAACAACACTCCGTGCGCCTTTAGAATTTTGTGTTAAATTGTATACCCTTTAGTATAAAAATGTGTACCCTTTATTTTCTAAAGAAAAAAAATATTAATAAAAAGTGTATACCCTTTACAACAAAATGGTGTACCTTTTATTAATTAAAGTGTATACCCTTTAGACCAAGGCAATGTACCCTTACCTATAATACTAAATTTCTAAAGGCGCACTGAATGTGTTCCCGTGCGCCCGGGCGCACGCAAGCCTCACTCATAATAAAATTAATCATATGAATATTAATAATTTCTATAATTTATTTTACTTTAATTAGTTGGGCCATTCTCTTTTCTTTTTCTCTTTTCATATAAACAATTAATTTAATTTCAAGTAACTATAATAGATTGAAAGGCACTAACTAAAATTTAAATGAATAATAATATTAGATATTTTAAATCTTTCTAATGTTAATCGGTGAATTGATTGGACACTTAATTTTCTATTTTTCTTTACGTACAAATCATTATTAATTTTAATTATAATCAAATTACAATAACTTAATACGTACTATTAAATTAGATAAAAAAACATGATCAATAAAGCATTGAATCAACCAAAAACAAAATTAAAAAAATGATTTTTTAATTATTTTTTTAATTATTATTATTATTATTATTATTATTATTATTATTATTATTATTATTATTATTATTATTATTATTATTATTATTATACCAATCCTTAATTTATTCTTATTAGTACAATGAATTAGATTACTCAATTAAGAGTTTTATATATCCTAATCATGATAAGTTGTGATTCTAATAAATAATAGATATTCTAATGCTCTTTTACAAAAATTTAAAAAAAATTTAAAAAAACTTTCATTATCATAAATTTATATATTTGATTTCTATTTAAAAAAAATAAATTTTAAAGTAATAAATAAATAATAAAACACAATTACTCGCATCACACGCAGACACTGTACTAATATATATATATATATATATATATATATATATATATATATATAGGGACGCTTTCTGTTATGATTCTAAGTCTTTGCTCCCACTCAATTCATATACGTGTAAAAAATGCAATTTAATAAAATCATTTTGAGCGTTGCTATCAATAATGACCACTGAGCGTCGCTTTCGCTTTCCTTATTTGAGTACATCCTTCAATATATATTATTTTATTGAAGATAAATAATAATTAATTTATTTATATTTTTGGATCACTTACCAGGAGATACATAAAATAATGCATAATTGCTGTAAACTACATGACTCAAAGTATTATTACTCATAACTACACAATTATGATTGTGATATCATAAATACCCCTATGTATTTGCACAATTTGTTTGCATAATTTGATTTTGCACAATTGCTTTGCACAATTTTGTTTTTGCACATTTTGTTCGTACATTTTAAATTTCGGCAGCAGGTGGCGCCGATCAACGGCTGTCCGGTCGGCGGTCAACTCCGGTCGGTTAACGCCGGTCCGGTCGCCGGTCAACAACGGTCAACGCCGGTCCGGCGGGTGGGTGGGGTAAGGTGGTGGTTTAAAAGTGTATGGGATTATAATGTTATATTATTTGGTATTTTACTTTAATATTTTGTATGTGAGAGTAATTATTAAAATTTCTTGTATATAATAGTAATTTAGGTTAAAAGAAATACTATAATTAATAATCAATCAATTAAAAAAACTAATTAATAATCAATCAACGAACAATAAATATTTAATTTCTTTAAATCATATTAGTTAATCTTCCTTAAAATAAGCTAAAAAATTTGGAGCACTATTTATGTAATAATTAATATTGAGTCGTAATCAGTATTACATTATTAAGAACTACTATTACAGGGCCATTTTTTATTTTTTATTTCTTGTCTTCTATACATAATAATATTATTATATTTATGCATATTTTTTAATTCAGTTGATTCTAAATTAAAACTTACATATTGCAAAGGTGCAATGGCCGGTTAGATCTAATCATGTGTTTTAGTGGTGATTAAAACTATTAAAGGAAATTCATAATTCTTTATATAAAACTTATGTAAAAGAAAATTAACTCAAAATTTTGCAAAATTTAATCAATCAACAACAAAATGGGTGAATATATAATAAATGTTGAATTAATAATAATGTATAATCAACATTAATGACAAAAGAAGTGCATTACATGATTAATGCATTTTTATTGAAAGAGCATAAAAGAAAACAAAAATAATGAAAAGTAAATTGTTTCACTCATCCTTCTCAATCTTAACTTTCACAATCTTTAATTTTTTGGCTGTTGAGGAACCTGCTTCTTGGGGGAATGCATTGTCTTCGTCAAATATCAATCGGTGTGTTCAATGATAACGCACGCTTAGCAGATTTACCTTCGATTTTCCCTCCATGGATGTTATCAAGAAAAGACAATGAGGATGCCTAGATAAAAAGAAAACTAAAGAATGAGAAAGTTCTTATTCATGTGGTTCTTTTTTATCCAATTTTTAAAACTTATAACAAAATGGCAAAACATGATAATTCAATATATAATCCAATAAATGCATTATAATTTCATTGACAAATATTAGATTAGTCATAGAACGAACTTTTGAAAATTCAGGTGTTACTTCACAATTATCAACATCAGCAGTTGAAGATATTTTATTTCCAGATAACTAAAATAAGATATAAAAGTCAAAACTCAATTCTACATGTTCAAATAATAAATTTTAGAATAAAATACTAACAAACCTCTTTTTCTACTGTCAAATCAGTAAGTCTATCAACATGTGCATAAGATTCAACAACCTGAGATAGAAATATTCAGTATTACTTAGGTATTGCCAAAAGATTATTATAACTAATTGAATCTACGTAACAGACACACACATATAAAAGATGCATTTCTAATAGATTGTAATAGAAAATAACTTATAATAATAATAATAATAAAAATAATAATAATAAAAGTATTACCTCATGAGCAGTAACATGCTTCAAATAGTTGGCAATCAAATCTGGATCAGCAGTTGTCTTCACAACAGAAAAACTCCTATCACTTGCACCCAATGAATATTTAGTTATATGTAGTTTAAATAGCAATTCCAAATCCAAAAAATTATTAAGCTCTTCAGGAAATAAGTCTTCATCCCCATCCTATATAACAACAAAAGATTGAAGTAAGAAAATAAATTGAAAATAAGTTACATAATGTATTTAAAGATGATATTATTATAAGTTAAAAATAAAATTACAAACCTTATCCAAAGCAGATTTTAGTCCGGCTGCTGATTTGCCCAATATTTCAAATGCAGGCTTCTAAAAAAAATAATTGAATCTGAACCCGTGTCATCCATGATGAGTAGATGTACCTTGAAACTTGATCAGTTTAAAAAAAATTAGAAATTAACTCAATATCTAAAGTTACATATATAATATTTCAGTGTTTACATATATTATGACAACATATCTTAAATTAAATTTAAAAACAGTATATTAAGAAAATTTAAATGAAATTAAAAGATTAAATACCTTGGATAAACATCATTCACATAAGATTTACAGTGCTTGCAATTGAAAAGTCGTCCTTCCTCATACACCTTTCTGTTGCATTTCTTGCATGCTAAGTAATACCAATTATACTTTGTTTCTAACTGTGTTGTCTAATCCAGTGAAACAATTCGAAGAACTATAATTTTCAATAAGTATGCTACATTAGGAAGTGTATAAACATGAGATAAATTAATTAATATAATATAGTGAAATGTTTGATTAATTTATAAAAAAATGAAGTCAAAGTTTTTATACAAATATAATACCTTGCTTTGAAAGTGTTGATTTCATCAATATCAGAGCCTATAAAGAGCTTACTCGTGTAAAACAAATTCGAAAGCCTAGCAACACCTAAATTATATAAATAAACAAAGTATTAAAATTAATTTTAAATAATATTTATATATACGAAACTGATAATTCTAAATGTAGAATACCTTGCCATTCAGTTATTTTAGCAAACTGAACAATCAACACAGTATACACAACCGGTTTTGATTTCCAATATTTTATAACTTCATCAGCTTACTTATCCCACAAAGTACATGGAATCATGTTACCACTGAAAAATAAAGAATGTATTAGCAAATATTCATTCAAAATAAGACCAAAAAAAATATTAGTTATACTAATAATTTTTTGTAAGAACTTAGTAAAATAACTTACTTGAGATCTAAAATATCCATGACGATGTATTTTTTTGGTGGGGTGCTCTTGGTGTAGTTAATACCGCCAACCTTCCCAACAACTCCAATTAAATCTATATGCGAATAGAATGTAAAAAAAAAAATTCAGATATACATTGTATATAGCAGTCAATATGTAAGACTAACTAGGAAGATGATTACCAATTAGAATAGATTTCTCAACTGCATTGTTGAGGATACTTGATATCTCAACAAACTGGAAACCATGCTTTGGAATATTTAATTCAAGGTTAGAGAGCCTGATTGCTGTGTACTGATGAAATTGGAGCTTATATTGATGACCAGTTATATAAATTGGACCAAGATCATCCTCAACAGCGTAATTTGAGAAGGTGTAAACGTTTCCTTCTTTGATCCGTTGAATACACCTCATCACAGTGGGCTTGTACTTAACATACACTTTTATTTTCGAGCACTATGAAAAAAGCACGAAGATAATCAAATACTAAACTCCTTTGTTGAAAAAGAATAACATATAATTTGAAACATTATTAAGTAAGTATATACAAAATCAAAATAGAACCAATTATTGTTTCACGTAAAGGTAAAGAATACCTCATTATCTATTAGCACCATTCCTACAATTGAGACATCAATTGGCTTTTTCTTATCAGTCACTGTCCAAAAGCGTATGACCCTTGTATTAATTTTCCACAATTATCTCTTTGGGGTGATTTCGGCTATAGTGAAAACTAAGTTTGACATGACTTGAAAATGAAATATTGAATTTGTATTACTGAATTATTATTGATTAGGTGATGCTATAGAAACATAAACAAGATTATAAAGTGTGGTGAGATATTAGGATTAGGGAATTTAATAAGTGACAATTAAATAATTTTAGCTTAAATTAAGTGAGTTATAATTGATAAGTAATAATTATATCCAAATCAAGGAGTGGAAAAAGTAATTCTAATGTAAGATAATTAGCAATTAGCAACAATTATTTTAAAATGCAAGGAGTGAAAAAAGCAATCATAATTAAAGATAATTATTAATCACGTACTATGGTAATAAGTAGATTATCATCTTTAATTAGGAAATGTAATAAGTGGCAATTAAATATTATTAGCTTGAATTATGTTAGTTATAATTGATAAGTAATAATTATTTTCATATCAAGGAGTGAAAAAAGCAATTCTAATGTAAGATAATTAGCAATTATAAATAATTATTTTCTAATCAAGGAATGAAAAATGCCTTAATCAACTTCACTTTGGCTTTTGGAGCTTTAAGCTTTGCCACAATACATGAGAGACTATTAAATATGGAGTATAATTAATTATTGATGGTGTCAATTAACTGATTTTGCATAACTTGGGTTTTTTAAAATAATTTTTACATGAATGGCTTTTTGAGTAGAAAAAAAATATATGCATGCATTATTCATTAAAGCATATTAATAAACTATAGCAATTTTTTTTAATGACATGATATTTAAGTGAACTATAATACATGATCCTAAATTATTATGTACTCCATTATAAATATATATAAAATTTGGGATTGTAATAGTTTGAAATTCAAACAAATCTGTTTGGGCACCTATGTAGGCCCTAAAATTGATGGCCAACCAACCTAAAATTATTTATTGCCACATGAGGAAAGATCAACATCTCTCTCTCTCGACTTAACTTTTTTTGTCATTTGGTATGTTAATTTTTTGGGATTTCATTTTAGAATTAGCATAATTATCTTTTCTATAAGAATTATTTGTCCTAATATATGACATTATCTTTCGTAAAGCTGTTGATTTCACAGTCTTGGCATATTCTAAAATATACACTTTATCTAGTGCTAGAACTGGTAGCTACTTTGAAATTCCTTTCAGAAGTAGTTTGATTCATAAATAATATTTTTAGTTTGAAGTCCTCTAATTAGGTTATAATCCTGTTCTAGATTAACTAAACTATGTATAAAACGTCAAACAAACAATATGTACCTGAAATTCAATTAGAAATGCTCGAGATCCATCAATAATCAACGTTACATCTTACCCTGCTAGGTAGTCTGAATTAGAGTGCTGCTCAGCCAAATATATCTCACTGGGATTTAGAAGTGCTTGCAATCTTGACTGTGACATTTTGAAAACCCCAAGCTGAAATAAAATTAATATTCCAAAGTCAAGACATAGTATTTACAAAACTATTATGACTATGGCATCGAAAACTATAAGGTCTAGCTGTTTCTTGCATAATCAAATTCACAGAAAATTCTTGTACCAAACATTACACAGTTATCATGCTTGAAGAATTAGAAACTCCAATCACCTTAGTAACATATTCTTCATTCTTCTTTTTCATCAGAATTCGCTCCTTTTTCATTTATTTATTTTTAGGGACAACCCAAATTGCAGAATATTAGAAAAAATACATCTTTTTGACTACCTCTATATTTAACATATATTTTGGGCACTTTATATATACATAAACTACCCGTAAGCATTACACATCAGAGTGACAAACTCTATAAAGGCATAAGCACACAACTAATTACCTGGATGATGACAGAGTGACAAACTCTATAAATGCATAAGCATCAGAATATTCTTCATTTTTCTCTCGAATTCCACTTCAACTATGCATATCATCAATCAATAAGCTAATACATGTGGTAAAAAAATACAATAGAGACAAACAATATTAGACTTGTTCTACTATGATGTCATCAAATGAACCATTAAATCAAGAAATTAAATCTGATTTTATAGAAGTTAAAAAACTAAAGCACTTTCCAACATACTATGTGATGCTTTTCAATCAAGTGTAGCTAGCTGTATTCTTAATAAACTAAAGCACTAATTCATTCAATGCCCAAATAGAATAAACTCATAGATGAATAAAAAAAACATGCATATAAATTAGTACATATGTTGCAGTAATTGATAAGATAATCCACGTCGACCATAGCTGTATCCTTAATTACATGGGTTAATCATGTTTACTTACTTACAGGACTTAATTGGGCATATTCTATTTGATTCTCCAAATTTTAGATGGTGTAGGATTCTCTAATATTCACAATTAACTTGAATTAATTGGGCATATTCTATTTGATTCTCCACATTTTGGATGTTGTAGGATTCTCTGATATTCACAATTAACTTGAATTAGAATTTAATATAATAAACTCAAAAGTAAAAAAAGCGGGGCTGAAAGTTTAAGATTTCATGATGCAAGCCATGAAATACCTCACCTGTGGAGCCAAAACGATTCTTCACTGATCCGCTTAGAATTCTTCACTGATCCGGAACAGTAGTGAAAACCCTAGCAGCGGTGGCGTTCTACAGGCCTCCGATTCCTGGTCTTCGTCTCATTTCAGTATTCCGATACTATCCCAGATCGCCGATCAACAAATTTTGACAAACAAAATCACATTATCACGATCTCCGATTGATGTCAACATATACAGAGGGCGGAAGCGTTTTGAGAGAGTGAGGAACATATGAAGTGAAGAAAGATAAATAAGAACAAACCTAAAAACTGGACGATCAATGAATTTCGACAAATAAAATCACATTCCCATGATCTCCGATTAATCTCAACATATTCGGAGGGAGGAAGCGTTTTGAGAGAGTGCGTTTTGAGAGGGTGAGGAACAAATGAAGTGAAGAAAGAGAAATAAGGGCAAACCTAAAAATCGAAGAAAAATAAAGTGTAAAATAAAAAGATAACAAAGAAAATAAAGAAAACAAAAATTAAAAAGGAAGGTGCTTGAAAAAATGTGGTGGTGCCATGTCACCAAGCTAAAAACTTAGACACTCCACGTCATCAATAGTAAACTGCTATTTAGATGTACTAAGATATGTCACTCATATAAAATAGGAAACTCAATATCTAACGTGAATGCGAGAAATTAAAGAGAAATTGAGAGATATGAGAAATAGGGAAGAGATTTTGACTAAAACTTTTGAGCGGGAAAAAAGATTGACCACATGTGCTTTTATACATATATATAGATAGATATAGATGCAATTTGAAATTATTCTACCCAAATGAACTATGGAGAAATAGACGGAAATCAATGTTGTTGTGATAACTAAATTGATACAAATTTAAACATGTTAATTGATAAAAAAATAAGCATACAAAAATAAAATCAAAATCAAAGATAAATAAGAAAATTATATTTTTCACTGACCAACAGAATAAAATCAATGGCGATAAAATCACATTACTTCTCTTTAGCATTTAAATAAAAAAAAATTAATATTGTTACCTAAATTAAAAATAACAATCACTCTACACCTAAATAATGGAAAATATACATATACATTTCAAGACGATTCATATATATACACAATATTAGACAATCTGTGGAAAATATACACATATATTTCAAGACGATTCATATATATACACAATATTAGACAATCTATTGAAATATTATCATCATCTTATAAAAAGAAATAATGAAATTGATTCATGCCTCAATTTACTCTTGAAAAATATTATCATATATGTCACTCATATAAAATAGGAAACTCAATATCTAACGTGAATGCGAGAAATTAAAGAGAAATTGGGAGATATGAGAAGTAGGGAAGAGATTTTGACTAAAACTTTAAGCGGAGAAAAGAGATTGACCACATGTGCTTTTATACATATATAGATGCAATTTGAAATTATTCTACCCAAATGAACTATGGAGAAATAGACGGAAATCAATGTTGTTGTGATAACTAAATTGATACAAATTTAAACATGTTAATTGATAAAAAAATAAGCATACAAAAATAAAATCAAAATCAAAGATAAATAAGAAAATTATATTTTTCACTGACCAACAGAATAAAATCAATGGCGATAAAATCACATTACTTCTCTTTAGCATTTAAATAAAAAAAAAATTAATATTGTTACCTAAATTAAAAATAACAATCACTCTACACCTAAATAATGGAAAATATACATATACATTTCAAGACGATTCATATATATACACAATATTAGACAATCTGTGGAAAATATACACATATATTTCAAGACGATTCATATATATACACAATATTAGACAATCTATTGAAATATTATCATCATCTTATAAAAAGAAATAATGAAATTGATTCATGCCTCAATTTACTCTTGAAAAATATTATCATATATGTCACTCATATAAAATAGGAAACTCAATATCTAACGTGAATGCGAGAAATTAAAGAGAAATTGGGAGATATGAGAAGTAGGGAAGAGATTTTGACTAAAACTTTAAGCGGAGAAAAGAGATTGACCACATGTGCTTTTATACATATATAGATGCAATTTGAAATTATTCTACCCAAATGAACTATAGAGAAATAGACGGAAATCAATGTTGTTGTAATAACTAAATTGAAACAAATTTAAACATGTTAATTGATAAAAAAAATAAGCATACAAAAATAAAATCAAAATCAAAGATAAATAAGAAAATTATATTTTTTCACTGACCACAGAATGAAATCAATGGCGATAAAATCACATTGCTTCTCTTTAGTATTTAAATAAAAAATAAAAAAATTAATATTGTTATCTAAATTAAAAATAGCAATCACACTACACCTAAATAATGGAAAATATACACATACATTTCAAGACGATTCATATATATATACACAATATTAGACAATCTGTTGAAATATTATCATCTTATAAAAAGAAATAAAGAAATTGATTCATGCCTCAATTTACTCTTGAAAAATATTACCATATATGTCACTCATATAAAATAGAAAACTCAATATCTAACGTGAATGCGAGATATTAAAGAGAAATTGAGAGATATGAGAAATAGGGAAGAGATTTTGACTAAAATTTTTGAGCGGGAAAAAGAGATTGACCACATTTGCTTTTATACATATATAGATTTGACGAAAAAATGAAAGGATTCAAGGAATTAGTTAAGATATATTAAAAATTTAATGTGTAGTAAATATGTTCCCTACAAGCACATCTCACTTCATATCATCTATACTTTTTTTTTTCTTTTTTTCATGAATATTAAAAAATATAATATTTTAATGTATATATAGTGTGTAGAGATTGTATAAGCTAGATAAAGTATTTCATGAAGCGAGTTAACCTTTGTGAGGATTAGTGTTTGGGATAATATTCACCGTGAGTGGTGATCATGTATATTGAGGTATAAATATACAGATTACAAACAGCGATCCACAATTTGTGGAGTCGAATAAGGAAAGCTATACAATCAAATAAATCAAATATACAATCAAATAAAATTCTCTTTATTTACTCCTATTACCCCCCGTCAAGCGATGCGTGGGGTGCAGACAGACGCAGAGCTTGGTACGCAGTAACTCGAATGCAGGACGAGGAAGACTCTTAGTGAAGATGTCAGCAATTTGCAGGTTGGAAGGCACAAATTTAGTCTCTAGCTTTCCAGAAGAGACTAGTTCTCTGACAAGTGATAGTCAATATCAATATGTTTAACCCGCTTGTGCGCTACTGGATTCTGGCTCAAAAACACAGCACTTCTGTTGTCGCAAAGCAGTATAGGTCGAGTAATAGAGGGGGCGCGTATGTCACGGAGAAGGTTAGTGACCCATATGAGTTCAGCTGAAGCATTTGCCATTGCTCGATATTCAGATTCACAACTAGAGCGAGCCACAGTTGGTTGTTTCTTAGCACTCCAAGAAACAAGGTTGCCACCAAGAAATATTGAATACCCATAAGTCGAGCGTCGTGTCTCAGGACAACGGGCCCAATCAGCGTCAGAGTAACCGACAATCGAAGAATCTTTCCGTCGAGTGAAGACGAGCCCATGGTTGATTGTTCCTTTAACATACCGCAAAATGCGCTTGACCGCCTGAAAATGCACAGCAGTAGGATTATGTAGAAATTGGCTTACTGAACTAACTGCATAAGAAAGATCCGGTCTTGTAATGGTTAAGTACTATAGAGCATCAACAAGGGACCTGTAGAATGTCGGATCAGAATAAGGATCTCCATCACTGACAAGAGATTCACCCGTTACAAGAGGTGTGTAAACAGGTTTTAAATCTAATAACTTCGCTCGCTCAAGAATATCATACGCATACTTTGCTTGGCCAACGAAGAGTCCGTTCTCGGTATAAGACACTTCAAGACCGAGGAAGTAGCTGAGATGACCAAGATCTTTTATAGCAAATTCAGCATGGGTTCTGGAGATGAAGTCCTCCAATAGTTGTGGATCATTGCCCGTAACCACAATGTCATCTACGTACAACAGAAGATAAATGACGGAAGAACCTCTGTGGAAGTGAAACAAGGACGGATCACATTGACTACGGAGAAAACCCAGACCGTAGAGATAGGTGCTGAACCTCTGAAACCAAGCCAGGGGAGCCTGACGGAGACCATATAAGGATTTCTTTAGACGACAAACATGAGTGGGAAAGCGAGGATCCAAGAAACCCGGAGGTTGTGCCATAAAGACAGGCTTATCAAGAACGCCATTGAGAAACGCATTCTTGACATCCAGCTGATGTGGGGGCTAGGAATGCTGAACTGCAAGGGTCAGAATAAGTCGAACTGTAGAAGCCTTGACAACCGGGCTGAATGTGTGATGGAAGTCTGTTCCCGAAATCTGGGTGAACCCTTGCGCAACAAGGCGAGCCTTGTGGCGCTCAATATTGCCATCAGAATGGTATTTCGTGCGAAACACCCATTTAGAACCAACAATATTAGTATCAGGCGGTCGAGGAACAAGATCCCAAGTATCGTTAGAATGTAGGGCATCAATTTCCTCCTGCATGGCAGCCATCCAATGCGGATGTTTTGCGGCTGATTTAAAACCCCGAGGTTCAGGTACAGTGGCAAGTGAAGAAAGTAATGATGTAGAGGCGATGTTAACCGGGTACTTTGGTTTAAAAATTCCATCTCGTGCCCTCGTGATCATGTGATGCTGAGGGGGTGGCGGTCTTGGAACATGTTGCCGAGGAGCACGTTGAGGTGCACCTTGTGGTGTGGGCTCGGCAACTCCATCATCGGGCTGCTCAGCAGCTCCATCGCCGGGAGCATCTAGATTCTCCCCATTCGGCAAGTTAGCAGGAACAGGTTGCTCAGGGAGGTCGCCGGGATCTTCTGAAGTAATAATGTCTCGAACTTGTGTGTCTGACACAGGACAACCACGAGGAGAAGGAGACCTCGAGTAAGAATCAGGTGCATCTGTAAAGGATGATATATCCAAATCTGTTGTATGAACAGAAGAAGAGTCAGTGGAAAAGGGAAATAAAAATTCATCAAACTGAGCATGACGAGTTGTGTAGATTCTAGATGTCAGAGGATCTAGACAACGAAACCCCTTTTGAACACTATTGTACCCTAGAAAAATGCAAGGATGACTTCTCGGTTCTAGTTTGTGAGCTGTATAGTCATGAAGATAGGGAAACACCCGACATCCAAAAGGCTTAAAGACTGAATATGTTGGAGTATAACCAAACAATGCCTCAAAAGGAGATTTATCACGCAGCACTGTCGAGGGTAATCGATTAATAATAAATGTTGCAGTAGCGAAAGCATCAAACTAGAAAGATACCGGAGCATTAGCATGAAAGAGCATTGACAAACTAATTTCTGTAATATGACGATGCTTCCTTTCAGCCCTACCATTCTGTTGAGGAGTGTAAGGGCATGAAATTCGATGTAGAATTCCATTGGTATGCATGAAATCACACACCTTTGAATTTATAAACTCAGTGCCACCATCACTTTGAAAAATTTTAACCTGCCTTGAAAATTGTGTACAAACAAAAGCATGAAACTGTACCAAAGTGTCAAAGAATTCAGATTTCCTGCGTAACGGATAAATCCAAGAGAATCTGGAATAGTCATCCACAAAAACCACATAGTACCGAAAACCAGTAGAAGTAACAACTGGTGCTGGCCCCCATAAATCACAATGTATCAAATCCAAAACATATTCAGCACGTTTATCATTCAATTGAAAAGACAGTTTCTTGCTCTTTGCCAACTGGCAGGAGGAGCATAGTTTAGGACTAGGTAAAACAGAAGTTACGGATAAGTGTCCAAGTTTGTTCAAAACTGAAATGACAGAAAATGGGACATGCCCCAAGCGTAAATGCCATAACTCAAAACTGACCTTCAATTTATTTTCTCTCACAGCTGTCATCAAGGCTGGAATCCATTTATCAAGGATGTATAAGCCATTTTCACATCTTCCCCGGCCCACCATTCGACTTGTCACTCGATTCTGAATTATAAAGGATTTATCAAAGAACACGACATTAACAGGATAATCTGAAGTCAGTTTACTGATAGACAGAAGATTCTTTGTGATATGTGGTACTACCAGAACATCCAACAGTGTGATATCGGCTGATAAATCATAAGAACCAATGTGTGTAATAGGCAAGCAATTACCATTCCCAACAATAACTTTATTATTACCCGAATAAGGCTCGTAAGAGGACAAGGCAGCGTTCTAATTTGTGATGTGAGCGGAGGCACCCGAGTCAATGTACCAATCTAAGGATGGGTCAGAGACGTTGCAAGAGGAGGCAAAGGCCTCAGCTAGGTTCGCGGCGGCTACACCATCGCGAAGAGCAAGATACCGGGGGCACTTGTCGGCGTAGTGCTCCCCCCGACAAATTTGACATCGAGGTACAAATTGACGTCACTCGCCATTAAAACTCGAAGAGTTATTTTTGGAAAATCTGCCTCCTGAATCCGGCCGTCCACCACGCTGCCTGAACCCGCGGCCACCATTATTTCCGCGGCTGCCATTGAAACCCCGTCCTCCGCCAGACCCGCGACCTTGTTGCTGCGAGCCGTCGCCAGAAGGCCCTCGGCCTTGAGCACCAGATCGCGACAGGGTGGGGGTTCGCCGATCTGCAAAGAAGGATACCTGCGCCGGGGATCCCTCCATCGACTTCAACATCAAGTCAAATTGTTTGGCTTGACTTAGAAGGTCACGGAAGCAGGGAACAGGGGTTAAGGCCATCCTGGTATCCGCAAAACCAGCAAATTGGAGACCTAAACCGCGCAAGAAGAGGTGGCTTTTTTTGGCCTCATCGATTGGCTTCGCGATCGCATGAAGCTGATCGCAGAGGGCTTTGAATTTCCACCCGTAATCATCAATGGTGGAGTCACCACGACGAAGAGAGAGCAATTTCTCTCTCAGTTGGTGGTGGCGGGATGAGGAGGAGTAGACCAATTCAAGGGTGGTCCAAGCGGCGAGCAACGTGGCCGCGTCAATACATTCGGACGCTGCATCAGAGGAGAGGGATGTATAGATCACACTAAGTAGTTTCATATCCTTCATCTTCCACACAGTGAAGGAGGGGTTTGGAGATTCTACGCCGGCCGCGTCGGTGATAGTGGTGGCGGGAACCGTGGTGGATGGATCAAGGAACGAAGTGAGATCGAAACAAGAAACCATATGGGTGATTTGTCTACGCCATGAGAGATAATTGGTTGGATCCAACTTGATGGGAGTCATGTTAATCATGGTGGTGATAGGAAGTGTACCGACGCCAGCCATGAGAAACGGATGAAGAGAAAAGAGACAAAGAAGAAGAAGAAGAAGAACAGATCGATGGCAGAAAGGGATAGGTTCAGAGGATGAACCTGGCTGATACCATGTGAGGATTAGTGTTTGGGATAATATTCACCGTGAGTGGTGATCATGTATATTGAGGTATAAATATACAGATTACAAACAGCGATCCACAATTTGTGGGGTCGAATAAGGAAAGCTATACAATCAAATAAATCAAATATACAATCAAATAAAATTCCCTTTATTTACTCCTATTAACCTTGCACTCAATTTATGTCGTATTGGGGTTTAATATTTAATATTGTTAGGGTTTAAAATTTTAAAAGTATAATTGTAATTCCAACCCATATATGGGGATCAATCAATCATAAATAAAGATGGTTCACATTCAACCTAAATAGTTGGAGACTAACTTATTGAGTAATATTATGAAATTAATTTTTAGGTTTTTAATGTATAGGTGCAACTAATTACCAGAAAATGAAACTTAAACTTTTAAGTGGAATATCCAAAATAATTATTTATAAGGCGAAACTAAAAGAATAATATATACTATATCTTTACATTATTTATTATTATTAAAAATTCTACAGTACCATTAAAAAGTAAAAAAGTTAACTTAAAAATACCAATATTCCTCAAACCATGTGTCTGTAGCAGTGAAACATTTATAAGTAGGATAGAAGAAGTATAACATAAGAAAAAATTAACATTATGAATAATAAGATGTGGCTTAACTAGATTATAGAGACAACTTACTTTTATTGATTACAATTGGGTTCCAACTCTATCCTAATTAAAGGCAGGATTAATTCTCAACTGTCATCTTGCAATGTCATTTCATCCCATCTTCTACCACTGGAATATATGGGTAAGCACTTGAATTTTATTACATATTAAAGGAAAATATGTGAAAAATTAATGCAATAATTATTAATTAATTATTTTTTTCTTAAGAAATTTAAATAAATAAATTCCTAAAATAAATAAGTGAAGAATTGATAATTGGGCCAGATCTAATCAAATAAGCCCAAGTCAAAGGTGGCCTGACCTAAGTCAAACAAGCCCAAATAACTTAAATGAGATCCAAGTCAAATAAAGCCTGATTAAAAGTCTAATCAGGTTGGAGGCTCAAGACCGCAGAATTAGGTCAAATCAAGTATTGGCATATCAAACTGCGTTATAGATGCGAAGACCCAAGCCTACAGAATTAGGTCAAATCAGCCTTGGACCAATCAGACTTCGAGTTATATATGGGATTTCCTCACCCTTCATCTATATAAGGAGTCCTCCTCCATTCATTCCAGACACACTCAGACACTTGAAGAGATTCAAAGAACACGAGCAAAGACGAAAGTCCTGCCTCCCTTCAAGATCTTCAAGTCAAGAACAGTCTCCGATCAGAGATCAAGGTGCTAAACTCCTCCGACCCGGCGTTCTTCAAGCCAATAGCCTCGAACCAGAGATTAAGGTGCTAAACCCCTCCAATCAAGGTGATAAACCCCTCTGATCCGGCGTTCTTCAAGTTAACAACCTCCGATCGGAGATCAAGGTTCTACTCCCCTCCAATCCGGCGTTCTTCAAGTCAACAGCCTCCGATTAAAAATCAAGTTTCTACACCCCTCCGATCTGATGTTCTTCAATTCAACAGCCTCCGATCAAAGATCAAGATTTCACACCTCTCCGATCTAGCGTTATTCAACTCAAGTTCATCCAGTATTCTTCGCGAAGTCAACAGCGTTCTACAAATTCAATAGCATTCTTCACGAAAAGTTCTCAAGTCAACATTTAATTCAAACAAAGGCTCGACGCCTACGAATTAACGTCACAAGACTTTAAATCTGAGTTTGGACGAGCTTCAACTGAAGATCCGACTCAACACGCACTCTAACTCAACACACAGTCAACACAGTCAGCAAATCAACAACAAGTCAAAGTCAAAGCCAACTTGGTTCGAGAGAAGAATCAGAGGATTGATTAGAGATTGTAACCCGTTTACATATCTTTTAAATTAAATCCATCTGAATTATCTTTGTATTTAATTTGTATTTATTTCATCATAAACACATAAAATTTATTGTTACAACATGTCCTGAGTCATGAATAAAGAATGAGTAGATAGTGAAATGAAGAAGATGATCATGTAGTCATTATTTTAAGTTTTTTGAATTCATCAACTATATTCCCTTCATTTCAGTTTTAACTTCATACTTTTTATTTTGATTCGTTCCAAATTTAAGTTTACATTTCCATAAAAGATAATTAAACTTAATTAATATACTCACAATTTTGATTATAAAATTAACATCTCTTTTTAACACAAAGGTAATCCTTAAAGAATTAAGTCACTAAGAAAAATGTATTCCCTACCATTCGAGGTGTTAAATTAAATGAGTTGATCGGTAGCTTGGCTCATTAAGGCTCGAGCTCGAATCAACTCGTGACTATTCGATCTAGAGTTCGAGCTCGTCTAATGCTCGTTAAAGCTTGACCATAATAATTATAATTAATAATATTAATAATAACAAATATGGAGTATATTTTTAATGATAATGTTATATATTAATATAATAATTAGTAAATTTAAAAATAGGTTTAATAAGGCTCGAAAAGCTTGACTCAATTTGTTTAATGTGCTTGAGTAATTTTCGAGTTGAGTCGAGTTCGGTTTTAGGCTTTTTAATTAATCGAGCCAAGCTCGAGTAAGCATAACTCGGGGTTTCTTGGCTCGTTTAATAATACTACCTACCATAACATTGTTTCCAAGCAAGCTATTTTAAGCCTTAAAGCCTATTCTTTGAGAAAAGTACAAGACAAGCCAAGAAAACCCACTTAAAAATTATATAGAACATTTTGTGAGGGTAATTACTGGAGAATGTTTGCTTGAAGATGCTAAAAGGGAAGTCAAGGAATTTTGAGTTCATTAAGAGCTAGTGCAAAATTTGTTAAAGTTGAAGGCAAAGAAACAAATAGTGAAAAAAAAAAAGAAAAAACTCTACAAGAATGAGTAAAAGCTACAAAAGTTACATTAAAGTGGAGCTCCAACAAAAATTTGTATAGAAACAAGAAGAAAAAATCTCTAACAAAAGAAAGTGTTTGAGTTGAAAATGATGGAATGACGACGTGTGTACAAGAGCAAGAAAGAATGTGTGATGTTATGGGTGTTCATACACCTGTATGAGGCGTTACTTATATACGCGGTTCAACTCAGAAGATAAGCTTGTTGGCATTTAGATCTTTTGGTTAACGTGAACCATTAAGGTTCCATACAATTCTACAGCAGCGAAAGCATAAGCTTAGAATCGAATTATCTTTCACCAGAGTTGATGTAGAGTTTGAATTCTCATCGGTAGCCTGCGCAGCCTCATGACTTTGGTATAACTTCCTCATTCAATCACCGATTTGAGTGATCTATGCGCAAAAATGATCCTCTCTTCGGTAGCTTTCCGTCAGTATATCACACGTTCAGTTTGGACTTACATAAAATTTTATAAAATCATAGAAGTTGACTGACAAAAATAGCAAATGACCTTCTGATCTTTTGTTGTACTCCTAAGCCACGTCTTGACGTTGGTGTGGGCAACGATCTACAAGACGAACTCAGTCTACAATCCTAATCTGTCTTTCACGTATTTAAGTGTGTGATTCAGATATACGGATTGATGAGATTTGCTATTATATAGGCTACAACATGGACCAGGAGGAGAAATTAGGGTTTGGGCCTCCCATTGGGTTTAAGCATCCAAGTTTAACCCAAAACTTATACTTAAGTCTAATAATAATAAATCTTTCCACTAAAGAAATATTATTACACTGCCACCCTAATCCCAAATTATATTTATGAGCTCCTTCTTATTATGAGTCCGTCAATCTCCCCGTATTTAAGATTCAATGCCCATTAATTAATTAAGTTACTGATAACTAAATTAATTAATATAATTACCAAGAGTAGTACCACTCAACCTTATTATCATGCCAGAATAAATCTACCTGTAAGGTTCACATGATAATCATTATGAGCTCCTCAAGGGGATATCATCAACCAATTCTGTTAGGACACAGATTCCTTCTACAGTCAATAACACACCATAGAGACAACATCATCTTCCAACTCACCGAGCATATTGATTTAACTATTAAATCTCACCCATTGATGAATTAGAAAAATGAATACTGGCTTACGTTTCGAGGTTATTGTATAGGAATTAAGAGTACGAACTTCCATAATAATAGAGATCAAGTTATATTATATAGTTAGTATAAACCGAACAATCTCAACAGCGGTCCTATTCAATACACACAATGCGCACTAGTGCAATTTTATAGTCAAGACCGACTAATGCCAAATCACACTACAACCATATCGATAGATAGTCCCCTTCTATCTCGGTTATGAATATAAGTTTATACTTTATAAGGAACCGATAATATGATCTTCCGTGTGACGCCGCACACCACATTATCTACAGAATAATATAAATGGACTTTTGCAATAACTTAATTGCAAACGTTTGATCACATGATTCTCATTTTAAATATTATCAAAACATTGTTCATACAAAAAGCAAGACTTTTAGTATACAATCCAACAATCTCCCACTTATACTAAAAGACTATGCTGCCATATCTGCTGCCATACATCTGATAACCACTCCCAGTACTTGACCATTAAAAGCTTTCGCCTTAAGGTCCTTGTAAAAGGATTACTAGGTTATCATCTGATACAATCTAAGTAACAACAACCTTTCCCTCATCATACAATATCTCGTATCAGGTAGTACTAGCTATCAATGTGTTTAATTTTCTTATGGACTCGTGATTTCTTCAAGTTTGCAACTGCATCATTATTATCACAATAATTGTGATAACCTTGGGCAAACTCAGAATCAAATCTAAGTCCATTACGAAGTTTCCAGAATCATACAGATACTTTGGCCGCCACAAGGCTCCAATATTATCTTTCTTTTTCATGGTGGAGTTCGAAATATATTTTTATATGACACTCCTTCATACTATGGATCTACTTCAAATTTAAACACATAACCTTGAGGTGGATTTACTGTCGTCCCCATGATTTGAAAAACTGAATCTATGTAACCGTCAAGAAGTAATGAATATGTCCGGTAAGCCTACATATAATTTCGAGTCCTTCTCAGGCACTTCAAATATGTCTTACCATAATTTAATATTCTTGTTTCGGGTTACCTTGATACCCACTGACTATGCCATTAGCAAAACAGATATCCAATCTCGTGCATAGCATTCCATAGATTAAGCTTCCTTATTGTCAGAGCATGAGGAACTGCCTTTATCTATTTTATCTACTTTCGTGTCTTAAGACACAAGTCCTTAGATAAAGTCACATGCTAAAACGAGTAAGGATTGTATCACTTCATGAAGCTTGAGATAAGCACAACATCCTTTCTTGTGATCATTGTAACCATGATCGTAAGAATATATTTTGCTTCTCTTAAGTCCTTCATTTCATACCGCTTTATTAACCATACCCATACGCCCGACAATACTCTTTCAATGACTCCAATGAGCAAGATACCATCTACATACATATAAGAAATACCACCATATTTTCGTCACTCTTTTTAATACACGAGATCCATCCGAGCATTGATTAAATCCATATGACTGGGTTTTCTTATCAAAATGGATATTCGATGATCTTGAAGCTTACTTTAGTCCATCGATGGACACTTTTAAGCTTAAACTCAAAATGCTCTTAGCCCTTTACAATGAATCACTCTGGTTGCTCTACATAGATGTTTTTCTCAAGACTTCTAATTAGGAAAGCTGTCTTGACATCTATTTATTTTACCTCATAATTAATATGAGCAACAATAAAAGAATCTGGATTGACATTATGTGATCGATCCTCTTTTAATTTTGTAGACCTACTTCCAATGGTTTTTACACCATTTAGTTGTGCTACAAGTTCCCAGATTTAATTTCAGAAAAATATTGCAACTTGCTAAGATGCTGCATTTCGATCTTGTAGTGCTTCGTCGTGTCCATGAGCTAATTTCATGTTTACTAGGGACCAAGTCTTACGACTCTCCCAAAACATATATCTTTCAGGTTGTAAAATAACCCTCCCACTACGACAATGCACTACATACAATTATGTATTAGACGTGACACGCGATGTAGTTTACTTGTGGTATATCCTCTTGTATTCTTGGTATAAAATTTGTGTTTCCCTTCTCACACATTTTTAGAACATTTTATACATGAATTTGTAATTTATTACATAGTCCTTTTCAAAAATCTAGTGTTCGTGTTAATAATCACCTTCTGATCTTTTAGACTATTAAATAAACACCCTTCATTTTTCTAGGATATCCCACAAACAGACAAACATGCATACATCATATTGTTTCTAGGGCTTACTGACGAGAGTGGAAATTCATATACTTTTGGGTCTAGTTTGATACCTCTTTGAGTGTTTAATTACTATTATTTGTACAAATCTTTATACTTTAGATTATTATTGACTAAAAGGTGCATGAGAGGTATTTTGTTGTGTTTTGATAGGAAAAAGGATCAAGAACGCGAAGTTGGAATGAAGGATGAATTCGTGCTCTTTGCAATCAAACAGATGTCTAAATTCCATAATTTTTATGTATTGGTATGGAGATCCAAATTGGTCATGTAATATATGATTGGAAAGCTACGGAAGAGAATATCATTTTGACTCAAGAAACACCTTAATCCGATTTCAGATGAGGAAGTTATGATCAAAACGGTAACGTCGCGCAAGCTACTCCTGCTCAGCACGATGGTGCCACTTTTCAGGACTTTTTCTACCCTCAAATGTTAGATTTTCTGTGTGTTCTTTATATTAATACAAAGCTAAGGAAGAGAGGATCGTGTGAATGCAAGAATCACTCAAATTGGAGGTCAGATGAAGAAGTTATGTTCAAAACCGTGGAGTCGCGCAACTATCGACAGTGCGCACGACGGCACGCGAGGTACGCGTGGGCAGGGGAGTGCATGAACAAGATGTTGCACGTTTTCCACCTTGGGAAAACATACTTCCAGCCATGTGAGAGCTCACTAAGAGCCGTGGGAGACCTTTAGCAGCCGTGTGTGGGATCTTGTCATACGGTTGCTACCATGTGACAACACACGAGGCCGAGCGAGGCGAATTCGTGCACGGTTGCTACTGTTCGAAGACACGAAGCCGTGCGAGATTACATGCAGCCGTGTGAGAGCCATGTGAAGGGCACACGATGCCGTGTGGCCCAATCTTGCACGCCACGTCAATTATTTTGGCCCAGGCCCATTCAATCCTATAAATACTCCAATCCTGACCTTCACGAGAGACATACCCCATACACGTCCCCAGGCGTATAGAGCCTCATATTCACGCCTACAGAGGCAGAAACCTGCCTCCATTACTCACCACCTTCCATCCATCCACCGGAGAGATGATCGGAGTTGCTACTTAGATCGGAGACAGAGATTCCGACGGAGATCGTAATTGAAGAGACGGAGTCCTCCAAAAAGGGTTCATAAATTGAAGATAAGATGGATTTGATGCTTAAAATGATGGTCACAAATCAAGAGACAGCTGAAAAGAAGCAGAAAGAAACAGATCTTGCTATCAGTCAATTGAATGCTGCAGTGGGTAAGTTACAACAACAAGAAAAATTTCCTGCTCAGACTGAGTTGAATCCGAAAGAACATCAATGCTATGCTATTACTTTGAGGAGTGGTACACAATACGAGGGACCAAGGATGCTGGATACATAATACAGTGGAGAAAGGTCTGGGGGCACACACGGGTACAACCTTGCGCACCCGCACACCTCTGAATGGGCGCTCGGCCATCATCGTGCGAGCAGACATGTTGCCGGGCGAGAAGACTTTGATGAAGGAAGCAAGCCCGGCCAGCACCGTGCAAAGATGGCAATCGAGTTCCATCATCAATACACGGTCTCTTGTACGATGTCGAGCTTGGTAGAGAATCATCCGGGAATATGGCAAGAACCGTGCTGCATCACACAGCGACTTCTGTGCGAGCTCACACTATGGCGAGCCAGCACCAAACGTGTCACACGGTGGTATGCACGACACATCACCCGAACCGAGAGCCACACACGACAGCTTGCACGGCTCCGTGCGTGTAACGGGGGACCTTGAGCATTCACTACCGTGTGATAACACATGAGGCCGAGCGAGGTGAATTCGCGCACGGTTGCTGCCGTGCGAATATACGAAGTCGTGCGAGATTACATGCAGCCGTGTGAGAGCTGTGTGAAGGGCGCACGATGCCGTGTGGCCCAATCCTTACACGCCACGTCAATTATTTGTCTATCCTATAAATACTCCAATCCTTACCTTCACGAAAGACAAACCCCATACATGCCCCCAGGCGTACAGAGCTTCATATTCACTCCTACAGAGGCAGAACCCTGCCTCCATTACTCACCACCTTCCATCCATCCACCAGAGAGACGATCGGAGTTGTTACTTGGATAGGAGACGGAGATTCCGACGGAGATCGTAATTGAAGAGACGGAGTCCTCCAAAAATGGTTCTTTATCTTTAATTAATTTTCTTTGTTATTTTAGAACAATGGTTAGGTTTATTGCATTTTTGTGATTTGCCCTCGTAAATCCATGGACTAAGCTTCTTTGTTGGTAATGTTAGGGCTTTAAACAGTTTTGACTATGTGATTTGATTGCCCTAGACTTGGATTTCTTATACTGTAGATTATTTATTTTCTTATTGAAGAGGATATTTTGAGACTTCATATTATTGTGTTTTTGGATTTTGATTCCATTAATTATTCTTGACGGTATCACTGATTGATAGTTAATAGGATTCTCTATTTCTGCATAATAATTATTGTTTCCTGTGACAGTCTTAGGGGATTGTCCTATAATACCTAAGAGTGTTAGACAATCAATTCGGAATATTAATTACTTGGTAAAACATCATTATTAGGTAATTGGTAAGGAGAAAAAAGGGGTTAATAATCGCGTACCTAGAAAGGGAAGTCTAGTGCTCTAGCCTTTGATGGAATTTAGCATGAAGTGCCTATAGAGGGAGAGAGAGTTAATTTCTTATTGATCCTAGGATTTTCAGCTCATTATAAGTGTTAGATCCTACCCAATCAAGGTGATTTAACTAGGCTTAGTGATCCTCTTATAAACGTTTGCAGGTAATTAATTTGGGTCTAGATAAATTAGTCACATAGTTGAGCTATTTGCCCGAGCATTACCAATTCTCCATTCTTGAATTCTAAATCGTTTTCTCTGCGTGATTTATTTTATTTACTTAGTTTAATTATTTTAATTCAGTTTTATTAGTTTAATTAATCATTCCTTCAAAAACCCCCAGATTTGTCTTACATTGGAATTATCATATAGAATTACTTATTAAATTTATAACTATCTCGTGGAACAATATTTTACTTGGTCACGCGCACTACAATCGATCCCTTACACTTGAGGGTGAAAGAAAATAGCGATCAAGTTCTTGACCCATAAAATAAATTTAGTAATTTCCAAATAATTCATCATCTATCTAACCATTTCTATAAGAGTCTTATTCCTTCTTTGCGATACACCATTCAGCTGGGGTTTGCCCGGTGTAGACTACTTGGGATTCAATCTCAACCTCTGATAAATAGCTCCTAACTATCCTAAGAGGTATTTGCCACTAAGATAAGATCACAGTGACTTGATATATTTTCCATGAGCTTCACCGCATCAGCCATATACTTCTTGATATTAATCATAGTATTCAGACTTGCAGTGCATCAAATAAATATATCTTGTTTCTAGAATAATCGTCAAATATTCATAACCACCTCTCGCTAGGATAATCTTAGGCTCGCATAAATCAGAATGAACCATTTCTAACATATCTTTTCATGGCTCTATACCCCTTTGCCTTGTATGGATGCCAAAAGTATGTTTAGTTCATCTCTGAAAGTTCCTTTCTCTTATAAGGATTAGAAGACATTAATTACTATTCGTTGCACCGTTGGATAAACATGATTTAAGAGTTTATAAATTGTCCATCAATGTACAATAACAGATTATAGCTCCATCCTTCATTATAATGATCATGTCATTTAAATGAAATAGAGTATCCATCCGTAAATGCATAGAAATCGAAATGAAATTATTTCTATGAAAAACGTACATAAAGATAATTTCTCAAAATCAAACATTTATTTCTATCATAAGATAAATAAACAACTCCCACTGCAACAGCCACTACTTTCGTAGTTTACCCATGTACTTAATTTATCTTATCATCACTATGTTTAAAATATTTAATGATTCGGTATCTACACACAACGTGTCAGTAAACGCCATCACTAATCATGTTTCAACAACAAGTAAATAAGATACTTAGCTTGTTCACTCCTTTGATGAAATTAGTTTTCCTTCGCCACATGTTTTGTCAGGAATTCCCCATCATATACAACTCTTTGTATTTCAGGTAGAACTCGCTCAAAATATCTAGGCAAGAATAAAATTGACTCGGGTTGCCCCTTCGATTTCTACTCCAAGTATTTCCAATTCCTTCATCAAGTTTACCATGACCTCTTGCCTTTCTAACTTCCTCAAGTATTCGAAGAGTTTCATGAGATCATTATATTTCTATGAACCTCTCACCTCTTCACTAAAGATTTAAACAGGCATCAGAAGGCATCCTTTGTGAGAACACATGTTTTAATTTTCTTAGGAAGTAAGAATTAAATTCAAGATTCTTTTCTAATCATTTAATTTTTTTTATCAGTAAATTTTATTTTTTCAGTTAACAATAAGTGGAATAAACTATTTGAAAATTCAGAGAATCAAGTACATAAATACGACGATCAAACTTTTCAAATTTAAATTTTATATTGATTCCCTCAATAAACAATATAAAATAAATTCACCGACATCTCAAGCACCGTGAATTTGTATGCCACGTTAGTGTGGACGTATACAAACTCGAATATTTGCAAGACAAGGTTTTACCCATTAATTCCATACGTCATAATTAACCTTATGACTCAATGATTAATAGTCGGTTGTCCTTTAGCCATGCAATTTAATGGCAGTGACTCCGTTGGGGATGATACATATTAATTGCACCTAAGTGTATACCATTATTCTATATTAAGTACGTTACCCAAGTTTGTGTGTCTTACAGTTGGAGAAGTCCACACGCCCTCAAATAATTTTCTATAATCATCAATTATTAATTTGTACAAGTGATCCGCAAATAAAACTCATCCGTTGGGGAGGAAGGCACTATAGCCGGCTCATAAGCTCACTTGCATCACATTACAAATAATAATTATTTAATGAAATTTATTCCAGTGATCCACAAATAAAACTCATTCGTTTGGGAGGAAGGCACTAAAATCGACTTATAAGATTACTTACATCACTTAATAAATCAACTATGGAGGCCGTGGGTGTTGGATTGTATACTAAAAGTCTAGTTTTAGTATGAACAATGTTATAACAATTAATTTGAAATGAGAATCATATGATCAAATGATTGCATCTTATAATTTATTTATATGAACGATGCAATAGTCCACTTACTTTATGCTGTAGATAATATGTTGTGCGACAACACGCAAAGGATCATATTATCGGTTTTCTTATAAAGTATAAACAGATGCTCACAACCGAGATAGACGGGGACTCTCTATTGGGATAATTGTAGTGTGGTTGGTATTAGCTTGTCTTGGCTATAGAATCACATTAGTGCACTTTGTGTGTATTGAGCAGGACCGCTTGAGATCGTTCGACTTATACTGACTTATAGGAGAACTTGATCTCAATTATTATGGATGTTCGTGCTCTAAATCCCTATACAATAACCTCGATATGTAAGGCAGTATGTATTTTTTTGATTCATCAATGGGTGAGATTTATATGTAATTAAATCAACAAACTCGGTAAGTTGGGAAATAGTGCTGTCTTTATGGTGTGCTGTTGATTGTAGAAGGAATCCGTGTCCATTATAGGTTGATGATGTCCCCTTGAGGAGCTCATAAGGATTATCATGTAAACCCTGCAGGTGTTATTCCGGCGTGATAATGAGGTTGAGTGGTACTACTCTCGGATGAGATATTAATTAATGGAGTTGTCAGTAACTTAATTAATTAATGGGCATTGTATATCTTAAACATGGGGAGACTAACGAGCTCATAATAAGAAGGAGCCCATAACGTAATTATGGGATAAGAACGGCAGTGCAGTAATAATATTTTAGTGGTATATATTATTATTATTGGACTTAAGTGAAAGCTTTAGGCTAAGCTTGGATACTTAAGCCCAATGGAGGCCCAACTCTAATTTCTCCTCCTGGTCCCTGCTGTAGCCCATATATAAGTCATCTCAGCTGTCCGAAAACCCTAATCTATGAGATTAATCATGCCTAACACTGTGAAGAGGGTGAGAAAACAGCAGAATGAGAAGATCTCGAAGATCGTCGCCCACACGACGTCGAGATTGGACTTGGGAATACAGAAGACTGGAAGGTTGTTTGCTGCTGCTGTCTGCCATATTCTACGATTTTTATAAAATCTTATAGTCATCGGAACAGGATGTGTAAATATTGAAGGAAAGCCACGGAAGAGAGAATCGTTTTGGCGCATAGATCACTCAAATCCGACATCGGATGAGAGAGTTATGCCCAAAACGGTGAGGCTGCGCAGGCTGGTGGCAAGAATTCATCGTTTTCAATATACCCTGGTGAAAGGTAATACGTTTTTTGTTTACTTGCTTCCGGTGCTTGTTAGAAACGTATGGAACCCTAATAGTTCACGTTAACCAAACGATCGAACGCCAACAGTGGGATCATGACCAATCCCTCTCCCACTTAGTTATTAACAAGAGAGTTTTTGTATGCATACAATATAACATATATAATTATGCAAATAAATATGCTATTATTATGGCAAATAAGGCAGTAAATCAAATAGCACATATTTCCAAATATATAATAATAATTAACAAATAAAATAATTATAAAAAAATTGCCAAATATAAAGGGATGACTTGGTCAACTAATCAAGCAATTAAAACTTGCACAAGAAGTAAGAAAACTTGTAGCCCAAGCCTAACTCCCCACTCACGGACACACTGCCACCCAAAACAGCCTCCTGTACCGGTGCCATCTCAGCATGGCCACTGCCCGCTGGGAACGAACATGGTTCGCCGGAAAATGCTCATCCCTTTACTCCCCGGTGATCCACGTCAGCTGCACCCAGAAATACCCAACGCTGGACATACACCATCGCCGGAAACCGCATGCTCCATGCTCGCGATCGTCATCCATCACACGGCAGGAGAAGGCTGGCGCATGTCAACATGCCCGTCAATGCTATGCCATCAACGTCGGAGCTTGTCCCTATCAACTGCATGCAGCCTCCGTACTAGCCCAGAAAAACTCCCACCGGCGACGTTTCCAGCTCACGCTTAACGCCGTGTCCAGCAAATTTCCAGCGTTCAGCTGCTACCCACGATAATTAATACAGCAAAGTCACATAGCAATCGCCGCTACCATGCTACCCTACGAACAATAAAAAACCACCGTCGCACGTGTCCAGGCTTACTGTCGTGATCCGCCATCAGGCTGCCGCGAACCAAGACGAAACTCCTCCAGACCTGGTCGAAAAATGAGTGGGACTCGATCGGAATCCTACCTGGACTCACCCAGAATCATGACAGTCCCGATCGGCTATTGCATCACACTCAGAGAAGCTGCAGACACGATCAGCACAGTCGCTTCGACATCGCCAAATGCTTTCTGTTGGGTGGATGCGGTCGTCCTCATCATCGCGCTGGTTGACGTCGTCGGAGCTTCGCCGAAGGTGGTGGAACGAGGTGCTCAGATTTCCTCTCAACAACTCACAAAGAATCGTGTCACTGCCCACTCCTTAGGGTTCACCAATTAGGGGATGATAAGGGCTTGTGGTGTAATGAAGACCAACACTTTGGGCCAACATAGACCCAATGGGACCAACAAATCTCCACCTTGGCCCAAATCATCCACCTTCGTGATCAAAAAATTTAGGAATTCATCATCGCACCTTTCCCCGGACACCTGCAAAATGGAAAAACACAAAGTTAGATGCAAGATCCAGAAATTGACAAACACAAAGTAAGTCACACAAGATTGACACAGTCACAAAAGGCACATTATCACAAAGATAAAAGAATAGAGAACAAAGCTCTAAAACACAAAGTTCACATAGTGCAATCACATAGATTAGAACTTACAGTTCTCACGACACACAAGCAATTCACATAGAAAGCAATAACCTAAGCACAAAGCTAACATAAGATCACTTAGATCATGAATACACAATTCGTAACTTTATCACCAAGAATGGAATACAAAATTCCCAAGATACACAATCTAATCACAAAGAAACACAAGCTTGCTATCACATAACGTCACATAGACACTCCATAAAGAAGCACACACAGTTAACAACAATCAAATGTTACTCCACATTTGAAAGCACACAACATGCTCCACCTCACTAAGAGAAATAAATAAGCATGTAAACAACGCAAGTTTAACACATAAATAAGCACACAATAAGAAAACACATTTCTAACAAGTTTTCACACAAAGAAAACACAAACAAGATAAGAAAAACATTTTTTTTTCAAAGCCATTTAAACACACAAGTTAAAGGCTCAAGCAATTCACACAAGCACAACTAGTAAACCTCACCATAACACTCAGTTTCAGTCACAACATTGGCTTGTTCACTAGATTTATCCTTCTTGGGGGTGGGGACATTTGTTAGCATAATGGACACGCTCATTACAATTATAGCATCTACGATTCTTAGCCTTAAACTTATTATTATGCCTTCCCTTAACAAACATAGCACCCCCATAATTCTTATCACCCCCATTGTGATTTAAATCATGCTCTTTGCTTTTTAAGGCATTAACCACCATATCTAGAGTAACATCATCACGACCATACTTAATAGCAGATTTGACATCACAATAAGATTCAGGAATAGTATTTAACAAGATAATGGGGGAATACTCATCAATGTGCTTATCACCAGATTGCTTAATATCAATAATGAGCTTTGTAAACATGTCCAAGTTTTCATCAATGTCCTTATTCAAATCCAATTTGAAACTGAAAACTTTTTCAAGCAAGAACATCCTACTAGGCAAAGATGACACATTGAACAATTCATCCAACTTTTTCCACATCTTTTCAGCAGACTCAAATTGACCAACCTTTCTTATCACAGAGTCAGAGAGATTTAAAGTAATGGATGACAAAGCAAGTTCATTCATTTCAGTTTTCTTATCTTCAGTTACAGTGGCAGCATGCGTTTTATCAATGGCCTTATAAACACGTTGTTGAACCAAAACATATTTTATTTTTTGTTTCCAAATTTTGAAATCAGTTTTACCATCAAAAGGAGTCATGCCAAAGGAATTGGAAGCCATTCTTTAAGCACAAAGCAAAAAACCACACCACACGAAGAAATGAACTGACAATCAAGAGTACACACAACGGAAGCAAGATAACAAATATCACAGAAAAATCTCACAAAGAGAGGACCAACCGCCTCAAAGCATCACAAAGGAGGACCAACCGCCTCAGGGTATCACAAAGATATATCTAAGTTAGAAAATAGAATAAATCTATAACAAAGAGGATGAGCGAAACTCCCCTATCGCCGAGGGTCAGAACTGATCTGACCGGAACTGGTAGGGGCGGCGGCCGGCGGTGGTCAGCAGGCGGCCAGAGGACGGTCAGCGTTGGAGGTCGACTGGAACCCTTCAGCGGCGGTTGTGCTGCTATCTGAACCACCGGCGGCTGGAAGCCTAGCGGCGGCGACGGTGGCTGGCGGATGGCGGCTGTGGGCTGCAGGTCACGACAGATCTAGCGGCGAAAGGCTGGCGGATGGCGGCGCGCGAACGAGCAGCGCGACGTTGATGGGCGGTGGCGGCGGCTGGCTGGAGGCAACGAGCTGACTGACTGGCGGCGGTGTTCAGCAGCTGGCGGCGACGGTCAAACCTGATCTGACCAAAACAGCGGCTGGCGATGGTGGACGGCGACTGGTCTGACCGCGATGGCAGACGCGCATCCCTCGCGAATAGATCGCGTTCCCGGTGGTCAGTGAATGGGAGAGCAGGTCCGACGAGCTGAGGTGACCTCCGACGGATGGCGGTCGAGCAGTGGCGGACTGTAGTAATTGACGGTGGCGCACAGCAGCACTGGACGGGCAGCGATGATGGACGGACGACCAAGCTCTTATACCACTGTTGGGTGGATGCGGTCGTCCTCGTTGTCGCGCTGGTTGACGTCGCCGGAGCTTCACCGGAGGTGGTGGAACGAGGTGCTCAGATTTTCTCTCAACAATTCACAAAGAATCGTGTCACTGCCCACTCCCTAGGGTTCACCAATTAGTGGATGATAAGGGCTTGTGGTGTAATGAAGACCAACACTTTGGGCCAACATAGGCCCAATGGGCCCAACACTTTCTGTCAGCCGGCCAGCGCTACCGAGGCTTGCTGATCGGCGTTAAAATCCAACCACCCTCATCGCTTATCTGCATATTTAACTAGCATCGCCGTTCACTGCAACTGCCGTGAGGTCGCCTTTCACCAGTCCACTGATCAGCAGCATGTCATCATCGTTCATGGCATCGCCAGCCATCGTTGCGACGTGATCCAGCCCCTGCATCTATCACGACGTCTTTGTCCACTCTTCGTCCGACAGGCCCAGCGTTCAAGCCTTGCGACAAGACTCTACCAAGACTCGATATGACCCGATCGAAAAACTCATGCAGACTCACTTGGAACCTTGATATGACTTGCCAGGAACTGGCGCGACTGAGACGTGTCACGCACCAGGCGACTATCGTGCACGCCAGGCTCCAACCGTGCATCACGCGCCGGCCAATCTCTGACCAAACACCCATGCGTATGACTTGTACCAGTCATCAACGGTTTTGCCGCCAGTGTCACTCGCCTGCCGCCCACACCAGTCCCGTTCAACGGCACAGCCTCCTTCTAACCAACAGCCGACAACACAGCTAGTCCAGCGGGAGTTCTCCGCACCCCCAGCATCGCCTCTGCAGCCATCGACCAAGTCGCCATGATCAAGACGTGCGAGAAGTTTATACATCCAGCAGTGTCGTGCCTCATCGTTTAACACGTTGTCTTTCATCACGGATCATCCGCCAACAAAACACTTTCACCAGCGCGGTGCAACAATGATCAAATTCATCCATCGCCGCGAATCATGATACCGTGAAGCGTCGATCATCACCAACAAGATTTGTCATATGATTGAATTTAGGATTTTTCATCAATTACATGTAGGGTTTTCACAGGATATCCATCGATTACTCAATAAACCAAAACCATAATATATTCATGTGATTCTATTCCATGTATAAACACATAAACACATAAACCCTAGCCTAACGTGTCACGTTTAGCCATAGAACCTACGCTCTGATACCAATTGTTGGTGTTTGGATCTTTTGATTAATGTGAACCCTTAGAGTTCCATGCAATTCTATAGCAGCGGAAGCATAAGTGTAGAATCGAATTACCTTTCACCAAGGTTGATGTAGAGGTTGAATTCTCGCCGGAAGCCTGTGCAGCCTCACGACTTTGGGCATAACTTCCTCATCCGATCTCCGATTTGAGTGATCTATACGCCAAAACGATCCTCTCTTCAGTGGCTTTCTATCAGTATATCACACGTTCAGTTTGGACTTATGTACAATTTTATAAAAATCGTGGAAGTTGACTGACAGAAACAGTAAACGACCTTCCGGTCTTCTATTGTATTCCTAAGCCACGTCTTGACGTTCGTGTGGGCAACGATCTACAAGATGAACTCAATCTACAACCCTAATATATCTTTCACATATTTAGGTGTGTGATTCAGATATCCAGATTGATTAGATTTGCTATTATATAGGCTACAACAGGGACCAGGAGGAGAAATTAGGGTTTGGGCCTCCCATTGGGCTTAAGCATCCAAGTTTAGCCCAAAACTTATACTTAAGTCCAATAATAATAAATCATTCCACTAAAAAAATATTATTGCACTGCCACCCTAATCCCAAATTACATTTATGGGCTCCTTCTTATTATGAGCCCGTTAATCTCCCCGTGTTTAAGATTCAATGCCCATTAATTAATTAAGTTACTGACAACTCCATTAATTAATATAATTACCAAGAGTAGTACCACTCAATCTTATTATCATGCCATAATAAATCTACCTGTAGGGTTTACATGATAATCATTATGAGCTCCTCAAGGGGACATCATCAACCAATTCCGATAGGACACGGATTTCTTCTACAATCAACAGCACACCATAGAGACAACACCATCTCCCAACTCACCGAGCATATTGATTTAACTATTAAATCTCACCCATTGATGAATTAGAAAAATAAATACTGACTTACGTGTCGAGGTTATTGTATAGGGATTAAGAGTACGAACTTCCATAATAACAGAGATCAAGTTCTATTATATAGTCAGTATAAAATCGAACGATCTCAACAACGGTCCTATTCAATACACAAAAAGCGCACTAGTACAATTTTATAGTCAAGACCGACTAAGGCCAAATCACACTACAACCATACCGATAGATAGTCCCCTTCTATCTCGGTTGTGAATATATGTTTATACTTTATAAGGAGCTGATAATATGATCTTCCGTGTGACGCCGCACACCATATTATCTACAAAATAAAGTAAATGGACTTTTGCAATAACTTAATTGCAAACGTGTAGTCACATGATTCTCATTTCAAATATTATCTAAACATTGTTCATACAAAAAACAAGACTTTTAGTATACAATCCAACAAAGCTGAGGCTAAGGATAAGAGTGAGATTTGAACATACGCCCAAGAAAGAATGGAAGCAGAAGAAGCCGACCAACATGTTGACTGGGCATAAGAAGAAGGAAGGTGGCATGGGACGACATCGATGAGGCAGAATTAAATGCCGACACGAGGATAAGGTCAGCCCTCGGTCTCGCCATCGACCTATTATAATCAGAGCCCATCACAATCACAGAATCATCATAAGTGCTAGCCGACCATAGACGACACGTATTCTGCATAAAGATAATATGTAAGTATCTCATCGTACATTCTACAGATAAGATTCATTGGAGGGACACGTGGCAAGACATTTCAACATCAAAGGGGACCATCCACCTAAAATATCTCCATTATAAGACAACGCATCTGTAGCATACAGGGGGGATTCAAACTTTACTTCAATTGGGTTTTTTGTTTATCACTTCTTCTTCTCCAACTCAACACCCACATGTATTTCTCTCTCTACAGATTCTCTCTCTAAAAATGTAATGTTTCTTCATAGAACTCTCAAATACAAATATGAATAATATGGAAAGGGCTCCAAATTTACGGGGCGACGAGGAAAATTACTTTGTTTGATGAGTCTGTTTTAGTGTCCGGTTAATCGCTACTTCAAGCTTAATTAATCTTATTCTAACCCGCTAAAAACGATCATCAACATCTGACATGAAGAGAAACTTTCTCTTTTGATCATCCACACTTATTTGAGAAACTTTCATTCATATAAAATCTTACCCTACCAAATAGCCTTCATTATATCCAAAATGTAAAGTTCATTTTGATCTTTGCAAGCCTATAACAATTAGAACTTCATCGATTGAGGAGGGGATATATCCTAAACAATTTGAGAGAGTAGAGTATAAATACATTCCGTATAAGGCTTAAGATTGAAGGTATATATAATTACTTGATATTTTCTTGACTTTGAGCATATTATAGTCTTGATTTGTAAATTTCTTTGAAGTAATAAGTCTTAATTTGATATATTTTATTTTGTAACTAGTGGACATGTTGTTGCTCTTATTTTCATAAATGTGGGTCTCTTGGTGAATCTTCCTACTTTTATTTCTTGTTGTTCAGGGATGAAAAACGGGTGAGTTTAGAGGTTTTGATTATTATCATATTATCCAAAATTTATCTTGTGTTTTGTGTTGGTTTTAGTGATTTAATCTCGTTTTTATAGCTATTAAAGTGTTGCTTAGCTATTATGAAGTAGTGATGTTGATTAAATGAAGAAATAATTGAGGAAAAGCTAAAGCGTACGAGGAAGTGAGAGTCGGGAAGCAAGAAATCATAACTGCTAAAAGGGTCGTACTTGACTCAAGTTCGGTAAGTACTCGCCCCGAGTTTTCTACTCAAGCGAGGGCCAACGATTTTAGAGGATGGATGCATTACTTCTTATCTAAGCCAGTAATATTTCATATGTGTAGACCTTCCAAATATCCTTTCACCATTTCTATTGTAGGTGATGAGTGATATTTTCATTAAAATTTTAGTGTCTTTTTATATGTGTTTTCGTATTATTTTATCCGTATTTTATGTGTTATTTGGTTGTGTTTTGTGTTTTTATTGAAATGTGTATGAATGAGCTTAAACCTATGATTTTCACTTTTTATTGGATGCTAGATATGATAAGGAAAGCACAGAAAAAAGCGGATCTAAATTCGGAGTTGAAACGAGAGAGAACGGGCAAAAACGGAAGAAGTAAAACAGGGCGTGCACCTACACGGGCCGTGTACGGAACACGGACCTGTAAGAAGTGACCGTGTGCGGACTCTAGAAGCACCAACTCGGCCATCCCTGTGGCCGAGTGCAGGACACGGACCGTGTGCAGGAACACGGGTCGTGCACCAAGCATGGCCCTGTCCAGAAAGCCGTGCGACAACGTCAGAAAACACAACACGGCCACCCCTATTTTTATGAAATTGTTGAGCTAATGGTGTTGTATGAGTTTTGAGTATGAATGAAGTGTAGTGGAAGCACAAATGGAGCTTGGAGCGAACGCTTTCCTTACCAAATGCCTATTGAGGGAGTACTCTACACCTTATCACTTTTAGTTGCTTGACATAATTTGATTTGGATTGATGTGATTTGCATGCTACTTCATTTGTTATGTTTTTGGGAGGTTTCCTTTTCAATAAGGTTGTTATGAATGTGAGCTTAAATGTCATGGATGATATAGAATGTGTGCTTTATTGTTAATGATGGTGATTTTTGTTTTTGCATGTTATGTGTTTTTGGTTGTTTATTGTTTGTTGAGTCTTTATTTTATGTTTTGTGTGTTTTCTTATTTTTGTCTTGGTATGTTTGGTGGTTTGTTTAGGGAGGTTGTGAGTCATTTTTGAATATGAGTGATGATATATTGTGGTAGTAAGTGATGACAAGTTATGATTAAGAATCTCTACACTTTCGAATTGTGACATGTTTTACTTAACTTGTTCAATTTTGAGATGAATGTGGTGTAATAAGTCTTAAGGTCCAATGCATAAGCTTGTGAGCATTTGAGCCTCAACCGTGCATACATGGTCTTTCCTTCATGAGTGGATCGATTGAGTTTGATAAGCTAGAACTTGCTCAAGGACTATAGGAACGAGCCCGATTGTGGAGATTAGTGAAATGATCTTAGGCCATCCTTGTTATTCATAGTCATTGCCATATATTTTCCTACCATGTATATCATCCCTAGTTAACCACTTTGAGCCTATAAGCCTTTTTATTGTGAACATAGCACATTACAAGCCTTGATTACCCTCTTAAACCTTATATATATACCCTTTGTATGGGTGATTGAGGAGATGGTGGCTAGAAAGATTTGATGAGGAAGAAAAAGAAGAAAAAGAAATGGTAAATAAATAAGAAAAAGGATGAAAAGAGCAAAATGAAGAATGCACATGCAACCTCAAAACAAGAAATATGAGCTAAGCAACAATAATATGCTCAAGTACTTAAAAATCCAAAGAAGGAAGCATGAATCATAAGAAGCTCAAGAAATCCAAGGAAAGTTGATGAGTAGAGCTTGTTAGTACCAAAGACAAGAAAGGAAGAAAGAAAAGTGAAGAAGTTGAGGAAGTTGATCATCTCTTCGATTACTTACACTTGTTTAGTCACTATTACCTATATTCTTCCTACCCTACCAAAGAGCCTATCATTACATCCTTAATTAAAGACCTTTTTGATCACTAATGGAAACTTTGGTGGTTTGTGAATGTAGTCCACGAGCAAGCTTATAGCGAGTTGAGTCAATCGATTAATGAGTGTTGATTTACCTTACTTTAAAGAGTGTTGAGAGACATTGATATCCTATGTGAGGCTTGGACTAAAAGGGACTATATTACACTTTTATTCTCTTTAGATTGAACTTGTTATTTTTTCATGTTATGAGTTTAATGTTGTAGGATGCTTTAGCATAGTTTGTAATTCTTATTATTATTAATGTGTTATTGCTTATGTTCGTTTAGTCTTTTCCTAGGTGAAAATCCCACCCCTTGGTTTATCATTTTCATTGTTCGGGGACGCACAACACTTTAAGTTTGGGGGTGTGATGAGTGATATTTTCATTAAAATTTTAGTGTCTTTTTATATGTGTTTTCGTATTATTTTATCCGTATTTTATGTGTTATTTGGTTGTGTTTTGTGTTTTATTGAAATGTGTATGAATGAGCTTAAACATATGATTTTCACTTTTTATTGGATGCTAGATATGATAAGGAAGACATAGGAAAAAGCGGATCTAAATTCGGAGTTGAAACGAGGGAGAACGGGCAAAAACGGAAGAAGTAAAACAGGGCGTGCACCTACACGGGCCGTCTACGGAACACGGCCCTGTAAGAAGTGACCATGTGCGGACGCTAGAAGCACCAACTCGGCCATCCCTGTGGCCGAGTGCAGGACACGGACCGTGTGCAGGAACACGAACCGTGCACCAAGCACGGCCCTGTCTAGAAAGTCGTGCGACAACGTCAGAAAATACAACACGGCCACCCCTGTGGCCGTGTGCTGCGCACGAGCTGTGTTACAGCACACGAGCCGTGTAGGTGTCAAAACTGCTAAAATTTCCAGAAACTTCTAGAAGCTTCCCAAGGAGTATAAATACTCATTTATTCAACAATTGAAAAGGGGAGATCCGAATTCCACCTTTCCACACACACATCACACACAATTCTCTCCATTTTACACCATCATCTTCATTCATTCACCATCCTTTGGATCTACCATCATCCAACCATCAAAATCATTATCCAATTGAAGAAAAGAAGCAAGGAAGAGAGGAAGATAACAAGGGAAGGAAGGAAATCACCATTGAAGTGACATCAAGGGAGTTTCCATTCATTTCTTGTATTAAACCTCATAGCTTCATCATGTTTTGTAAGGATCTTAATGTCTATGTTCATTTCCTTCTTAATATGGTAGGCTAATCTCCCTTGTGAGATTAGCAACATGAGAGTTGTTGGATAATTTTGGGGATTTGTGTATTTAAATTCATATATTGATTGGATCTATGATTTTCTACCATTGATTATTAATTGCTTGAATTGTATTGATGATTTGTGTGTTTGTTGTTCTAGATATGTGATTAGATTGAGAAATCTATTACATGCTTAGGATAATTAAGTGAATCATTTCATTAAACACTTCATGTGCATTATAGATTGTGAAGAGATTGAGAAGTCCTTCATAGTTTAGAACCCTTTGGTAGGACATGTGATTGGTTTGATCGAGAGATTGATTAATTGTGTGAAGGGACTCTCATTTAAGCTTAGTACCTAGTTGGAATTGTTTAAGTGAAAACCAATCCATTGAGCTATTTGATATTCATATCCTATCCATTGTGTGTAAAAAAATTATTATTTTATGTATAAAGTAAGAAAGAGAATAAGTATTTTAATTAATTTAATGAAAAGGGTGTGTAAAATTATTGGAATGTGTAAAAAAATGAGTATTATATTGGGATGTGTAGAGTTATTTTAATTTATTTCCTATCGAGTTAATATAAACATTATTAAAGTCCACTAATTACACTTATGCGGGACTGTTTTTCTTTTAAGCCCGTTAATAAAAAATGAAAGTCCTTATGGAGATATGCAAACATAATAGGAGCGATTAGATTCGAATTTACCCATTAACACAACCTTAAAGTTTTAACACGCTAGACTTAGTTTATTAGCATAAAGATCTTAGAGCATTTGCATATTGGCTTAGAGTATTAACATATATTTCCTCCGTCCCCAAAAGTATTTCACACTTTCCTTTTTCATCCATCCCACAAAGTATTTCACACTTTACTTTTGCTAAAAATAGTAAAAAATACACTATAACAATACCTACTTTTTACACACATCCCAATATAATACTCATTTTTTTACACATTCCAATAACTTTACACACCCTTTTCATTAAATTAATTAAAATATTTCTTCTCTTTCTTACTTTATACATAAAATAATATTTTTTTCTTAAACTCTGCGCACAACAATACGTGAAGTAATTCGGGGGACGTAGGGAGTATACTTTTATGTGTTAAATTCTCAATAAAAATATTAGCACATTGGTGTTAGAGTATTACCACATTGGCACTAAGTAGTTACACATTAACCAAGGAGTATAAGCGCATAGTCCTTGAGTATTAGCACATTGTCCTAAAGAGTATTAACATTTTGACTCGACTAGATCCTTGCCTTGAGTTGAGGATTGCAACATTTTTTCGAAAATATAATTTTATTTTATATTTTTTTTGTAATTTTACCTACTTGTTAATACGCTATTCTACGTTTGTTGATATTTTATGTGCATAATGTTGATTCTTTTGCAAAATGATACATCATCTTGCAAAATTCACATTTAAATGGTGCTATAATATTTGGCTAAAACTTTCGTACCCTGGAGACACCGTACGCTAAGATACCCTTTAGTATTAAATGATATATCATTTAGTATAAGGACGTGTACCTTTTGTTTCCTGAAAAAAAAATTCATGAAAGTGTATACCCTTTTAAACAAAATGTTGTGCCCTTATTAATACACCTTTTAGAACAAAATGTTGTACCTTTACACAACGTGTGCACCTCCTGGGGACACAAAAACCAACTCATAATATTTTATCTTATACCTCTCTTAATGAGAGATGTGGTCTTAATTAGTTGTTATGTATTTTACTTCCTATATTACGTCGCACACAATTTATTCAGAGGGTATATATAATATATAGCTAGGTATGTGATGAGTATTGATTTTCACTACTAACTAAAATTTAGATCATTAAAAATATGTTGCCGGCCGATGATGAGGAATGAGACCAGAATATTCTCAAGTATCATTCTTAGTAACAAATACTAGAAACATGAGAAGAAAGAGTTAAACTCAGTGTATATATGATCTCATTTCCAGCAATCAATAAAGAAATTAATCCAACTAAAGATCAAATCAACAAACAATGAGCAATCGCAAGGATGTGTTGATCACAGGCTGTGCCAAGGGCGGAATCGGGTACGAATACTGCAAGGCCTTCGCCGATCACAACTGCAACGTCTTCGCCTCCGACGTCTCCCGTCGGATGCACGACCTCACCGACTTACAGTCCGACCGAATCGAGACGTTGGAGCTGGACGTGTCCTCCGATGAGAGCGTCGCCGCGGCTATAAGTGACATGATCTCCCGACGCGGGAAAATCGACGTTTTGATCAACAATGCCGGGGTGGGGAGCACGGGTCCTCTAGCCGAGCTCCCATTAGACGTGATCAAAAAGGCGTACGAGATTAATGCGCTCGGGCAGCTCCGGGTGGTGCAACGAGTGGTGCCCCACATGGTGGCCCGAGGCGGCGGAGTCATAGTCAATATCGGGAGTGTCGTGGGAAAAGTACCCACACCGTGGGCCGGGTCGTACTGCGCGAGCAAGGCGTACGTGCACGCCATGTCGCACGCGCTTCGGGTCGAGCTCAAGCCTTTCAACATCGACGTCGTTTTGGTGCATCCCGGCGCTGTGAAATCGAATTTTGGGAGCAATGCGATGGATGGATTGAAGGTGAATGAATGGAAGATTTATAAGGGCTTCGAGGAGTCCATATTGGAGAGAGCAAGAGCATCTCAGAGTGGGAAATCGACGGATGGGGAAGTGTTTGCAAGGCATGTGGCGAGTAAGGTGTTGAGTTTGAACCCTCCTAAGACAATCACGTTTGGACACATGACAACATTGTTTAACTTACTTTCATGGTCTCCCCTTTGGGTAAGAGATTTATTTTTCACCAAACGATTTAGGTTAAACAAGGTGGTTTTGTAAACTTGGCAAAGTATTTCATGCACTTGCAAATGTCATAATACATAACAAGGGTTTAATGTATATTTTTAGCAAGTTGATTTCCCTGTTACATTTTCGGTGTTCCACAACATAAAAAAACTATACCCTACAAATGACTAATAAACCCTTGGGGCAAGCATTGAATTTTGGGCATTGATCATGCCACGTGGCAATCATTTAATTAGTGGAATAGGAGATGAAACACCATTATGTAACAGGTGATCCCATTCCTATTTTTAGAGTTAATACGCAAAATTACCCAATTTAATTAAGTGGAACTTGGACAATTTTAAAATTTATCGACGAGTGCATCTCAAACTCTATTTTTCGGCGGCATTTAGTAATTTCAAGCGATAAAAGGATCAAAATTAGAGAAAATGAATTAAAATCGTACAAACATAGAGAATCAATTTAGCAAACTTGAAGACTAAATTTAGATTATGCGAAATGTAGAGAATCAATTTTGATATTTTCCCTGATAAATTCGTTCACACATAAATATTTTCCTCTCTTAAAATCTAGGAATAAATCACACGAACGATATCTAGAGAATCCATAATTCATTTCCAAGACTTAGACTTGTGTTCCAACTTAGGAAGACCAACAAACATATGTCTCACTCAAATGCATCTAAGTCACATAAAAAACCACCTTGACAACCACATTATACACCCACAAATAGCTAGAACACCTTTCTAGCTAATGAATTAATTGACAAGTTTAGCATTAGATTCTACAGACCATGGAGTTGATATCATGTTGTCTCAATGGACCAACTGGGTGTGACACACACACACACACACACACATATACATATTCACCCTTTGGAGATAGTTGAATAAGAGGTGAGGAATGTTAAGATTATAGAGACCACAAAATATTGATGGTCCCATTGATTGATTTGGACAATGAATAAAGTAATACATAAGATTGGTGTTTGAATTTGATCTACCCCCTACAGAATGTTGATCTAATGGGGCTCATGCTGGACTCTAGTTACCATCCCCATGCCCACTATCTCATTCTTAGCTATTCTTCTGCTTCCTTTGGTTTCTTCTATGCCAACTCCTAGGACCACTTTTTGCATTCTATCATGAGTGCTCGAGGGTATAATGGACTGAAAATATTACTCCATGCGTTTTCTTCGAGTACATAAGTTTGATGTAAGAATTGTGTGAGATTGAGAGTGATGAAGTAGTTTTCATAAAATAATCTACTTATGATCAAACTCCTCATAAATTGAAATTCATATTATTGACTTTGGATCAAACTAATAATGTTTATGTATCATCTCATCCAAAATTTCTATATATTTTAAAATTTCTTACTCCCTCTGTTCAATAAAGATAAAGAAATTCACCGTTACCGTAAATATGGAATTCTAAAATAATATGCTTTTTTACTTGCTTTCTATCCCATAAAAAGTTCATAGTTATTATAAATACAAAGTTCTAAAAAAGTTATTTTTTTACTTACTTTTAGGAGTAGTTTGGCATTTTTAGGTAATAAATACTCCCTCCGTCCCCTTGAAAGGTACTCGTTTGCTGTTTGCACGTGGAAGGTTCTAAGGTCTTTATTTGCTTTTTGCATGTAAATTAAGGAGTATTATTATTATAGATAAGGTGGATAATTGTATTAGAGGGAAGTGGTGGGCCATATTGTGTATTTTCTTTATTAAATAGAGGAAATTGATGTTTTTGAAGCGGATGCCAGGAATAGTGAAATGAATATCTTTCAAGGGGACGGAGGGAGTAAATTATAAAGTAAGTTATGCGAGTTGTAAAGTGGACAATTAATTGTTACTTTTTATTAAAAATATTATCACTTTTTTTTTAAATGTTATCGCTTTTCATTTATATTCTAAATTGTTCATAAAATATTTTCAACACCATTATCATTTTTTATTAATTAAGCATTACTTCTCATTAAAAATATTATCAATTTTTATTCATTTTATAAAATGACTCTCGTGAAATAGTCTTAACACAAGTCTTTTTACCCAATTATATTTGGGTCCATGGAGTAACATCCTTGTATTCGGTTGCAACTAAACTTTGTCTTTTAATATTGGGTAATTTTAGGGTGTACCGTTAGGATTTATAGCTTTAATTTAGAGTATAATAGTAATTATTTAGTGTAAAAATTAAGTTAGTTATTAATTTAAAAATCTAAAAATGAAAATTAAAAGCATAAAATCCAACTTTTTAGATCTTATAGATACCTTTATAACAAGTGCAACTTACTAAGAGTATTCTTTTACATTTCAATCTCAGGATTTGATTCAAATTAATAAAGAATATACATTTTAATTAATAATTTTTTTTTAATTAAAAATGTCAGTTTAAATATGAAGAATATTAATATTTGATTAAAAAGATTATAAAATTACTCTCTCTATCCGTCTTTAAAATTTTTTATTTTTTTTCCAATTTTTGTGTCTAATCCAAATGATATCATTTTTTTAAAAAAAATAAAAATAGTCCACTCATAGTTCATTACTTTTTGCTACACAACTACTTCATTATACATAAAATAGTAACATTATTTAATCTATGTGAAAAAAAATTATAAAAAAAATTATAGGCAGATGGATGTAAGATTTAATTTTATATTGAAGAATAAAACATTTAATATATAAAATTAAATTTGAATGCAGATCACTAAACTTTGCCTTTTAATATTGTTTAACATTTCACTCTCAGGATTTGAATCAAATTTGCAACCGTATGATATAAATCGAAACCGATTGAGAGTATGTATTTGTGTTGGGATAAACACACGAATAATCAAATAATAAACTATTCGTCTACGCAGCGGAATGATCAATTATCCCTCTCTTGTGTGAATCTAGCAGGAAACAATCCTAATAATATAATGCACGATAAAGCAAGCAATCAACAACGCACAACACAAGCAATTTAACGTGGAAAACCTCCTCAATGTGAGAAGGTAAAAAACCACGGGACCGAAGCCCACCAAACACTTCACTATGAGACAAAAAATCCAAGAGTTACAATCTGCCACCACAGATGAACTACCACAAACGTATCAAGACAATCAATACTTGATAACAAACAACGAGATTAGAAAGACCTCACCAAACTACGCAAACTGACGTTCTGAGTTCGCAACTGTAGAACCATTAGAATCCGATCTCCACCGTCCAGAATCAACCTCTGTGAGTCCTGAACGTGCTGTCCAAATTACAGCTCGATCCAACGGTTAGTTTGTGAGAAACAACTCTTTCTCTTCGACTGCGCAGAACAAAATCGCCCAGAAAATTGGCTTCTGTTTTCGGCGATTCCCGTCAACTCAAAGCTCCAAACACGATCTCCACCGTTCAAAATGTACCTCCACAAGTTCCAAACGTGCTGACCAAAATTTAGCTCGATCCAACGGTTGAAACTCCGGTTATTGCCTCTGCAATATCACTGCGCTGGATTTTCTCTCAAAAACGTGAATTGTGTTTTTGCCCTCTTTTTCTTCTTTCTTCCGTCAATGACTTACGGGACAAGATAAAACCAAGTATCGGGCCTACTTGGGCTAACCTAACATTGTTGGCTATTGGGCTCTTCACATATTTGGAAACCCAACCCAACAAATCTCCCCCTTTCCGATTATGTGGAGAGACTAGCCATTCCGGCTATCACACGACATACCTCGAGCTTATCTCTAGGCAATGCCTTCGTCATCATGTCAGCACCATTATCATCTGTATGAATCTTTTCAAGCTCAAGCAACTTATCATTGATGACATCCCTCATCCAATGATATCTCACATGAATATGCTTCGATCTTGAATGAAATGCAGCATTCTTGCTGAGATGGATAGCACTCTGACTATCACAAAATACTACATACCTCTGTTGCTTCAATCCAATCTCCTCCATAAACCTTTTGAACCATAACACCTCTTTACATGCTTCCGTTGCAGCAATGTACTCCGATTCTGTTGTGGAGAGTGCAACACACTTTTGCAATCTTGATTGCCATGACACAGCGCCACCTGCGAATGTCACTAGGTAAGCAGAAATCGATTTTCTGGTGTCCACATCAGATCCCATATCTGAATCGGTATAGCCAACTAACTCGGGCTTCCTACCTCCAAAGGTGAGTCTCAAACTAGACGTACCTCGTAGATACCTCATTATCCACTTCACAGCATTCCAATGCTCCTTTCCCGGATTAGACAAATAACGGCTAACAACACCAACTGCATGAGCTATGCCAGGCCTCGTACACACCATTGCATACATCAAGCTTCCCACAGCTGAAGCATATGGGACTCTTCTCATTGCTTCCTTCTCTTCATCGGTTGAAGGACTATGATGAGCACCAAGCTTAAAATGAGTGGCAATAGGAGAACTAACCACTTTAGCTTTGCTCATATTAAATTTCTCAAGCACTTTCTCAATATACTTCTCCTGTGACAAGTGCAGCTTCTTGTTTGCTCTATCTCGGGTGATGTTGATACCAAGGATTTTCTTTGCTGGTCCCAAATCCTTCATGGCAAAGGATTTGCTCAACTGTTTCTTCAACCTGTCAATTCTTGAAACATTCCTGCCAACAATCAATATATCATCAACATACAGCAATAATATAATGAAATCATCATCCGAGAACTTCTGAACAAACACACAATGATCAGAAATAGTCTTCTGGTAGCCTTGCTCCCCCATAACTGACTCAAATTTCTGATACCACAATCTAGGTGCTTGCTTCAAACCATAGAGACTTTTCTTCAGTTTGCATACATGGTCTTCTTTTCCCTTCACCTTGAAACCTTCAGGTTGCACCATGTAAATCCCTTTATCTAGCTCACCATGAAGAAAAGCAGTTTTGACATCCATCTGCTCAATCTCCAAGTCAAGACTAGCAGCCAAACCAAGCACAAAACGGATAGAAGACATTTTGACAACCGGAGAGAAAATTTCTTCAAAATCAACTCCCTCTTTCTGACTGAAACCTTTAACAACCAATCTAGCTTTGAATCGAGGCTTTGAGGTGTGCTCATCTTGTTTTATCCTGTACACCCACTTGTTTTTCAAAGCATGCTTCCCCTTTGGTAGTTTCACCAGATCAAATGTGTCATTTTCATGCAAGGACTTCATCTCATCTTGCATTCCTTCCAACCATTCATTCCTGTGTTCTCCACGAACTGCTTCTCCATAGCATTCAGGCTCTCCCCCATCGGTCAAGAGCACATACTGATCAGGAGGATACATCCTAGAAGGTACATGAGCTCTACTACTTCTTCTAGGTGGTTCTTGAACTTCCTGTTCTGGAACATCAGGTGGTTGCGGCTGATCGATATCCTCTTCATCATGCAAAGGATGATCGACATGCTCATCATTACCAAAATCAGGCTGATCCTGATTCTCCTCTTCAGCTTCTACTTGACCTTGACCATGAGGAACAATTTTCAAGTCAATCAAGTCATCACCAGGTGTAGAAACTGAGCTATCCGTCTTCTCAATGTCTCTTATGGTTTGATCCTCAACAAACACAACATCCCGACTTCTGACAAGCTTCTTCTCCACGGGATCATAAAGTCTGTAACCAAACTCATCTTGGCCATAACCAAGAAACACACACTGTCGAGTCTTCATATCCAACTTAGACCTCTCATCTTTGGGAATATGCACAAATGCCTTACATCCAAAGACCCGTAAATGATTATAGGAAATATCTTTTCCTGACCAGACTCTATCTGGAACATCAAAGTCTAAAGGAACACACGGAGTAAGATTTAAAACATGTACAACAGTACTCAGAGCCTCACCCCAAAATGATGAAGACAATCCTGCTTCTAATAGCAGACATCTTACTCTCTCGACCAATGTTCTGTTCATCCTTTCTGCAAGACCATTCAACTGAGGAGTCTTTGGAGGAGTCTTTTGATGTCGGATACCTTGCTCTCTGCAATACTCATCAAAAGGACCAATGTATTCTCCTCCATTATCCGATCTGATGCATTTCAACTTCTTCCCAGTCTGTCTCTCAACTAAGGCATGAAACTGCTTGAATGCATCGAGCACCTGATCTTTCGTCTTCAATGAGTAGATCCAGGTCTTTCTTGAGTGATCATCTATAAAAGTAACAAAATATAAAGCACCACCAAGAGTTCTTGTTTTCATAGGACCACAAACATCAGAATAAATTAAATCGAGTATACCTGATGCTCTGGTAGGAGTTGAGGTCTTGAAAGCAACTCGAGTTTGCTTTCCCTCCAAACAGTGAGAGCACTTCCTTAAAGATGCATTCTTCAAGTCTGGAATGAGATTTCTCTTCTCTAAAATCTTCAATCCCTTTTCACTGATATGACTGAGTCTGCTGTGCCACAACTCAACTATCCCCTCATTCTTAACTGCATTAATAGAGCCATCAAGAAGCTTTGCTTGCATCAAATACAATGAGGAGTGTTTTTGACCTCTAGCAACAACTAAAGAACCTCTTGTAAGCTTCCACTGACCATCGAAGAACACACTGCAGAAACCTTCATCATCAAGTCTCCCAACAGATATCAAGTTCAATCGAAGATCAGGCACGTGCTTCACATTTCTCAAAACTAGTGTAGCACCATTACTAGTCCGCAAACATACATCTCCAACGCCAATGGCTTTAGCTAAGCCATCATCACCCATCCTAACATTACCATAGTCACCTGACATGTAGGATGTGAACATCTCTCTACAAGATGTGGCATGTATGGATGCCCCACTATCAATCACCCAACTGCTTTCACGACATGCAAGATTGACAACTTCATAATCACGAAAGATAAGAAAATCACCTGTTGCAGCAGACACTCGATCATTATCTTTTGTCTCTTCATTCTTTCTTTCTTTCCCATTTTCTTTCTTGTCATCTTGCTTGGGTTTTCTGCAATACCTTGCTATGTGTCCTGGAGTTTTACAATTCCAACACTCAACCTTACTGTGTCTGTTGGATTTACTCCTCCTGCCTTTTTGCTTGCCTGTTGGACCTCTACTATTACTTCTCCCCCTCTTCTCTGTAACCAAAACCTCTGATTGCTGTAAAGGACCCTGCGATTTTCTCCTTGTTTCCTCATTCAAAACGCTGCCCTTAACCAAATCCATTGTAATGGTACCATTGGGGGCTGAATTAGACAAAGATGTCCTGAATGTCTCCCATGAATTCGGCAATGTACCAAGAAGCCATAAGCCCTGTACTTCATCCTCAAACTTGATATTCATTTCCGACAATTGATTAATAATGCCCTGAAATGAATTCAAGTGATCTGTCATAGGAGTGCTATCTTTGAATTTCAGATTCATCAACTGCTTGATTAGAAATAACTTGTTGTTCCCAGTTTTTCTAGCATACAGTTCCTCCAACTTTTTCCACAATGTTCGTTCATGTGTTTCTCCACTAACATGGTTCAATACATTATCATCCACCCACTGCCTAATGTAACCACATACTTGACGATGCAATATATTCCATTGATCATCTGTTTTATCATCAGGCTTTTTAGTGTCAAATACAGGCAAATAATAATCTTTCACATAAAGAAGATCCTCCATCTTGCCTTTCCACACATGATAATTAGAGCCATTGAGATTCACCATTCTATTAGTATTGGTTTCCATATTCACCACAAGGCACAGAGCAGAAACCAGGCTCTGATACCACTTTGTTGGGATAAACACACGAATAATCAAATAATAAACTATTCGTCTACGCATCGGAATGATCAATTATCCCTCTCTTGTGTGAATCTAGCAGGAAACAATCCTAATAATATAATGCACGATAAAGCAAGCAATCAACAACGCACAACACAAGCAATTTAACGTGGAAAACCTCCTCAATGTGAGAAGGTAAAAAACCACGGGACCGAAGCCCACCAAACACTTCACTATGAGACAAAAAATCCAAGAGTTACAATCTGCCACCACAGATGAACTACCACAAACGTATCAAGACAATCAATACTTGATAACAAACAACGAGATTAGAAAGACCTCACCAAACTACGCAAACTGACGTTCTGAGTTCGCAACTGTAGAACCCTTAGAATCCGATCTCTACCGTCCAGAATCAACCTCTATGAGTCCTGAACGTGCTGTCCAAATTACAGCTCGATCCAACGGTTAGTTTGTGAGAAACAGCTCTTTCTCTTCGACTGCGCAGAACAAAATCGCCCAGAAAATCGGCTTCTGTTTTCGGCGAATTCCCGTCAACCCAAAGCTCCAAACACGATCTCCACCGTTCAGAATGTACCTCCACAAGTTCCGAACGTGCTGACCAAAATTTAGCTCGATCCAACGGTTGAAACTCTGGTTATTGCCTCTGCAATATCACTGCGCTGGATTTTCTCTCAAAAACGTGAATTGTGTTTTTGCCCTCTTTTTCTTCTTTCTTCCGTCAATGACTTACGGGACAAGATAAAACCAAGTATCGGGCCTACTTGGGCTAACCTAACATTGTTGGCTATCGGGCTCTTCACATATTTGGAAACCCAACCCAACAATTTGTTCATATGAAAGTGAAATAATTTTGAGACAAAATATTATTATTATACCGAAAACACCCTCTAAGACCTGAGTGCGTGTAGTCGCCATCTTCATCCACACGGCCGATGGCACCCCCTACCCATTCGACAAGTCACAACTCTCGTTTTCACCAAACACAAAATAATTTGAAGCGTATTCGTGTCCCGACCCGACCCGACCCGGGCGGAATATATACTAATACACCCATGGATTTCTCCCATGCTAACATGCACCTCTCCCACACGACGATCATGGGTATTTGGGCGGTGGCCACGGCCTTGGTTCTTTTCTCCGGCGCGGCGGTGCAGCCCAACGACGAGCAGTGCCTATCCCACCTAAGGCAATCTCTAGAGGACCCTCTCCACAACCTGCACAACTGGACCACCCCCTATTTTGCCAACCCCTGTCACTTCCTCCATGGCGCCACCTGCAACGACGGCCGCATCTACAACCTCTCTCTCTCTAACCTCTCTCTAAAAGGCACCATCTCCCCCTACCTTTCCCACTGCTCCAACTTACACTCCCTCGATCTCTCCTCCAACCTCCTCTCCGGCCCCATTCCGCCCGAGATACAGGGCCTCGACAACCTGGCTGTCCTGAACCTCTCGGCCAACGCATTCTCAGGCCCGATTCCCCCGCAATTGGGCCTGCTTCCAAGGCTCTCGATTCTGGACGTGTCGAATAACCGGTTCTCCGGCCCGATTCCAGCTTCGCTGGGTTCGAACCGAACCGGGAGCCTGGCCCGATTCAACGCCAGCTCATTCGAGGGGAATAAGGATCTTTATGGGTACCCGTTGCCGCCGTTGAAGAATGGAGGGCTGTCGGTTTTGAGCATTGTTGGGATCGGGCTGGGCAGCGGGCTTATTAGCTTGGTTTTGAGCTTTGCTGCTGTTTGTGTTTGGTTGAGAGGTAGCGGTGAGGGAGATCAGCAAGGCAAAATTACTCAACTCACGACTCAGTACTGAGTTAATAATGCATCTAAATTAAATAATTAGTTGCTAATTCTTTTGCTGCCATGTATGGTAAGGAATTAAAGATTGAATTTCTCCCTCCACCTCCACTGTTAGCTACTGTTTCGTAGAGACTACCTTAATGAATTGTTCTCTGCCTCTGTTTCTTTAGTTAGTTTATATCGTTTGTTTCGTCTTTTGTAGAATGAAATAATTGGAGTGAACAGTTGTACAGTAAATAAATGTATTTTTATTTTGAAAATTGATGACAATAGATGCATGCATGAAAGGGTTCGACTTGGACATATAGGTTCGACATGCATAAAGAGGTCGAACCATTTCTAAAACCCACCGGTGTGGAATAGAAGGGGGGGGGGGGGGGTTCGACCACGACACTAATGGTTCGACCTGTTTAGAAGGTCGAACCATGGTCGAACCAAAACGCCAGGAGATGGGTTCGACCACGACACTAGTGGTTCGACATGATTAAACTGATCGAACCAAGATCGAATCAATGCTGATAATGTTCAAATAGAGTGTTTAGTTTTGTCTATCACTTGGATGAGCTGATATACACGTGGATATTGTTCATTGGAGACTAAAGGATGATCACAACGTGTTGTATGGCAGCTGGAAGCTTAAAGGAATGATTGGAACTAACTCAACAACATAACTGCCATAACTGTCAGTTTAGGCAGTTATGATCAGCTGATGGGTGAGGCAGTTTTAAGAGCAGTTATCAAGCTACATGGAACCGGCTAGATGGTTGTATCTCATCTACTAAGTGAGGGCTATCAAGTGGAGGTTTAACCGGATCAAAAGGTTGAAGGAGTAGCATGATATAAGGGGCTCAAAGTCACCTGGTTGAGAGAACACAACACTTAGGGTTTTCACAGTTTCACAAAAGTTCCTTTCTGGCTTTGTTCTTCAATTCAATCTGTTCTTAGGTGTATTGTATCATCAATAATAAAGTTTCTTCTCCCCAAAGTGGATGTAGGTTATTCATAATCGAACCACTATACATCTTTGTGCAAAACTTTACATTTTCTTTTAAGTTTCCATATTAAAGTGTGTGTGTTTCTTAAGTGTTTGAGAGGTATTGTGTGATCGAATCACGTCAATTGGCGTCGTCTGTGGGAAACAAACACACAGAAGTATTCAAGATGAACACCACAAGATTTGATGTTGAAAAGCTCACAGAGAAATCAGATTTCAATCTATGGAAAATCAAGATGAAGGCAGTTCTTATGCAGCAATGTTTGATTGATGTATTGAAGCCTCCTCCACCGGTGAAAACTGAAATCATCAAAGACCCTCAGGCTGCAGCAGGTCCTGTAAGAGCTCCAGTGGATGATCAGGTACTTCAAAAGGCCTATTCTACAATAATTATGTTTCTTAGTGATAAGATACTTAGAGAAGTATCAAAGGAGACAACAGCTATTAAAGTATGGAATAGATTGGAGGCTTTGTTCATGGTATGAACATCTGCCAATAAGATGCATCTCAGGCAAAGACTTCATGCTTTCAAGATGAATGATGAAAATTCTCTAATGGAACAAGCTGATGAATTCTGCAAGATCACAGATGATCTGGAAAGTGTGGATTTCAAGCTATCCAGTGAAGACAAGGCCATCATGTTGCTGTCAGCATTGCCAAGATCACAAAGGCACTTCAAGGATGCTGTTCTTTATGGAGGTAAGGATGTTGTACTACTTGAAGATGTGCTGAGGGCACTTAGATCAAAAGATCTGGAAGAAGGAACTGATAGAAAAGAAAAATCAGGGGCAGAAGGACTCTTTGCCAAGAAAGGGAATCAGAACAAGAAATGGAACAAAGGTGGAAACACTGATCAAAAGAAAAGTGCATCAGGACAGTCTAATGGCAAGAGGTGTTACTTTTGTCATGAACCTGGGCACTTCAAGAAGCAGTGTGCAAAGTGGAAGGCTAGCAAGTCCAAGAAAACTGAAACACCTGCTGGAAATCAAAAGAACCAAGTCAATCAGGTTGGTGAAGTACAAAACAATGCTGGTATGGAAGGTATTGAAGCTCTGTCCATCACTACTTCAGATGTATCTGTTGAGTGGGTATTGGATTCAGGGTGTACATTCCATATGACACCTATGAAGCATTGGTTTGAGGAATTCAAGCATCAGGAAGGAGGATCAGTACTTTTAGGTGATGATCACTCTTGTGAGATAAAGGGAGTAGGATCCATCAGATTGCTAATATTTGATGGAGTTCAGAGGCTTCTTAGGAATGTAAGGTATGTTCCTGGAATAAGAAGGAACCTCATCTCCCTTGGGATGCTTGATACTCAAGGTTGTGATTCAAACCTGAGAAAGGGAATCCTCACAGTGACTAAGGATGATAAGATTATCATGAGAGGGACCAGGAGATCAGACTTGTATTTCTTGGATGGAAGTGTTGTTGTAGGACAGATACACAACACTGGTCAGCAGGATGATGCCAAGCTTTGGCATGGCAGGTTGGGACATGTTAGTGAAAGAGGAATGCAAGAATTGGCAAAACAACAGCTGATCAAGTTCAGTGAAGGTGATAAGATCAGATAGTGTGAGCATTGCATTCTTGGTAAGTCCAAGAGACTTAAGTTTGGTGATTCAGAACATACAACCAAAGCAAGAATGGATTATGTTCATTCAGATCTCTGGGGACCTTCAAGAACTGTAACCAGAGGTGGAGGGAGATACATCATGACCATAATTGATGATTACTCAAGGAAGTTATGGGTACATATTCTGAAATCAAAGGATGAAGCATTCACAACCTTCAAAGGTTGGTTGACAGAAACTGAGAACATCACAGGGAGTAGTTTGAAGTATTTAAGGACAGACAATGGATTGGAATTTGTGTCTGAAGAGTTCAATTCATATTGCAAGGAAAAGGGGATTAAAAGACACAAAACTGTCCCTGGTACTCCTCAACAAAATGGCATTGCAAAGAGGATAAATCAGACACTCTTGCAAAGGGTCAGATGTATGTTGAGCAGTACAGGGTTGAGCAAGGTGTTTTGGGGAGAGTTAGCTGCAACTGCAGCTTATCTAATCAACTTGTGTCCTTCAACAGCTCTAAACTTCAAAACTCCAGATGAAGTATGGTCTGGTAAGGTCCCTAATTACTCATACCTTAGAGTTATAGGTTGCCAAGCTTATGCACATGTTAAACAAGATAAATTGGAACCTAGAGCACTCAAATGTGTTATGATAGGTTATCCTAAGGGAGTAAAGGGGTACAAACTGTGGTGTTATGATGAGAACAGGCTCATGGTCAGTAGAGATGTTATCTTTGTTGAAGATAAGATGCCATTGATCAAGGATGATCAAAGAAGAGAGTCTGAGCTTGAGGTGGAGCCTCAAGATATGGACAGATCAGGAGAAATTGAAGAGGACTCCACTGACAGAGGTACAGATGAAGTATCAAGGGTTAAAGAACAACCTAATACTTATCAACTTGCAAGAGATAGACAGAAGAGGACTATAGTACCACCTGCAAGGTATGTACAGGCTGATATAGTGTCTTTTGCTCTATATACAGCTGTTGATGTTGAAGCTTATGAACCAAGAAACTATACTGAGGCATTGGCTAGTCAAGACAGTAGTAAGTGGCTTATAGCCATGGAAGAAGAATTGTTGTCTCTTAACAAGAATGGGACATGGAGAATAGTTGACAAGCCAAAATCTCAGAAGGTAGTTGGATATAAGTGGATTTTCAAGAGAAAACCAGCACTTGCAGCTGAAGGTGGAGTTAGATACAAGGCTAGACTAGTTGCTAGGGATTTTTCACAGAAAGAGGGGATAGATTACAATGAGATCTTCTCACCTGTGGTTAAACATTGTTCAATTAGAGTATTACTAGCACTAGTAGCTCAATATGATCTTGAGCTTCATCAGATGGATGTAACTACTGCATTTCTACATGGGAAGTTGGAGGAGAGCATCTATATGAAGATACCAGAAGGTGTTACAGTTGGAAGAGCTGATTTAAAGGCTTGTTTATTACTCAAGTCTCTATATGGACTTAAACAAATTCCAAGGCAGTGATACTTGAGATTTGATGAGTACATTGTTGCCAATGGTTTTCAGAGAAGCCATTATGACAGTTGTGTATACTTCAAGGAAGAAAACAGCTGTTACACTTACCTACTTCTCTATGTGGATGATATTTTAATAGCTTGTAAGAGCATTCAAGGGATTGATGCAGTAAAGAAAGTTCTCAAGTCTGAATTTGAGATGAAGGACCTTGGTGAAGCTAAGATGATCTTAGGGATGGAAATAAGCAGAGACAGATCAGCTGGAACACTTGTATTGAAACAGCAATCCTATCTTGTTAAAGTACTCAAAAGGTACAATATGGATCAGTGCAAGTCGGTTACAACACCTGTCAACCAAGGATTGAGTCTGTCACTGCTTAATGGAGCAAAATCAGACATTGAGATAGCTGAAATGAGCAGGATTCCATATACAAGTTCAGTGGGCAGTCTTATGTATGCTATGGTGTGTAGTAGGCCTGATCTTGCTTATGTAATGAGCTTGATTAGTAGATTTTTAAGTTGTCCAGGGAAGCAGCATTGGGAAGCAGTCAAATGGGCATTGAGGTATGTAAAGGGGACTGAACCTGTTGGTTTGAAATTTCAGAGAAGGGAAGCAAAGTCAGAAGTTGTCACTGGTTTTGTTGATGCTGATTTTGCAGCAAATCTGGATTCTAGAAAGTCTCTTACAGGATATGTGTTCAATATGTTTGGTACTTCAGTAAGTTGGAAAGCAATCCATCAGTCTGTAGTGGCTCTATCAACTACAGATGCTGAATTCATTGCATTAACAGAAGCAATCAAGGAAGGAGTATGGCTTGTTGGTTTACTGAAAGAATTGAGAGAATATCAAGATACTGTGGTGGTGTATTGTGATAATCAAAGTGCAATACACTTAGCTAAGCATCAGGGATATCATGAGAGGACCAAACACATTGATGTAAAGTTATACTTTGTCAGAGACATGGTAGACAGTGGATTTGTGGAAGTGAGGAAGATTGACACAGCTGTGAATCTAGCTGATTCACTTACTAAAGCATTGCCAGCTGCAAAGTTTGAGCTGTGCAAGACTTTGGTTGGAATGTGTGGAGACAAAGAGGTTGCTGCTCCTTAAAAGCAGCAAAGGTGGGGAGAAAAGATGAAGTTGTTCATGCATACATCTAAGGTGGAGATTGATGACAATAGATGCATGCATGAAAGGGTTCGACTTGGACAGATAGGTTCGACATGCATAAAGAGGTCGAACCATTTCTAAAACCCACCGGTGTGGAATAGAAGGGGGGGTTCGACCACGACACTAATGGTTCGACCTGTTTAGAAGGTCGAACCATGGTCGAACCAAAATGCCAGGAGATGGGTTCGACCACGACACTAGTGGTTCGAGATGATTAAACTGATCGAACCAAGGTCGAACCAATGCTGATAATGTTCAAATAGAGTGTTTAGCTTTGTCTATCACTTGGATGAGCTGATATACACGTGGATATTGTTCATTGGAGACTAAAGGATGATCACAACGTGTTGCATGGCAGCTGGAAGCTTAAAGGAACGATTGGAACTAACTCAACAACATAACTGCCATAACTGTCAGTTTAGGCAGTTATGATCAGCTGATAGGTGAGGCGGTTTTAAGAGCAGTTATCAAGCTATATGGAACCGGCTAGATGGTTGTATCTCATCTACTAAGTGAGGGCTATCAAGTGGAGGTTTAACCGAATCAAAAGGTTGAAGGAGTAGCATGATATAAGGGGCTCAAAGTCACCTGGTTGAGAGAACACAACACTTAGGGTTTTCACAATTTCACAAAAGTTCCTTTCTGGCTTTGTTCTTCGATTCAATCTGTTCTTAGGTGTATTGTATCATCAATAATAAAATTTCTTCTCCCCAAAGTGGATGTAGGTTATTCATAACCGAACCACTATACATCTTTGTGCAAAACTTTACATTTTCTTTTAAGTTTCCATATTAAAGTGTGTGTGTTTCTTGAGTCTTTGAGAGGTATTGTGTGATCGAATCACGTCAAAAATTAATACTTCCTCCGTCTCGGGTATTTTTATCCATTTGTACAGATATGTAAATTAAGAAGTGTTATTTTTTAAATATATAATGTAAGAAAAAATATGGATAAATTGATAATATTGAGAGAAAAAGTAAACAAAGTTGTTGAGAATGAGAATAAAATAACAAAAAGTAAATAAAGTTGTTGGGATTGATGAATAAAAGTACTCCCTCCGTCTCGGGTATTTTCACACGTTTGTACGGGCAGGGAGATTAAGACGTGTTATTTTTTTAATATATAATGTAAGAAAAAGTAGGGATAAATTAATAATTTAAAAAGAAAAAATAAATAAAGTTGTTGGGAATGATGAATAAAGTGTAAAAAAGAAATTACAGTTGTTGGAATTGTAAAAAATATGTAATAAAATATTATGTATTTTTACCATTAATGGAATGGGTAAAAATATGTGGGACATTCCAAAATGAAAAGTGGGTAAAAATACGTAAGACAGAGGGAATATAACAAGTAAATAAGATGTGTACTATATTTTTATCATTAACAAAATGGGTAAAAATACGTAGGACACCCAAAATAAAAAATAGATAAAAATACGGCGATAGAGGGAGTGTACTCTTATTTCATTTTACATTTCTTAAATAAAGGTGTTGGATACTTTTCATTTGAGGAAAACCGTAAATTTTCCATTTTCCCTCAAATCTACAACACTTGAAAACAGTCAATTTTCTGCATTTTCTCAAATCTACATCATTCACTAAATCAAACCTTTTTAATATAAAGTCACCTCACCTCTGTAATTAATTGGACCAATTATTAATAGATACATTCTACCCACCATTATTATTGTTAATAGGTACAAAACTATATTAATAATGAGTGAAATAATATTTTTACCCTTTTATTGTGTTCAAAAATAATTTAAAATGTAGGAGATTAAATGTATATTAGAAATAAAAATCATTCCCCATGATTTTCTCTCCAAAAATAGGTGGAAGTTTACTAAGGCATACGAATTTAATATACTGTATATTAGAAATAAAAATCATCCCCCATCATTTTCTCCCTAAAAATAGGTGGAAGTTTACTAAGGCATACGAATTTAATATACTCCACCATCTCCCATACTTATGGATGTCTGTTCAATATTTTGATATTCAATATACAATGATGATATTTACGTATTCAATGTTTCGGTATTAAAAAATATACAATAATGGTGTTCAATGTTTCGGTATTCAGAAATATATACAATGATGATGTTCAATATTTCAGTATTAAAAAATATATATAATGACGGTGTTCAATATTTCAGTATTCAGAAATATTTTAGGATTAAAAAAATATGTAGAATGATCATGTTCAATATTTTGATATTCAGAAATATTTTAGGATTAAAAAAATATATAGAATGGTCGTGTTAAATTTTTGATATTCAGAAATAATTAAAAGAGAGAATGTAGGGAAATTACATAGCTATACGTAATATTGTAGGTGTATAATTTGCAGATGGTGGTAAAGTGAGAACAGTAATGATGATTGTTTTTGAAAAAACCAATATAATTCGATTTTTTCTAAACAGTATTAATACATCTTGTATAGTTAGAAATATATTAGGATAGTCAGGGAAATATTGAGTATATCATCCTATTTATTTGTACTCAGAAGTAATATTTTAATGATAATGTATCTAAGAATAATATTAATGTATAAATTGTATTAAATAGTAATAATTCCTTAATTTACTTTTTATTTCTTTTTAAATTTTTTACATTTCTTTATGAAAATAAAAAACAACCATAAATCTATCCATAATAATTTGCCACATCACCTCTTTTGTAATTTTAAATAATTTTAAATTTGTATAGAACTCATTTTTTTAATTCCTTTATTAATTAATTTTACAATATATATATATATATATATATATATATATATATATATATATATATATATATATATATATATAAATAATGATAATATTCCTATTTTTTTTTCTAATCATATAAATAAATTGATATTACAAGATTCCTTTATCAAATATTTTAAGAAAATTGTGCTATTAAAACTTTTAATTTTAAAATAGAATGAGAATAATAAAAAATAAAATAAAATAAATTGGGTACCCGATCGGGTAATTCGGGTAGATTTTAAACCCGATACCCGAATCAAAAATTATATCATCGGATTCGGGTAACCCGAAATCCAAAATTTTGAGTAAATATCCGAAAAGACTAGGTAATTTTTTCGAATCGGTACTACTAACTATAATTATACTTTTAAAATTAACACTAAATCCTAAAAATAAATGTTAAATCTTAGGAACAAAATATAACAATAAACCACAGGGTAAAATTACAATTATTCTTTTAAAATTAACACTAAACCTTAAAGATAAATACTTCCCCCATTCGCTGATAAGGTACCCATTTTGCTATTTTAGTTGTCCAAACTATAAAGGTATCAATTTTTTCCTTTTTTTAGTAAAAAGTCCTTACACCTATCAACCACTCACCACTAATACAACTACCCACTTTATATAAAAAATAATAATACTCCTTAATTAATCCACTGTGTAAAAGGCAAATGAATACTTTAATAGTGGACAGAGGGAGTATTAAACTCTAAGAGCAACATAAATCATAAACCACAAAGATAAAACTACAATAATACATTATAATTAACACTAAATCCTAACAATAACTATTAAATTCTAATACAAAATAAATCATAAAGCACAGGAGTGAAAAATGAATATAGGATAAAATATTATATATATATATATATATATATATATATATATATATATATATATATATATATATATATAATAAAATTTTAATTAACAATAATTGATAAAAAAATAACAAAAACAAAAATCGTAACAAAACAGAATTAATAAAAAAAAAATAGTGTGTAACTGCCTAAAATTTATGCAATTTATAACTATCTAGAGGATGACTACAGTACAACCGATCCTACCAAATATTTGGTAGAATCACTGTTGTCAGAATCGGACCAGACCGGCCGATTCGACCGGTTGGACCGGTCTGATCACCTGCTAAGAACCGTTTTTGGCATAAAATCGGGAAGAACCGGTTCGGACCGGTCAAAATCAGAAAAACCGATTGGACTGACCAAATCGAAAACCGCCGATTTTGATTTTTTTTTTTTATTTCAATTTTTTTTATCCCAAATTTATTTCAATTCAATATTCAATCAAATTTTCCTTCTAAATTTATTTCAAATTTTAATTCATAGGAATATTTATTATTAATTAAAGAGGATTAAAATAATAATTATTAGTAAAACTAAAATATTGATTTACATGATAAATAAAGAAAAGAAAAAATGAAAAAGAAAAAAAATCAAATCATCAATTAACATTTAAAAGATTTAAAAATTCTAAGATTATATTACAGCAAACTCCATCTTATTCTTATTTAAATTAAATAGTATTTTTTAAAATAAATGAATAGAATGGATGGATCGATTCAACTAAATTCTTCATATAATTGTAATTGTGCTTAAATTAAAAGATTTTATCCCATCAAATATATTGAATCGTGCATATCTATATAAACTTACTTATTCATTATTAATATGGAATCATAATATTAATATATTATAGTGGAAATAATTGTATAAGATGATTTGTCTTGGTATTAAGACAATTTAAAGGTGGTATATAACAAAATAACTTATAGGATACTTGGATTATTTGAACAATTTTAAATATTATTTAAAAATGGTGTGAGAAAATTAATTGTGAATAATTGTGATAAAATCATATTTTTAAGGGTAGATATTGGGTGAGATCGTCTCACGGATCCCCTTATGTGATATAGATTACCCATTAATCCAAATAAATAACTTATATTAAATTAAAAAATAATTAAAAGAAAATAAAGGCCTTGCTTGGATTGACTAATTAATTAAGTTCCTTTTTAGGTTTAAATTTGACGATCTCAGGCCGCACACCTGATGCTCCACATGGACTCCACACCTGTGAGGCTACTCCATCTAAAATCAATTTTTCTTATTTTAATTTATGGAGATCATAGCTTAAAATATTATTCATAATATTAAAATAAATAAACTGAATAAGCTAAAAAAATTAGAAAATCATAAAAAATAGATGAGAATGCCCAATATAATAATAATAATAATAATAATAATAATAATAATAATAATAATAATAATAATAATAATAAATCATGGGAAAATCGAGTCTATAATAAAAATATAATGGATTCTATTAATTAATTTCATTTAATTAAAGAAAAAGTAAAAAGATGATTTTTTTATTTCATAACTTTTTAACACATATTTACTAAATAAATTAATTAATTAATTATATGATAGCAAGATAATGGTCTAAATATGGTGATATACAATGTTAATTTATTTAATACGATATTTATAATACTTTAATCTATGGAGATCATAGCTTAAAATATTATTCATAATATTAAAATAAATAAATTGAATAAGCTAAAAAAAATTAGAAAATCATATAAAATAGATGAGAATGCCTCAATAGTAAAAATTATATTAACTTAAAAAATAAGGTATTAATCCAAATTACCTAGTACCTAAACCTTAATAAAAAAAACTCTTATTATATTAAATTTCTAATAAACCCAATACAAATAGAAATAAAATTTTGAAAGTCCAATTAAATAATGCCATCGAAATGAAATTCGGAAAGTCTAATTAAATAATGCTTTCTTGGAGATTAGAACCCAAGACCTCTTAGAAAATATCCAACCAATCAAAACACATCTCACAATTTTTAGATAATCATAAATGTTAAGTCAATATAATATTGACACATCACATTTTTCTATTCTATTTTAGGAAATATATTTCCTTTTAATATATAAGAAGATGTGTAATAGGTAGTTGTATTAGTGGGGTGTGTGGGTCCCATATATTAAATATATTAGTGATGTATGTGGGTCCCATGTGTGTAGAAAGAGAAATGTATACCTTTGGTGCGGGTACCCAAAATAGAAAAATGTATACCTTTCTGGCGGATAGAGGATTAATATATAATGTATAGTGAGATGAAGGATATTACTCCCTCTATCCCATTGAAACATACGCGCTTCTTTTGTAATTTGCAAAGGAAGCGCGTACGTTGGGATGGAGGGAGTATATTTTAGTATGTAGTGAGTAGTTGTGTGTGAATCTTATGAAGAGATATGAATTGATTTGTGTGGAGGTTCATCTACCAAAATAGAAAATTCACAATTTGTATTGGTACGGACCAAAGTGGCAAAATACATAAGTTGCAGGAGGATGGAGGGAGTAATATACATTTATAAATTTACTCCCTCCGTCCTGTAGGATCCCCACACTATACATGTACCAAAAAATCAAAACCGGCAACCGACGGTTTGAACAAAATTTGAAACCGACCAAAATAGAGCTGAAATTATATATATTCTAATTCAGTTCTGGTCTCTAATTTCATAGGAACGGAACCGGCAGTTTCGATTCCGCCAGCAATTTTTTCTTTTTTTTTCCCTTGCAAGTTCACAAACCGCAAGTTCACGGTTTGAGGCTTTAAAAAGGAATCGAGAATCGATGATTCCAAAACCAAAACTACACTTGGGCCGATTCGATGCCAGACCTCATTTTCTGGAACAGTAACCAGCAGTTCGAAACCTTGATGTATGTCTACTTCACACTTTTCCTCATTTGTTTAACAACATTTTATCAATAATCTTAAATCTTTTAAATATCATGTTTCCACTGCAGTGACATTTAAAATTGTATGTACACGTATAAAGTTTTAGTCAATTCCTATGATTTTTTAATATTTCGAATTTTGGGATGTGGCAGAATGCTCTTATATCTCCGGTGTTACCTTTTGAATTGTTCGTAGTTCAACAGTACAATCAGTGGAGATTCTCATACCCTCATCCTAATTCACAAGAAACTATTTTTTCATTGATGGATGCATTCATTATATCTCCACTGAAGTAAAAATTGGACGGCTTTCAGGCTGCATTTGGACGAGGGGAAGGAGCAGGAATTATTCCCCATCTACGACGAACATCTTCCAAATCCTCGTGGAAATGGCGCTCGTAATATATACACATCAAGTCGTTGCATCTCGTACCAGCTCGAAGGGCCCAAGGGAAGTAGTGCTGGTAGAATTATGTCCTCTGCGTTCCGCTGAATCTTGCAGTGCCACCGATGACGGACAGGGTGCACATAGGGAGAAGCATCTGCTCGAATTCTACAACCTTCAGTGCTGATTCACCAATCAAATTGGTTGGTAGCCCAAACAGAGTATGCCAGAAGTCATGAACCTCACGCGCACGTGTTGCAACGTACGCTAGTTCTTCGGATTCCATGAACCTGACTGGTGGCCTGTCATCGGGGGAGAAGTTTCGTGATCCCATAAATGTTGCATATGCAGCCCCAAATGTGTTCGGTGGAAGGTCCCATGCATGGCCTACATGATCGGATATCACACGAGGGCGTTCCAACAGTACAGCCTGTGATAAACGACATTTAGATTAATCAACTGAGATAACAAGATGATTCCTAGCTACTGATAGAATCACTTGCACCTAAAAGTACATGAATACATCCCCAACTCTCTCTCTCTCTCTCTCTCTCTCTCTCTCTCTCTCTCTTCAAATATACATGGCTTAGAAAACAAATTTCTATGTCAACATCCACAACAGCAAATTTGATGGCACTCGCTCACATATCAATTTGCAAATTGCAATGCTTACAACGTCAATCCTAAAAATATCAAAACTAGATGGGGTTGTAAGAAATTCACACAAGATTACCGAAAGGATTCTACGCCTACATGTACAAGAGCAAACAAATGAAGTTGCATATTGCAATGCTTGTGACATCAATCCTAAGAATATCATCAAAATTCAAACAAGATGGAATTGTAAGAAACTCAAACAAGATTATCAGAGAAGAGTAGGAAAACATATATTATGCAATGCTGAATACCACCACCACCACCACCACACAAATATTGCAAATCAAATAAAGGCAGTAGATAAGCATAAATGCTTTCCTCAGAGCATATAAAGTAAAACTTTCTATAAAATGCTTATAGAAACCAAAGAACAACAGCCATTTTTTAATAGAAGTGCATGATAAGCTCACCCTGCCTTCTGGACTCCTCTTCATCCTCTCGAGCACCCTTTCAAATGCAGGCTTCCCAGTAGTCTCTCCCAGAGCAGCTATCAAATCGGCTCTTCGTGGATCCATCAATGCTCCAATAGCTGATCCAACTGCAACAGCAGCTTGCTGCCATCCTTTCAGTCCAACTCGAGCACCCCCTATCATTCCCTGCTATATTATGTGATTTTATCAAGCTCGTCAAAAGAAAAATAAAATGGATTGGAACTATCCAACTAAAACTTGAATTTTACAAGTTATATTCAATTTAATCTATAATAATACTACCGAGCATTTACGATTATGCTGCAGTGAATGATCATGAAGTTTCCAAGAGAATGACAAAAACAAAAGTTTAAGAAGAATTATACTAGCATCAAGGCCGTCACAAAAGAAATCACTTGGAAAATTCACTCATAGCGATCAAAATATACCTAATCATACAATAAACAGAAATTACAGCGTTAATTTGCTGACTCCATCTCTGAAACTCTTTAATTGAATGTTTCTTGTGACCTTGTCGGCAGTTGCACAGGGGAAATGGGGTGATTTTGCATCAAATCGCAGGCCAAAATCTATCTTACGACAAAATATATAACAAAATAATTATATTTTGACTCAATATTGATGGAGTGGAGGGAGAATTTGTAAACAAAAAAAAAGAAAAAAAAAAGACAAAAAAAGAAGATGAAACAATCTCTTATACATGGTAATGGTGGTGGGAGATTATGACAACAGACGGCGATGGGACTTGGTTTTATTTTTATATAATTCGCAATTAGGGAAAGTTTCAATTTGCTACCTCAGCAGAGTGCGTGTAAATATCACCCTTGGCTCTATCACATTAAAATTCAAGATATTAAACCTCAATTAATGAAGATAGGATGCAACCCAGCTCAAACATTTATAGTTCCTGCTTTTGGTCTGGGAAAGGAGATTCACTCTCAATATAAATCTAAAGGCACACTAACCCAACACCAAAAATGTGGATTAGTTTTGTTTTATCGTAAGCCCAAAATGTAGTAAAGCACATTTGCAATACAAATATACGACTATTGCCCTCCCCCTCTCACGACATCAACATTAATACAACCACTGGCAGCTTGTCTTTGTTTTTTTAATAGGCCCTTATAATAATCCATGCTATTAAGTGTTGTGAGCTAAAAATTTGCCAATTTATATGGTCTAAAGACACAAAAATATAGCCATGAACTTGAATGCCTTAAACTATAGTTGCCACATACGTAAATTAAAAATTCCTATTCAAATTTAACCAAGGAGAGGTGGTAGGGATCCTGTTGCTAAGACTTCACACCCATGAGGTCAAGAAGAGAATTCTCATATGGAAAATGAGAAAAAAAAAACGTTTAATTTGCAAAAAGTGGCTGAAGATGAAGCATGTAAAACCTAATAATTAGCATGTAAAATCAAATGCACAACATGATTAATTAAAAAGGTTTTTCAGAAAAGAGTTAAAAAAAGAGAGATTTGAGCAATCACCATCAAGAGAAACATTTAGATGACAATTGCATGTTTCCGCGTAAAACATTCCCCATCCTCATATACAGCACATCTTATTATTGAGCGGCAGTTCATTGCTAGAGGAACTTACTAATGTATAAAATCTTATTTAACTTGAAAATCAAAGGAAAACACTGAACGAAAAGTGTTTATTAATATGATTTGGTCCTTATAAGAAAATTAAAGTAAATAATAATATCAAGACCGTGGAAAATGAATAGATATGAATCACCTCGACAACTAAGTTACGTCATCCTGATAAGCAGCAGAAGTCAGATGCCATTAAGAGTAGGTTTTGAGCCCTGAAGCAACAAGCTATCTAAATTTGGATTCATGACAATTCATAAACTAAACTTTTTACTTTTCAAAAGGAAAGAATGAATTTTGTTGAGTCCTCTATGGAGAAGAAGATGAGGGGAAAAACCATACTCACAAATTCAACTAAATTGACAAAAGCACAAGTGTTACTTATTAGCCCATATTTAACATAAGTGTTACTTATTAGCCCATATTTAACATAAGCACAAGTTCTCTATAGTTATTTGAGTACAGAAGTTGCATAATCTCTAATTCTCCTAAATATGAGGAGAGGAAGGTTAAAAAATATAAATTGGTAAGTACAGAGTTCACCAACTTTACGGTGGGCTGCATGATGCTTTGTGATAACAGGAATATAAATTTGTTAGGCAAGTATTACAAAGATATTCTAATCACGAATTGCAGAAACATGATATAACTTGTATTTCCAAACACACATCTACAGTCCTTTGAGTTATGTCTCACGAATCAAGCATATTGATATCAAGGAGCCTTGTACATAGAAGATTGGTTTAATACACACATCAAAATTAGAGGAAAAATCCACTCGCATTATTAAAATAAGAATCTGCCCCTTGAAGTAGGCAGCATTCTAGAAAATATTCATTTAAACACAACAAAGTTTTTTGTGGTTTACCTATTCAAAGAGCCCAAACTATGAAGTTTTTCACGGTTTACTAATTTAAAGAGCTAAAACCTTCTGAGTATTTGATGTCATAGGTAATTGGAAAGTGTGCAAGAAAAAAAGAAAAGAGAGATAGAGTGTCTTCCGTATACTATTTGAAGCTACAAGTGTAATCCACAGGGATTAAAAGCCAAAAAATGTCTCACAAGCACCGCAAAACAATGGGCAAGTTTCTGAGACGGACTTTGACTTGTCCTATTTGACCTCTAGCAAGCCACATTTATGTCATCATTTATTACTGTAATCTTCCTTGACTTTTAACACATGATCAATTGACGTTAACTGAATATAATGTGCAATTTGCAGCTTTTAATTCTTGAGATAAATGAAAAGGGACAAAACTCAACAGACTCCAATCTTTATGGCGGAACCAATGAGACAAATTCTTTTGTTGGTAACGAAGAATACATAGCTATGGATAGTAACTTCTGTAATTATGAATTTGTAATTTTATTGCTGATTCTTTCTTTCCTTTGGTTGTTTATCCTTGAAGTTTTAATTATTGCCATTCCAAACTTCTGGAGTCATTCTTATGTGCAACTGTAAAGCAGTCTAATTTCTTTATGAGAATCCTAATTTTTTTCGTTCTTGCTCTATGCCTATATTCTCACGTCCAAAAGCTGAGAGGTTCCACATATCATTTTGGCGCTTGAAGTTTAAGTCAAATTCAATGTCACCGAAAAGATACTATGCTGTCTTTCTCATGCCTTAATGCTAAATGGGAATAAGAAATGAGAATTGGGAAAGTAGATTTATTTGACAACATATAGCATCTATTGGAAATCCTGGCTGTAAATATAGAAACACAACTAAAATAGAGTGGCCTTCAAGCAATAAAGTTCAAAACTGTACAAAAAATTAATAAATGAGATAGCTACACTCAGTAGAGTCTTGCAAAGTACTAATTGAGTCAGTTAAGTCACAAATTTTGAGTCGAATGATTACATAATTCGTAGGTGAACATAGCTGAATAAGCTTACAGGTACGTGTGAAGCAGCTGCAGTGGTATGGTACTACTCAAAGCAAACACCCATAGAAGAACCTGCCAAGCAGAAAAGATGAGTGAAATTAGAGTTTTCCCCAGAAAAGCAGCAATACAAATTGAAACAAGCAACCAGAAGAGGGTGTTGAAGAAATGCGGATAAGGCAAATGAAATTAGGGATTCCCCTTTAAATTGAATAACAAAGCCCACATATTATTACCCATCAACTTAACAAGTTATACTTGCATCAATATTCTACAACGATTTTACCAACAGCCTTAAGGTCTTGCTTCTAGAGAACCTAACAATGCATAAAGCTCTCGCAAAGTACTCAGAATAATCATGTGCAGCAATTAACTCCTCACAATAATAATTACAGATACATATCTTAAATGGTTGTCACACACTTTTTACTTATGTAGAGCTAAACCTACCAAACATAATATGAAAAATAACAAAAGTTTTAAGTATCCAAAGCACATAAACCAAGCTATTGAGTCAATAATATGTAAGTAAACAAAACAATAAGTACTTAATGCACATAAATTGAACAACGAATGGCACCATAACCAAAACAAGCATCATGTTACTAATAAGAACACAAAAAAGATTTTGAGTTGCTATCAGTATAGTCATCGAAAAGAGAGAAAACTAATGAGATAGTCAATTCAACAGTTATTAAGGCAGATAGAAAACCAACCCATATATCAAACAAAATCTAAAACCTAGATTAAGAAAATTTTCACAACCGAATGCTGAAAATAAATGTAAAGGGGGGAACGAATTTTATTTTTGAGAAAAATTAATCCAAAAAATTACAACTGGAATTAAATTATTTTAATCAGCAGAGTAGAACAATGTAGTGAGAAGTCCATAGCCATACCTATAGATATAGTCGAACTCTGCGAGAGATGAACTCGTGCGAAATAGTGTCTGAAATGGAGGAACAATAGCAATGTAACATGATGGAAGATGCTGCGTCTGAAATGGAAGATGCTGAGAATTAAATAAGAAAGATGGGCTTTCTTATCGGATCATTGGACCAAGCCCATAATTATTATCAAAAGAGGCCCAATTAGGGATTAAATGTAATTCCCATGGTAAATTGAATTAGACCCATGTTTTTATATGACGTTCTAAATCTATCTAGTAATTCACGGGTTATTATATAAAAATTTATTAATTTAATTTACAAATGAAGATATTTTATTCAAGTTTTCACAAACACTAAATTAATATTCTATCCGTTCAATAAATATTTCATGTATTACTGTACGTGGTGATCAAGAAAGTTGTTTTTTTATGTAATAATAAAATAAGAAAAATAAGAAATATTTTAGATAATTAATTTTTCTAAACATGCATTGCACATTGCTTTTGTTATGGGTATTATATCCCCCTGCTTAGTAGGCCCAAAACCCAATAACCTCTAAAATACTTGAAGAAGGAGGCCCAATCTTCAGTCGGCCCAATTCGAGGATAATGCTGAACGAACAGCCAAGACAGCCCAAAGAGATCACTACCAGTCTAAACACCTAATCAAGGAAAGGGCAAAGAAGGAACCCATTAAAGGGACGAAAACCTAAAGCACCCTCGGCAGGGAATCTCGGCGGACTTCCCTCCTTGTCCGAGGGTTCGGACGAGGATCACAACACTGGAAGTCAACCTGTCTGAGGACCAAATGGATAACAGAAGCGGTGCAGTAAAGAACAAACATCATCATAGAGACTGACAAGTGCAGCAGGCTAGAGGACAAGGCTAACGGGAAGATGGGATGCCTTGGACAACAATCTTAACTAGAGGACAGCAAGCGACTGATGCATCCTCCCCCAACTACCAATGGGAGACAAGCAAAGGACAGGAGCGGCCGGTGAAACCCTGCAAAAGCAACCCGGCACTCAGACTCATCCCCAGGTTGGTCGGCGTACAAGACAGCTTCATTAAAGGCGACTTGTCTTCATCCAGGTGGCGCAAGACGATTGGCTCAGGTTTAGGGCCTATAGATAGTATAAATAGCCTATCTCACATGAGAGAGGCAGGTAATTCATACTCACTTTAGACATTACACTTGTAAGAGAAGGGATTTTTATAAATGTTATTCTAAGGGAGATTAATAAAATGGGCTGAGTTTTTTGGTGGGAATTGAGTTTTCTATTGGTTTTGGTCCCTTTGTTTGTAGTTTTATTATGTTTGATTGTGTTCATTCTTGGTTTCGTTACTAAATATCTTTATCTTTTAAACATAATTTAACGAGCCAAGAACACGCATCAACATCTGGCACCATCTGTGGAAACGCTACAATTAGCCACCCCTATTCTGTTTCTTCTTGAGTTCTTGGTTTAATTCTTTGAGAAAAATCTTTGGTTTATTGTTCTGTGTCTAGAAATCGAGATGAGAGGTGAAGGATTTACAATCCATGGAAATGAAGAGAGAGGGGAGTGCTTCAGAGCCCAGTGAAATGTGACGAGAAGTGGAAATAATGTTCAAATTAGTGAACCAGTCATGGAGATATCCACTCCGCGCGAGGTCTATTCCTGTCCCAAACTTGGGCGACCCTCAGAAAACGAAAGAGATGACTGAAAAGATTCGAAGGATGATTGATGAGTACGCCGCAGAAGCTCCCCCAATTCGACTGGCGAGGTTGAGCTTTAGCGGCCCTCATAAGGGAAGCCATGGCGATCTGCAGGAGGATTTCGAGAGAAGAAATGAGGCCAGGAAAGAACACGGCGAAGGAGATGCAAGAGAAACTATCAACTTCATACGGAGGAAGAAAGTCAGAGAAAGAGAGAGTGTGAACAAAACTCTGGCAGAAGGAAAGCGCAGTGAATACCTTCGCCGACTGAAAATGAAAGCTCAAAGACAACCACAACTGGGAATGAATCAAGAGACGAGGAATCCTCCACCCCCGGAAGTGTCCGTGGGAAATGATGCTCAAAGGCAACCACAGCCTGGATGAAATCAAGAGGCGGAAAACCCTCCACCGAGAAAAAGGCCGAGAGCAGAAGGATCCCGCCAACCTCACTCATAAAATCAAAGGAGAGGTCGACCCGCAACTAGGAAAGTGCCGGCGGGAGACGAAGCCCAAACAGAGATGTGGTCGAAGAATGAAGAAGTATTTCCGACGACCCCAACCAGAGATCTACAGGCCCTGATAAACGAAGAGGTGAACAAGCGCTTCGCGGATCTGGAAAGGAAGATGTCCAGAACAGGAGGAGTCCTCCAATCATCGGTGGCCCCCTCACCCTTCACGGCGGATATCAGCAATGTCCCTCGGCAACAAGAAATCAAGTTTCCCTCCATCTTGATTTTTGATTGTGATTACGATCCTTATTCCCACATTGAAAAATACCTGATGTGAATGATGGCTTAAGGTGCAAACGAGATCACGTTATGCAGGATGTTCCCGCTGACCCTGGGAGGGCGGTCCCAGCAGCCTCCATCAAAAGCTGGGGAGAGCTGATGGAGGTCTTCCTAATGCAATACTCGTATCTTGGGGCACCGAAGGAACTAAAGTACAAGCTGGCTAACATCCGCCAAGGTTCAACAAAAAGCTTGTGAGACTTTCTGAAAAGGTTCAACGAGCAGAGGTTAATAGGGAAAGTCATGGGGGACGAAGCTAGCCTCATCACGGTGATGGGAGCTCTTCACCCAGAGACTAGCTTATTGAAAGCGGTACAACTTAAATTGCCCGCGTCCTACGCGGCCTTCATGGTCATGGAGAATGAGTACATTCAAGCGGAAAATATTTCCAAGATGGCAAAGAAGGCAAGCAACCAAAGCACCTCGGTAGAACCAAGCAAAAAGAGGGTCAGTGCAGGAGGAACAAAGGAATACAAAACGCCTACCATCTTCTACTATGTTAAGGATCAACAAGTTCTTCGGATGCTGAGGCCAGTCTTTGAACCTCGAAGCTCACCAACCCTCGAAAGTACTGCATGTACCATCTGACACACGGGCATAACACCGACCAATGCCGAGATCTAATTACGAAGTTGTGGAAGTTGTTAAGGAGGGAAAGTTAAGAGGGATGCTTGTTGAGAGTGGAAATTAGCGTGTTTGAGTGTCCAATCTAACACTTTTTTTTATGGGAATTGATGTTATATATTAGAACAAGTGTCTTATATTTGTTATATGTGAGATAAAGGTGCACTTGAGGTATTTTATTGTGTTTTAGGTAGAAAAAGGGATTAAAAGTGCAAAGTTGGAGAAAAGGTGCAATTTGTGCAAGAATGCTGAAAAATACACGTCCAACTTGTGTAATTTTTCTGTATTCATGTGGAGCTTTGAACTGAAAGTATGATACATGGTTGGAAAGCTACAGAATAGAGGATCGTTTTGGCATAAGGAACACCTCAATCGAAGTCCAAACGAGAAAGTTATGATCAAGATGGTGACGTCGCGCGAGCTGTGCCGAACAGAATAGCTGTGCTGCATTGCATGGCTTGTTAAACCTTCATTTCTTAGAGTTTTTGTTAGATCTTTATATTCATAGAAAGCCAAGGAAAGAGAATCGCGTGAGCTCAAGAATCACTAAAATCGAAGATCGGAGGAATAAGTTATGCTCAAAATCGTGAAGTCGCGCAGCTGCCAGCTAGAATTTTTGAGAATTTCTGAAAACTACCTAATTTATCTCCTTATCACATAATCCTCCATGATTCACCTATATATATTTTTTTCCTTATTTAATTTCCTTCTCACACCTATATATATGTCACATCATTATTCATGTGAGGATCACAATACAATAGATTAGAGGAAGAGAGGCCACAACCATACTACACCCCACAAGGGGGGATCACCCCCCAAACCATCATCCACATCCTTTCCTCCATCCATCCATCACTTTGAAGATTTGTCCGTGGAATCAAGAGGAGAACCAGGAGGAATTGAAGAGACGGAAGAGAAAAGGACAGAGGGGTTCCACACCAAGGGTTTTCCTAATTCTTTTCTTCTACTTTCTAATTTTCTGGACATATGAGTAAGATCTATCCAACCCCCATGTGTGTTTCCTACAACATCATATGCTAGAGCCTTTTTGGTAGAACTAGGGTTGTGAAGGTTTCTGCCAATTAATTGAACTTTCATGTGTAAACTCCGTACAACACTACTTGTGGATTTATTTTATATATGATTGTGCCTTTTTAATTCATACTCACGGTCGTTTTGTGTATCATTAACTGTTATGTAGAGTATGAATACATATTTTGGTTATTGATTGAGTGTGTTCACTGCTGAGCAGGATTACATGTTATGATTCTAAGTGAGGGAACTCCGAAACTTCATTAGAACTATCATATATGAATACTTATTAATTGAATTGAATTCGGGATATTAAGTAGGATAAAGAGGATAATTTTACAGTACCTATAAAGGGAGATCATATCGGGTTAGAGTATTAATTAGCTAGGAAAATAATTGATATTGATAGTACCTAAAAAGGAAAAGGTGGAATTATATCTCTTGCTCCAAGATTATTCACACGTGTTACACGCATGTTTACTTGTGTCTATAGAGTATATATGCATGATTTAGTGATGCGTCCATATTCCACAAGGCAGAGTCGGACATCAACACACGATAGGAAAATTAATGAGTGAAACTGAATTATCCTAGAGCTACATATTCTCCTACTTGATCTACTTTCGTATTCTTCGAGTGATCTTTTATTTTATTTATTATTTTAATTTAATTATTTAGTAGTTGTTAATTAAATCCATCAACTTTATTGCTTTTGTCTTAATTAATTTAGTAAATAATTAAATTGATAATACGCCATTATTTGGGTTCGATAATTCACTTGGTCGCTTGCTTAAGCTGCAACTGATATCCTTAATGCTTGGGGATTAATTTTGCATGCAAAGAAAATGCGTATCAATGCTGCAGGCCCCGAGGCCGAGGGTGTACAGGAGAGACGCTAATCTTTCCCCTCCCCGGGTCGATAGAGATCCCCGGGCAGAGGGTGGAATGGAGAAACGATGCTCCTACCCCCTCCACCTCCAGGACGACCGCCAGTGTTTGACAGGATCGGAAGGCAAGCCTCGAGGGGAGACAGACCCGGAGAGATACACATGATGGAGCCGGCGGAGGAAATCCCTTATATTGGAACCTCCCAAGCACTGACCACCCCATCAAAAAGGAAGAGAAAGGCGGAGCTAAGAGACTTGGACCAACAAAACCCCCAAGTGTGGTCGCTAGCCTCGCCGACGCAGGGGGTAACGGAAGCCGACATCGTCTTCATGGAAGCGGACTTCTATGGGGTAAGTACCACTCATTCCGACCCTTTAGTCATTTCGTCTATGCTGTCGGGAGTCAAAGTTCATAGGTGTTTGGTAAATACTGGGACATATGCCAATATAATCTTTAAGGAAGTATTTGAAAATCTGGGAGGAGAGCGTCATCACAAGGTGAGACCTTGTAATGACGAGATCAAAGGGTTCGGTAATGCTTTGACTAGGCCAACCATTGAAGTTGATTTATCAGTTCAGTTAAAAAGTTAGGATGGGAAGACCCGGATGCAAAAACAGCTAACATTCAAAGTTGTAGACTAAGCTTCTACTTACAACTGTATACTGGGGTGCCCGTTAATCCACACCTTCGGAGCTATTCCATCTACCCTTCATTAATGCCTCAAGTTTGTCACGGCAGATGACAGAGTAGCAACGGTAATAGAAAATCTAAGGAGAGCGAGAGAGTGTTCATTTGTAGAAAAGGTAGAAGGTCTGAGTTATCACGACATGGATTACGAGATGTTAAGCTTTGAAGATATCATGGAAGAAGGGGAGAACCATAAAGTGTGGACAAGAACAAAAAAACCGCTAGAGGGGGAACAAGAGGAGAACGACCTTAACGTGATCGCTGTAATCGGCGGAGAAAAAGAAGCAGATGAACAAGGGAATAACATGCTCCTCACAATAATCGAAGCACGTCCAGATCTGATTGTTTACGAAATGGAAAAGAAGGAGACAACAGCAAAGGAGCCGAGACAGAAGCCAGTGCCACCGGACGAGGATCCGAGGATGAAACTAAGGAAAAGAGCCTCGGCGGCAGGAAAAATAGAGGTAGTACAGCTGGACCCGGAGAACGCTGATATCAAAGTTAAAATTGGGACATATTGGGGAAGCGAGTTCAAGAAAGAGCTAACCTAGTTACTAAAAGAGAATCTGGATGTGTTCACCTGGAACCAAACTGAAACACCCAGAGTACACCCAAAGTACGCCTGTCACAGGTTGAACATCGATCCCGGTATCCCACCATTCCACCAGAAAAAGAGGAAATTTAGCCTAGAGAAAAATGCGGCTATGGAGTTGGAAGTGTATAAGTTGTTGGCAAGCGGAAAAATCAATGAATGCAAATACCCAATAAGAGTACAAAATCCAGTTATGATAAAAAAGAAAGAAGGATCATGGAGACTGTGCATCAATTTCACTGATCTAAACAAGAAGTGCCCGAAGGATAGTTACCCCCTTCCATCAATCGACCAGATGGTCGATGCCACAACAGAACATGAAATCATGAGCTTCATAGATGCATTTTCGGGGTACCATCAGATCCCAATACACCCGAATGATAAAGCAAATATGACTTTTTTCTACAGAAATGGAGTTTATGAATGGAACAACATAACATTTGGCCTAAGGAATGTGGGGGTTACTTATCAAAGATTGGTTAAAAAATGTTCGAAGGAGAGATCGGGAAAATAGTGGAGGTCTACGTGGACGATACCGTACTGAAGAGCCTGGAAAGGATGGATCATTTCGGCCATCTAAAAAAGGTTTTTGAAATCTTCCGACACTATTGAATGAAGCTAAACCCAAAGAAATGTACGTTCGGAGTGAGCAAGGGAAGCTAAGGATGGACCCACCGAGGCACGTGAAAGAGGTTCAGAACCTGATGGACAGGCTGGCTGCCTTAAACATGTTCATGTCAAAAGCATCAGATAAATGTAAGCCCTTCTTCGACGTTATAAAAAAGGCCAAGTCTGAATGGACGAAAGAGTATGGGAAAGCATTTGACGAGATCAAAAAGGAACTGTCAGATCCCATGATTCTCTCTAAACCTTCACCGGGCGAGACACTACAGCTATACCTAGCAGTCTCCAAAATAGCGATCAATTCGGTATTGGTCAAAACATAGGAGAATAATAAAAAGCCAGTGTACTTCGTAAGTCAATCCTTGAGGGACGCAGAGCTTAGATACCCGGTAATGGAGAGAGTCGCATATGCTCTCGTTATGAGATCGAGGAAGCTGAGACCATACTTTATGGAACATACCATTGAAGTACTGACGATATTTCATTCGAGACAAGTACTCCAAAGGCCAGACGCGGCAGGGAGACTGCTAAAATGGTCAGTCAAATTGGAACAGTTCAATATAACGTATTTGCCGAGGAATGCAGTCAAGGGGCAAGTCATGGTGGACTTCATAGTGGAACTGACTTTCCCTGTACCAACTGATGAGGAAAAAGAAAACCTTAGGTCATGTACGTGGATGGTTCGGTAACGAAAGTGGCATTGAGAGCTGGAATCATCATACGAACCCCATCAGGAAAAACCTTCTCGACCGTGATAAGGTTCGATTTCTTGGCTACCAATAATGAGGCAGAGTACGAGGCCCTACTGAATGGACTAACAATGGCGCTAGCCATTAGAGCAGATGAGCTGATGATATACAACGACTCACAGTTGGTGGTAAACCAGATGAAAGGGGAGTATGAGGCCAAGGATGAACACATTAGCCACTATAGAGGACTGGCTGCAGGCATACTGCAGAAATTCAAACAGGTGTTTTTATAATGCATCGACAAGAAAGACAATATCGAATGCTGAGGACCTAAATAACATCAATATCATGAGGCAGGAGAACCCGTTAGACACCATCATGTAGGTTCTGAATGAACAACCAACAGAAGAGTCATGGATGACCCCAATCAGGGTATATCTGGAAGAAGGAAGAGTACCCTCAGATAAGGACAAGGCTCAACAAATTAGGCTTCAATCGGCGAGATACATCTTAATAGAGGAAAGTTGTACAAGAGAGGATAATCATCACCTCTCTTGAAATGCCTAACTCCTGAGGAAGCAAGTTATGTACTAGCAGAAATACATGAAGGTATGTGCGGGAATCATACAGCTAGGATCGCTCTGGCTCACAAAGTAGTCAGGCAAGGTTACTTCCGGCCAACGCTAAAAAAGGATGCCACCCAATACGCGAGAGCATGCGCAACTTATCAAAGACTGGCTCCGATAGTTAGAGCACCTTCGGAATAGCTGACTTCAGTATTCAGCTCATAGCCCTTCGCGAAATGAGGGATTGATTTAATCGGACCGCTGCCTATCGAAAAAAGGGGAAACAAATTCGCTATCGTGGTGGTAGATTATTTCACGAAGTGGGATGAGGCAGAACTCCTCTCGACGATCACCGAGGCTCCGGTCGAAAAATTCATCTGGGAAAATATCATATGCAGGTCCGGAATACCATTTGCCATAGTGACCGACAATGGCAAGCAATTTGACAACGCCAGACTGAGAAAGTTTTGTGAAGACTTCAAAATTAAGAAGTGGTCCTCCACACCATACCACCCACAATCTAACGAGCAGGTCGAAGCAGTGAACAAGATCATCAAACACACATTGAAAGCCAGGTTGGAAAAGCTAGATGGAAAATGGCCAGAGGAATTGCTGGGAGTCCTGTGGTCATACAGGACAACGACGAGAACCTCCACCAATGAGACCTCATTCTCAATGGCCTTCGGTGCTGAGGCGGTGGTTCCAGTGGAGATAGGAGAACCCAGTCCGAGAACCGCTCTCCACAGGAAAGAGGCAAACGACAAATTAATCCAGAAGAATCTAGACCTACTGGAGGAAAAGAAACTGAATGCGGAAATGCATAATGCGATCTACAAGCAAAGAGCGGAGAGGTTCTACAACTCCAAGATAAAGTTGAGGAGATTCAAAGGCGGAGAACTGGTGCTCCAGAAAGTATTGGGCCCAGTGGCGCAGGGCAACGGCCAAAACTGGGAAGACCCTTACGTAATCAAGAGAGTTCTGGAAGGAGGAGCATACGAGTTGGAAGAGGTAGATGGCAAAAAGATACCGCACCCATGGAACGCACAACATTTGAAGAAATATTACCAATGAAGTGGAAAGCAGGATGAATGAGATTGGTGACACGGTTTCTGTTACAGCTTTTAATCAAAGCATTAGGCCATACTATGTGGAAAGGCAAATTGTATGAAAATCTTTTTGATGATATGTGGTTAAGGATGTCATTATGTTCATAACAAATGGTTAAGGGTATTTATTTGTTGAGATATCGTGGCTTTGGGAATATCAATATGTAAACATCACCCCATAAGCTTAGAAAGAATACTGCATGCATAAGTAAAAAGATTATGAAATAACAATAGCGGAAATAGAACCGAGACTAAAGAATAAGAGATACCGAAGGGAAACAACCAAAAGGGAAAACGAAAGGCATGCCGAAATAAAGGGGCATGATTGGAAATCGGAACAAAAAGGGTAAGTATCGGATCTCTAAGGAATTGGAATAAAGATACCAAAGTATTGGGCTCGGAAGTCAAAACAAAAGTCAAGATATCAGATCAGAGTTAAAAGGCCAATCAGGGGAGCTTCGGCGGAATTGGAACGGACCCTTTTGGATAAAAATTGAAATAGCGCAATCAGAATGAGAAGGCAACAACAGGCCTCGGGATAGCATTGGAAAGGAACATAAACTTATATATATAATGGCCGGGATATCAGGTTCAAAATAAATAGAGCAGACTTCAGGATATCATTGGAAATAAACGCGAATATGTACACATTACGGGTGTACAGAAGGTCGGAATACATGGATTGGAATAAAGGAAATGAGCCTCAAAATAACGCAGGAAATGGAACGAAAGCACAACACAGAATAATGAGCCGAGAGGCAAGGGGCTAGGCTTTGGAATCTAAGTAAAGCCAGAGGTTTCGAAGCCAAAAGATAATCTAGGTGGAGGAATAGACTCTCGAGATCAGGCAGAACCTCAAAACCACAGATGTCCAAACGGAATTAGGAGGCTCGCACAAAACACAAACATCCACGCCAAAGGTAAATAAAGCAAAGATACATAACAAGTGATAAATGCAGGCCGAGACACACCAACAATTACACATTAACGGTGGGAAAATCGACGGTTCACAAGCAGTAAAACCAAACATTGCCAGACACAACTATCCAACAAGGACAAAACATAGAGGAGAAATAATCAGCAGTTCAAGTCTACAAACCATCGTAGTAAGTAAAGTTCCAAACAACACAAGAATCAAGACAAAATAAAGGTCAACCAGCGAAGGGAGTAGGCAAAGAACACCATTCTTTTTTCCGGCTGCTAAGAGATTGGAAGATACTCGCCATCTTATCCTCCATCTCCTTTAGCTGAGCTTCAGTACGAATAGCCCTATCCTCTGCTGAACCAGGGCGTAAAATATGCTGCTCCAGGGCTCGAATATGGGCTTCGGCTTCAGCTAATTTAGCCCGGGCTTCAGCAGCTTCGACTCTCGCAGCATCCCTAGCAATTTCAGCTACGGTTAGACTCATCTCTACGGACTCAAGAGTAGCCCGCCCTACCCCAACCTCAAAATCTGAAACCTCCAATTGTTCTTTCTGGTATGCAACGAGAGAAGTTAGCTTGACATTCTCAATTTCCAAGGCATTCAATCTTTCTTTGAAACTAGCGTAAGACCCCTCAGAACGGTCAACCAGCCAACGGGCAAACAAATGGTATCGATCCATAAGCCGCAAGGAGGTGGAAAAGGAAGCAACAGCAGCCCCGGCCATCACGGCCAAGCCAGAAGAGTCCTGGGGAAGAGAACCAGGAATAATAACCGGGAGAACACGGTGAGTAGCACGACGAGAAACACCTTCGGCAAAACCTTGAGTCCCTAGCTCTTGCAGCTCGGACAATTCAGATACATCATCGCCCTCAACTACATTCTTTCCGCGAGCACGAGCCCTCTCAACGGCTAGCCTCTCGGCTTCGGTATCGATGTCGGCAGGACCAGTAGTTGCGGCAACACCTGTAGGGTTCGGATTAAGAGGAGGAACTGTCGGGACGACCTGAGGACAGAAAGAGCAGAACTAGCATCAATCACTTTCTCAAAAACAACCACGGGAGCAGACCTCGCCCTAGGCCCAACCATCATGTCCTCGGCCTCGGAACCACTACCCACATCAAGATCAAGAGATTCTATATCTTCTTCTGGATCCTCTTCCAGGTCCTCTTTCGGGTCCTCTTCTGGATACTCTTCGGGATCTTCTTCGGGATACTCTTTCGGATCCTCTTTGGGATTTTCTTCACATTCAGACTCGGCGATGGGAGGATCTGCAAAAAGACACCACTGATGAGAATGTAATGAACACAGAATGGACAAGGAGGCACGAGCCGAGGTAATCAGCCCTCTTAACCTGTTAGCAAGAAGGTCAAACTCACCAACGGATAGGGACTGGCGAGGTATAAAATTAATTCCAGTTTGCCGAGAAGGCCCACCCTGTTCATAAACACCTCTCCCTCGCTTCCCGAGCAATGAGGCAGAGATAGATCCCGAACCATTGACAGAAGAAAAACCATGCGGGTTAACAAGAGAATGCCACAATCGATCATGGGAAGGAGACAAAGGGGGCAAGACTTTATTCTCAGTAGAACTGCTCAACTAAAAGGTCCTCCCGAGTTTGAAGTCATCGGACCCAACAGACAAGTCATCTTATTTTATATCATAAATTATCATGAGACATATAATTCCGTATTTAATGTTCAAAACGTGACGTTTAAAAAATATTGTATGAGTGAATGTCATTTAATAAATGTACCATGTTCGCTTCCAAGGGAAGAATGACTTGTGCTCAAATCAAACCATCCGAAAAGAAACTAAAAAGAAAATATAACATCATCACATGATTCAATACTAGTCACCTTCACAATAAATAACATTCTCTTTTTATACTCATGACAAAGAGCATTAAATATTGATTTAATATCTAAAAAAGAATATATTCTATGTTATTATTTATCTTGACATATATCACACATTTGGGCTGAGAAAATAGGTGAACTTGTAGAATTTATAAAATACGTTAACACTTAAAGCACACATTTTTTTTGGAATTAAATAGCTCGTGCTCAAATCAAACAATTCGAAAAGAAACTAGAAATAATATATAAACATCATCACATAATTCAAAACAACGTTCACAATAAATAACTTTCTCTGTTTATATTTAAGACAAAGTTCATTAATTGATTTAATATCAAAAAATGAAAATATTTTTCGTTATTATTGACTTTGACATATATAAAATATTTGGCCTGAGAAAATAGGTGGATATTTAGAATTTGTAAAACACGTTAACACTTCAAGCACTCTTTTTTTTTTTTTTTTTTTTGAATTAAATAGCTCGTTCTCAAATCAAACAATTCAGAAAGAAACTAGAACGAAAATATAATATCATCACATAATTCAATACAAGTCCCCTTCACAATTAATAACTTTATTTGTTTATACTCATGACAAAGAATATTAATTGATTTAAAATCTAAAAAAAAAATCTTCGTTACGATTGACTTTGACATCTATCAAACATTTGGCCTAAGAAAATAGGTGGACTTTTGGAATTTATAAAACACGTTAACATTTTAATCACACATTTTTTTTTCTAACTTAAAAGGTTTCATTTATCTTGTAAATATTTTATAAGAGATTGTGTAATTTTTTGAGGTAAATATGGTGATCCTTTAATTATGTATTATCCTTTAATATTTTATTCTTTTTATTAAAAATTAACAATATTAAATCCTAAAGATATGACATGATGTAAATTATTAGAGTGTGTGGTGATCCCATTACAAAGAATACTTATGTAATTCTTATTCGTCTCATGAAACAATTTTGTATGTGAAATACTCATACAAGATTTAAACTATCTCATAAATGATTTGAGAATTTAAAAATTGAATAATACTATATGTATATAGTATTGTCAAAAAAGATTTAATTCTCAAACTCGGACTACTACAGAATTACAAACGAGAGAATGTTTATGATCAAATAATGTATGGATAGACACACATCCTATAGATGTAATAGACGTAGGAGTCAAGATGTTACCACTATTTTCAAATATGAACAATTGCGGAATGTTGATTAATCAATCAGTCAAACAGTCCACTAATGAAGATAAAAATAAAATTACTGAAGATAAAAAAGGGAAGGCTTTTCTAGAATTGGTGCCATTGGCTCTGCCTTCGTCGGGATATTGAGCAGGCTTCGCAAGTGGAGGAAGAGTCAAAAGCTATACCAAGCATATACACTATTAAAGTGTAAGGTGATCCATGAAATATTTTTTTATGTGAAAATTTCACAAAAATTTTAAACTATATTATAAATTATTTGAGAATTTAAATATTGAATAATACTATATATATATATATATATATATATATATATATATATATATATATATAATATTGAATTGTAATATTTCTCTTTCACAAATTTCAGAGTCATCGATGTTTATTTTCAACTTGTATTTTAGCTCATTAATTATCATGTGACATATAATTCTCAATTTAATGTTCAAAATGTGGCGTTCATAAAATCTTACGTGAGTGAATTTCTTTTAATAAAAGTACCATGTTATCTTCCAAGGGAATATGGGCTAGTTCTTATCAAATCAAACAATCTCTTCACATAAATAACTTTCTCTATTTATACTCATAAGAAAGAGCATTAATTGATTTAATATCTAAAAAAGAAATCATTCTTCGTTATGATTGACATTGACATATATCAAACTTTTGGAATTTATAAAACACGTTAACACTTAAAGCACACATTTTTTTTGAAATTAATTAGCTAGTGCTCAAATCAAACATTTCGAAAAGAAACTAGAAATAAAATAAAGGGTTAATTGCAAAAAAAAAAAACTACAAACTTTATTCTTATTATAAATTAATACCCACTTTTAAGAAATTACAAAAAAACCACCACCTTTAAGTATCGTTGCAAAACGCACCCAATTTGTGACTAAAAGTAGGAATTTTGGGTGTGTTTTGCAACAATACTTACAGATGGTGGTTTTTTTTTTTTTTTGCAATTTCTTAAAAGTGGGGATTAATTTGCAATAGGAGTAAAGTTTATGGTTTTTTTTGCCATTAACCCTAAAATAAAATATCATGACATAATTGAATACAACTCTCATTCACGATAAATAACTTTATTTGTTTATACTCATGACAAAGAGCATTAATTGATTTAATATTTGAAAAAGAAAACATTCTTCTTTATGATTCCCTTTGAATTGTAAACTAGCATTCAACCTTTTACAGTGTAGTATTGTATTGATACTATTTGAAAGGTTGTGAAACAGTAATGAATAGAATCTTTTTAATCATATGCTATAATTATCTATTTACTGTATTAGCTTCGAGTATCGCAATTAAGTTTCTACCACTACTAACATTCTTATTTGTGAACCACAGGCTTCTTTTGGCTCCTGCACTTATTGAAAATTTTGGCTGGGGGTCTGTATTATATATTTTTTCTTCCTTGGGTATAGTTTGGTGAGTTTGGAATTTAAATAAATTTGCTTATGCTGATTACTTCAAACCTGTAGAATGGCTATGAAAAAATTAAAGATAATATATTCATTGTTCATTTGGGATCCCATTAAAGTGATTAGAGCATGTAATTTTCTTGATTTATTTGTTTTAGTGCAGAACTTGCAATTGAAGCTGCTCGTTTAGCAGGAGGAATCTCCGTTGTAAGTTTTGATTAAAAAATCATAGTCATGTGAATTTCATTTATATGAGATTAAATAGAAAAGAGCCAAGAGGGACCCATTAGGGGGAGATGAGGAGTTTGAAACTTAGTTTGGTTTATTCTGATATGCAATCACGATTTTCAATTTGCAGTTAGAAATCAAAATGTCCACCCTAGGTGTTTTTGAGGTAAATGTAAAATTTTTATCAGCCTATGAGATTTTTTTGTTTTTCTTGCAGGCTTCAAAATGGTTGTCCAAGAATATCCCTTAGTCTCCATTGGAGTAAGTAATTGTCTGATTTTATGTTTGTCATTCTTAAAAAATGTTTTTCAGTTTAGTTTCTTGTATGATGTTGTATAAGGATGATTGTTAGATATCATTACATTATAAAATAAAACTTAATCAGTTCGTCATGAATTCTACTGAATGTTGAGCATTAGGAATTTCACCCTTGTGCTAGCTGCTGTTATGTTAGCAAGTAAAGTTATCCCAAAACTTTCTGTCAAGACAATCTATTAATCTGGCGTTTCCTTTTTCTTGAATTTAATACAAAAGAATGAGTTTAATCACTTTAATATTTATTAGCTTGTCAAGATGAGAATTAACTTTAATTTAAGATCTTCCTGATTTAAATTGTAGAACATAAGTCAACCATATTTGATCAATTCTTTATCGTGTCCTTTTCATATTCATATAGGTCAATGAAGCTATTACGTAGTGTGCTTTAATTCTTTGCACTGAGGAGATAAAAAAACCTTGGTCTGACCGAGACAACATGGGTATGTCTAAGATAGTCTTTTTAGAAAGGTTGTAGAAAGGTATAATGTTAACCTACTTTTACCACATCAATGATCATCATCATATTAACTCTTCACTTCTTGATTGTACCAATGATCAACTTGATGGTAATGCAGATTAGTACGATTATTTTCGATTATGAATACGTTTATGCTTAATATGATGCTTTGATGTTTATGTTGGAGATTATTTATATATTTATTTGTCTTGTATTAGACTATAATTTAGGTTTATGCTTATGATAATACTTTGACATTTTTGTTAAAAGTATTTAAGTATATTTTAGTTTTAAGTATAATATGCTATTTTTTTAGAATATTTTATCTATTTAAGGTAGAGAGGAAAAAATAGACATATATTATTTATGCTATGAGATATACGAAATTGATTTTTAAATAGAAAATAATTTTTAAATTTATCAACGAATTAACAACGGAATAAATTTACTAACTGATTAGCAATGAAATAAATTTACCAACGGATTAGTAAGAGAATAAGTACAAACGGATTAGCAAGGGAAATTTTACCAACGAATTAGCAATCAAATAAATTTACCAACGGATTAGCAAGAGAATTATTACCAACGGATTAGCAAGTGAATTATTACCAACAAATTTGCAAGGGAATATTATCAACGGGACTTAATTTTGGTTGCTAATATATTACCAATCAATCACTTTGACAATTGAAAATTTTGGTTGCTAATCTGCTGGTAACATGATTTAGCAATGGAACTAAGGCATTTACCAAAGGAATATTCCATTGGTAAAAAATATTTTTTTTGCAGTGTGAACACAACACAAGTCGAACAACAAAAATATGTTAGTGGTTAATGTTCATTATTTCCCTTATGCCAATATGATTCTCACCCTCAAGTGTAAGGGAACAATTGTAGTGTGAGTGTGACCAAGTCAAATTATCGAACCCACGGGATAATTCTAGACTTACGAATAAATGACAACTAAAACTTAAGACAAATCTCTGGGGTTTTTGAAATATTGATTATCCAACTACTGTGTAATAAAATAAATAAAAATTAAAATAAAAGTATGAATGAGAAAACAATTTGATATTCAAGGAAAAAAAGACTGGTAATGAAAAGGCAATCCAGTTGAACATATGACCGACTCTCTAGACTTTTGATTCACTATCCTGCAAATTTTATAGGAGGATCTCTAATTTAAACTAGACCACTATGATCAGGTGCTATCTAGTACTTATCATGATCTGAAAATCCTAGGATCGATGAGTAATTAATCCCCTCTCCCTCTCTAGGTACTTACGCTATTACGGTATTTCATTTATAGGTACTAAGAAATTAATCCTACGTCTCCTTATCAAATATCAAGTAATGATGTTTTACCTAGTATTTAATATTTATATTCATTATCTAACAATTATAAGTTATATATATGGATTAATCCCCTATAACTGCCACAAAAAACTTCTACACTCCTGTGAAAATCAATATTCCCAATAACAACTTCATAAATTATCACATGAATAATAATTCAAACCATAATTATAGAAGTCTCAAAATATTTTTTTAATAAAGAAATAATTATTCTGCAGTGTTCATGAATCATATAATTCAACTGTCTAAATCCTAACATCACCACTGAAGAAGTAAATTACAATTAAGCAATAAACCCTAACCATGAGTCTAATTAATGAAGAAAATAAAACTGAACAAGAAAGAACCCTAGAATCAGACTCATCTTCTTCAATTGTCGTCTCTTCCAGAATTTTCATCTCAAACCAATAGGTAACACCATCTTCATTTCTCTCCAAAAGTATCGTGGATGGAAGGTGGTGATGGTGAAAGTGAAGGATGGATGGATATGGGTAATGTGTCGCGGTTCTGATGGGTTTTGGAATATGACATGTCTGTTTCTGATTCTGATCTTTCTACCTTTTATAGTGAACATTGGATGCATGTGGATTAGGCTTGAAAATGCGGATTTGGGCCTCAAAATATGTCTCTCAACGTCGAGCGTGCTTCTCTCTTTCCAGAATTCCCGTTCGGTATTGAGTGGACCTGCTCGGTAGGTACCGAATAGTCTCCACATCTAAATCTTCTTCTTCCAGGCCCAACGCTTGGTATCGAGCGTGTGTGCTCGATGGCCATCAAGCACCCACTGGCAGCTTGCATGACTCCATGGTTTTTGGCATAATAACTTAATTTAAACTCCGATTTAAGTGATCTTACACCCACAAGATCTTCTCTTTCGTGAATTTTCAACCTTAATTCACAAGAACATTTTGGAATTTCTCACAAATACAAAAAAATTATGCAATGTGGTCATGTGTTTGCTTGACATGTTGCACAAGTTCACTATTTTTCCTATTTAAACACAACAAAATATCTCTCAAACACTTTCTAGTCAATAACCACTCAAAGTATTAAGATTTGTGCAAATTAAAGTAATTAACACACTGAGAGAGGTATCAAATTGGCAAAAAATACATGAATTTCCACTCTCATCAGTTAATCAAAATCGTTGGAGGATCGGTGTGATTCTAGATGTGATGACACTGGCCTCAACACTCACATAAACATATTAATCTTATTCTACTCATGCAAGAGCAACACTGAATGGCCAATGTATTAGGTTTACCAGGCGGTTAGTGTATCTTAATTAAGACTCAAGAAGAGGTTAATTAGGTTCTACCAAGTTTTTGCTAATGGCTTCTGAAGTGGTTTAATTTCTTTGAACAACCATGATAACCATAAAATCTCTAATTATTGTGGTTCTCTTGAGATTTCAACAGACAAGTTCTGTCAGGCTTAATGATACGAGGGGAATACCGAGATTCATCCTTTAATGCATTGTCGCATCGACAACCTTTATTCCCGTATTATAATAAACTTGTTTTCAAAATTTTAAACAATATCTCTATATAAAAACATTCTATTATTATTATTATTATTATTTATAAAATAATAATAATAATAATAATAATTATTATTATTATTATTATTATATATACCTCTTGAAATCTCAAGAGAATCACAATAATTAGATATATGGAGAATAATCTAATCATCATACCAATCGCTGTAACAAATGATAACATATCAGAAGAGAAAAAGTAACAGAGATATGTCCAACAGAGATATCCATTAGATTAATCTTCCATTCACTGTCGTAGAGTCAAACCAATTCACACCTTCTTCATCTCAATAGTTAAGCTTTCCTTCACTGTTCAAATCTTCCAGACTCTATCCATCATAAAAGATTCTTCCACTCCCTCTCTATCTCACTGGTGTAGAAATCTTTCCCATTGTCTTGCACCTCCGTAGGTATTTTAATATCTCATTCTATAGATTCTTTTATTGAGCGGCTCTTTAGATTCTCTTGACAAGCGACTGACATGTTCGAAACTTTTCTCACTATTCTGTAGTTTTTCACACACCCAGTAGAAAGTCTGTTCAGCACGAAAATTCACGCTTTTCATAGGACGTTTTCATATGATTATTGTATAATTTTAGCATTGTTTGCAGAGTTTATTGCTTATTTTTATATTTTTATGACTTCACGGGTATTGTTGAGATTTTGCAAATTTTAGGCCTATTTTAAGTGAAATTAATAAAAGGAGTCGACTGTAAAGTTTGGATATTTATTAATGAAGAATTTTGACTTGCAGTATCATGGAATGAGTATATAAATAAATAGGTGGGGCCATACATAGGTGACTTGGGAAAGCCAGCATGCCACGTTTGGTTGACTACCAATTCATAGAATGAATTAAATCGGGGCCCACTACTTATAATTTGATCACTGCTCCAACTGTTTTGGCTATATGATGCCACGTGAATTCCACCACTATATGAAGCCCATGTTCCTAAAAGCCCAGCTTTATTGTCGTGCGAAAGCCCAGCCCAACGTTTAAGTACCTACATATACGTGTTCGTAGCTTAGCAGTAGAACAACATACGACAGAATGCCATGACCACACTCTAGTACACGCTTTCCGCCTTTCACCACTACCTTTCACTCGCCTTTCATCCATCATCACTCACACTCAGTCACACGGTGTTTACTATTTGAAAAGGAGAAAAGAGGAGGATCATCAAGAAGGAAAGAGAAGACGGAGAATTACGCGACATGGTTTTTCTTCTCTCTTTTATTTCTTATATTGTTGATTCATAGACTCATGGGTAAGATCAATATTGCCATGGTTGTTGCTTGTAAGAATTACGCGACATGGTTGTTACACAGCATTCTGGAGTGTGGTCACGTCATTCTGGAGTGTGGTCATGACATTATGTCGTATGTTGTTCTACTGCTAAGCCACGAACATGTATATGTAGGTACTTGAATGGTGGGCTGGGCTTTCGCACGACAATAAAGCTGGGTTTTTAGGAACATGGGCTTCATATAGTGGTGGAATTCACGTGGCATCATGTAGCCAAAAAATTGGAGCAGTGATCAAATTCTAAGTAGTGGGCCCCGATTTAATTCATTCCATGAATTGGTATTTAACCAAACATGGCATGATGGCTTTCCCAAAGTCACCTATGTATGACCCTACCTATTTATTTATATACTCATTCCATGATACTGCAACGCTAAAATTTTTCATTAATAAATTCTTCATTTCGTGAAGTCATAAAAATATAAAAATAAGCAATAAACTCCACAAACAATGCTAAAATTATACAATAATTATATGAAAACGACCTATGAAAAGTGCGAATTTTCGTGCTGAATAAAGTCGAAGAATGGAATAACCTCTAACCCCTCCTTTCATCAACGAAGCTTTTCTAACTTTTCTTAAGCTATCAGGGTAATGCTCTAATTAACCTTGTTTTAGGTTGTATACATAATATAGATATACAAATGCAATGTTAAAATTACTGATTATATAAACAAATAAAGGAGGAATAGGGAAAAGTTATGTATGTTGAGATTCTGGATGTGTTATATGTGAAAAAAGAAGATGAATGATATAACCAAAATATCAAAACTGGTTAGATATGCAAAAACTAAACCGCACATGATTTCTTTAATTTTCATGAAAATGTCTTATTTATTTTTCTTAAACTTGTTGGATTTTTTTAAACTGTCTTATGTTGAGATTTTAATATGGTGTTGGATTCGTATATGAGTTCTTTATTTTTCTTAAACCTGTCTTATTTTCAGAAGTTATATACTCCCTTCGGTCACTTAGAATGTATTCGTTTACTTTTTACACGTGGATTAATAAGTATTATTATTAATGTGTAGTGGGTAGTTAGGATGAATACTTTTACCTATTTACCCTTCCTTTAAATAAAGGATTCAAATTTCCTAATCACACCAACTGCACTAATCAGAACGAAATCACAATATTTTTACATTCAAATCAAAATAGCTTTTTTCAAAATTATTATCACTCAAAATAATGAAATCATGCACCTTAATTATTACAATAAAAAATTAATCCCTTCCCTAACATAGCTTAATTAACTGTACTAGAAATGTATAAACCATTTATTGCTCTGTACACGGAGAAATTTTGTGTGGTTCATTACAAAAATCAAATTTCCAAATACATCACCATGAAATCTTATCATTTAAATATGATTCATTCACAAATTAATCCCTTCCCCTAACATTTTTTTTTATTAGTAAATGTTAGTTGTTAGTATAGTTAGTAGTTGGTCACCAAGCATCCATACTTCCCCTTTCTCCAAGCCTCCTTATAACTCACCTCCTAATTCTCACCTCCTAATTCGTTCCCAATGGGAATCGAACCTGGTCACTTATCTTAGTGAGGAGCCCAGTGACCAAATGAGCTAGCCCTAAACCCTTCCTATAATTAATCCCTTCTTATTCTTACCCTCCACACCTCTCAATGGAAGAACAATAGATCTGCAAAAGATTAAGATCACCATCAATTCAACCTCGAAGAATGGTAAGATGATCCATACGAATGTTAATTTTCTCCAATGGGACAGCATCCTTTTTCAGTGGAGGAAGCTCTGATGCGATCTCGATTGTTCTGTCATAGATCTCCGGCACGCCCGAACTGGATCTACCAAAACTATCTTAAATAGAGTCGGAGAAGCTCGAGAACAAGGGGAGACTAGTAGATTTACATTCTTCATAGTCAGAGAAGGTCGAGAAAAATGAGAAACCAATAGATCTACAAGCCTTAGAGTAGGAGTGTGAAAACATCACCGAGATATCGGTGGAAATTACTTCCGATGGTGATTCGTCCGACAACATCATGGAATAGAATACAACTTGACATCGCGGTTTGTATCTTTTTCAAGATAAAGAAAGAGGAAGAGGTAGAGAACGGAAGAGGAGTAGAGTCGCATGGTTAAATTTGGGCGAAGATTGTAGAGAGAAGCACGCAGAGTGAGAGAGAGCGAATCGAATCTAGCGAAGATTACAGTGACGAAGAGAAGAAGATAAGAAGAAAAGTAGAGAGAAACTGAGTGAGAGACTGAATCAATGAGTAGAGAAGCCAAATTAGATTTTGATTTCCATATTTGATTATTTTATTTTTGTAATTCTTCATTAATGTGTTATGATTAGATAATTAGCAGTAAATGTAGTCAGTTAAATTAATTTTATTAATATAAACTAATGACATTGATATAAATACCATACTTTAAAGAGGTTAAGTGATATTATTGGTGGAACCCATGCTTTAAATAGAAACAGATACATTTGAAACAGACGCCTAATATAGTAAAACGAATACCTTCTATGTGGCCCGAGGAAGTAATATAAAATTTATTTTTTAATTACTATAGATGTGTGAAATTGAGTGTCAAAATGAAATTAGAAAACAAATGTTTAAGGTGCAAACGGTAATATTTGGATGTAGATTTCTTTTCTTTTTAAAATATGCAGAAATTTTCAATAAAGTAAAATTTTTATATATCTTTATAATTTTTGAAAAATATAACATGATATATATTTATTATGATATTTTAAATATATCTATCAAAATTTTAAAACGAATATTTAGTCATTCAAGAGTAATATATATCCCAAAAGAGTGATCAAAATAAAGTGGGTTTACTGCAGAAACTTGTTACCAAATTTATGCTACTAAAATGGAGGAATTTGTCAAAATTTTCAACATGAAGCTTGTTTATCTGTGTCTACTAGGTTACTATAAAATATCTTTAAAATTTATTTATCCAAATGAAAGCTATGCCGTATTACTATACTATGGCAGTGCTTCCTATGGGAAATCTCAAGCTAAACTTCATCTCTTTGTTGACCATTAGAACAAAATATTTATAGATAATAATAAGCATGAAAATGTTCACCTACATGTCTATTATGTTCATTTAAAATATTTTTTGAAATTAATAAACGGTTTTGTGGTTTATTGCATGACACTAATTTCGGCAGGCCACTGAAAAAAAATAAAACATTAGGATGCCTTTTATACTCATGTAAATTAGCATCAAATTTTACAAATTCATTAGAAAAATATACTCTTCTACATTAAGTATGTCAAACTGGACATTTTGACTCATAAACCAAATTTTTTCATAAAAGCATTATCAAAACTCAAATGTTATTTAGTAATCAATTATTGATTATAAATAAATATAAGAAACCCTTAAGTGTGATCATATTAAAATAATATTTAGATGAGTGGTGCCTTGATGACTTTTTCACATGATATTAGAAATCATCATCATAATTTCTAGATAAATACACTTAATTATGGAAAAAATTTCACATTTAGTCCCATAAGAATTCCTTCAATTCAATTATAGTCTCGTAGGAATATACTGGTCCCATAGCTAGCGATTTTGGTCCCATAAGAATATTATAATCGAAAATTTTCATTCCAAATTAACTTATATAATTATAAACTACCAAATTTATATTATTTTTTGTGTTTCAAAATAGACATAGTCCGTTTTGGTTTTGTTAATGGTTCAAAATATTTCGTCAACTATTAACAATTTAGATGAAAAATTCCTATGGGACTAAATCTGCCAGTTTTGGGATCTTTTTGACATTGAGCAATTCTTACGGGACTAAATATGAAATTATCCCCTTAATTATGTGCTAAGAGAGAATTAAAATTTTGAAAGCATAGAGATTGCGAGGGGAACTAGCAACATCAACACTCGTCCTCAACCCTTACCTTAAATTCTACCTTTTCGTGACTCATCTATTAAGAAAGAGGTGGGCTTACTGATATAATTTTTATATTGAACTTGATTACATTGATTGATGTTATGGATGTGCATACACAAGTTACCTAAGACCGGTGGGCCAAAAACCTATAAGTACAATTGCATTAATGCTAATAAGGAAAGACAGATGCGTTCACATGACTTTGATGTATTAAATAATGAGCGCTTTCGGGCGACTTGACGTATTAAATAATGAGCGCTTTCAGACGACTTGACTATGAGTTAATTCCCTTTACTTTTACTGTACATGATGTTCATTTCTCAAGAGATGAAGTCATTTTCAACTGAAAAATCTTATAGTAAATCCCCAACTAAGTACAATTCTGTATGCTCACCCTACTATATTTTTCCTTCTATAGATAATGTCCATAGCCGGTGTGGCGAATGATGAGTTAGAGGGGTTGATTACCAGCAAAAAGTATTATGTGTTTTATTTAAATAAGTATTAAATCTTCTAAAAATGACTCTATAATTGTCACTTGTTTACTATTTTTTGTTCACTCAAAAGAATGATTATCGTCAAGTATGAAGGAATAAATTGTAGCACGCGCGTGACCAAGTTAAATTATCGAACCCATGGGATTAGAGTTAAACATACTGCCACAGAAATATAATTTGCAATATTAATAATTAAGATAGGAAACATTTTCAAGAGACAAGATAATTCTAGGACAATCCAGTTTAAACTCATTAATTTAACTCTCTAGGTATCCTGACCGAACTCTTCCATAAGGATTAGGACGCCTCACAAATATATGCTAATTTACTCTCAAGCACACTAGCACATAAATCTAGTTTATCACCTCGGAGCAAGAGATTTAATTATATCCCCCTTTTTAGGTACTCAAAATATCAATTATTTCCCCGTGGTGGTACTCAAATCTGGATATGTTCTCCCTTTTTAAGTAATATAGAGTCCTGCTTATTTAACCCACAAAGTGTTGTACAATTAATTAAATAAACATTCATATTTGATAATTCTAATGAAGCCTCAAGAGTATTAGTCCCTCCCTTAGAATCATAACATGAAACATAATCAATCATAAACGTAGTAATCAGACATATGTTAAGATATTCATATAACAATTGAAGATACACAAAATGTTGATGATTAAAGGTTCAAAAAGTACAATCAAATATGAAATAATCGAACTGTAGTCGTAAGGAAGACTCTCCTAGATAGTCAAATTAAATCAGTTTAAACCTTCAAAGTCCTAAAATTATCAAAAGGAAACTAGCACATGGTGTTACAAGCAATAATCATGGAAATGAAATGAAACTTACCCATGAATAAATCAAACAAGAAGAAATTAAAGAAAGAAGAAAAACTCATTTTTGGGCGTAATTTTCCGTCTTCTCTTTCCGTTTTGAAAATCCTCCTCCGTTCTCCTTCTCAAATAACAAACACTGTGATTGAATGTGAGGGATAAAAGATGGATGAAGTGTAGAAGCCAGAAGGCGGAAGTGGGCGATAAAGGCGTGAATGGTGTATGGAATTTTTTTTTCCATGTGAATTAAGAAGTGAATATATATATATAGGTGTGTGAAGGCAATAAGATAAGGAAAGAAAATATTTGTGGAATAAGATCTTCAAAAAATATGAGATATAAGATTATGAAAAAATAAGACAAAATATAATTGTTGAAGATATGAAGGACTCATGGAAGAATGTGTGATAAGGAAATTAATTGTGCTCCAAGTAAATAGGAAAGAGTGAAAATTTTTGGAAATTCCCGTCGGCAGCTGCACGACCTCATGATTTTTAGAATAACTTCCTTGTCCAAACTTAGATTTAAGCAATTGCGCCCAAAAGACCCTCTTTTCCTTGGTTATCCATCCATGTAAAGAAATATAGAAAATTCCACCATTTAACATCTGTTCAACCCCGAGCAGTCATCACCTCATTTTCACCATTTTCAAGTGCTTTTTATATCTTCTCAAATATCATCAATTTTTCTCCAAAATAGGCCTAAAATCAGTGAAATCTCAACAATATCCTTGAAGTCATAGAAAATATAAAAATAAGCAATAAACTCCACAAACAAGGCTAAAATTATGTAATAATCATATTAAAACGGCCTATAAAAAGCGTGAATTTTCGTGCTTATCATCATTGCACACAAATCACTAAAAGACTTCCGCTACTTAAATTCTAAGATGTTGTTTTAATTCTATTTATGGTTTAACTAATCTCTACATTAATATTATGATGGGGTTGAACTAGATTGTTTTAATTTAGCTTTTTAAAAAAAATCACATTTATGATTATTTTAACATATAAATAATTTGTGACGTGATATTAAATTAGTGTTAGGTATAAGTATTATCGACAATAATTAAGTTGCACTAAGATTAAGGAATACCTAAAAAGTTATGAGTCCAATTTAGTTTAATTTTTGGAGTTTATTTTAATAGAAAATTATGTGGATGCCTTATCTCACTGGTTTCCTGTTCTGATTATCTTTTCATTGGATTTAATGCTTGCTCTCAATTTTGTTGAGTGTATTTATACATTATTATGTGGTTTTAACAATAATATATACAATACAATTATTAATTATATGAATCCTGAAATATTTTAATCTTAGTAGTCTTAAATCATAAAAGCTTTGCACTACTGTGATCTCTATTGCCATGATTTGTTAATATTGAGATGATAAAGCTATCTTCTGAAATTTTTCTAGGTATTGCCATTTTAGTGAAATTTTCAATCATTGGTAATTAGCCCAGAAATATTATATTGGTGTTGAACTTGTAGAGACGGTATAAAATGTGTTTATGGTGATCAAAATGTTTTAATTAAATTGGTGAGAATGGATTCTGCAATTGACACCTTTGGAAAATAAGAAAGTAGGGCCAAATGTTGTTTGCTACTGAGATAGGTATGATTTTTTGAAAATATTCCAGAAATAATTTATTAGATGGATGTTGATATAGTAAACTTGCTATGATTCTATGTAAAATTATTAATTTAAACAATACAAGTGTTTCCTTCGATTGTAGCTTTTCATGCAGCTAAATGATATGCACTTGCTCTGTATGATAATCAAGAATGATTTACCTTATCTAAGTTTGTTTCATCCATATCAAATTCATTGTTTGAATTTGTACGCTGTAGAAAACTCTTACATCATCTTGTATAGAACCTAAAGATTATACCTAAGGCATAAAAAGTATTTGGTTTACATTTTATATACATGAATGTATGTTTCTTACTTCTTGTAGTATGAGAATTGGAGCATTGTCTCCTCCCCTTGCAACATATATTCCATCATTGCATCAACATATTCCCCCAATGTACGTATAATGTGGTGATATGTAACATTGATCATTATGAATATAATAATATTTTTATATTAGGTTAATTATGCCAAAAGTTCCAACCTTTTCGGGCGGATGATAGAGAGAGGTACAGCGGCGGATGCGATTCCGGGAGTGGCTATTTTAGAGATCCACCGCGAGATTTAGAGCGGCGGCTCTCCACCGGTTGCAATTATGGAGAGTTTATTTTTCTCCTTGGTTTTTGTTTTGATGAGTTCACCTCTAATTCAGAGCTTCCAAAGTTGAGTAATGTTGAGGGTTTCCAAAATTGATGATGTGACGAGAAGAAAGAAACCCAGGTATTCACATGGGGGTAGCAGTTGCGGCTGTCCCATTGAGAAGTGTACAGGGACGTTTGTGTTGGTATATATATGTTTTCTGGCTTCATCATAAATTCTAAAAAAAGGTAAATAATCTGTTGATTCCGGTAGAGTCTATCGGCGTCTCCGGCGAGTGAACTTGTCGAGCAGTTTTATTTTTTAGGGGTGGAAGGAGCAGTTTGTGTGGAAGAGGAGGGAGAAAGAAAAAAACGATGTCGTGTATGTCACTTGGATTGGTCAATAAATTTGATGTTTGACACGTCAGCCACCGGGCAGGCTTCCTGCTGCCCAGTGGCTTGATTTGCAAAACGGGTTAAAGGTCGAGTACTTATTTGTAAATATTGAAAAGTTTGGACTAATTCGCAATTCGCGAAAAAGTTGGGTCTTTTGCCGTAATTAACCCTATTATATTTAAATAACTAATTAAGAAAATAGGATCACCTATTCCACACACATATTTCATCTCCAATTCTACTCTTAAAATACATGTCACGTGTTATTATCAATGCCTAAACTAACACTACATGTCCCAAGAGTTTAATGGTAAAATGGTAGGGTATAGTTTTTTTATGTTATTGAATACCAATGAAACATGGAAGGTGGAAAAGGAAATTCAAGTTGCTAATTAAGTATCTTCAAGCATAATTTTCAATAGTCTTTTCTCCTCATTCTTGTATTTCATGTTTGTGGGGGCAGAAATTCCAGTCTTGTATTTCCATGTTTGTGGGGGCAGAAATTCGAGTTATATCACCAATCACATTTATAATTAATTCCAGTCATATCACCAATCACATTTATAATTTAGGAAATGATCATGATAGCATTTCCTTTGTAATTTCTTGATTTCCATGAAATGATCATGATAGCATTTCCTTTGTAATTTCTTGATTTCGTGGGGGCAGAAATTTCAGTTATATCACCAATCACATTTATAATTAATTCCAGTCATATAACTAATCACATTTATAATTTAGGAAATGATCATGATAGCATTTCCTTGGTAATTTCTTGAAAATACTTGCATAATAAATAGTTAAGGTATGTTTCAAATGGGATCACATATTCTAGTCTTGTATTTCCATGGCATAAATTCCAGTTATATCACCAATTATATTTATAATTAATTCCAGTCGTATCACCAATCACATTTATAATTTAGGAAATGATCATGATAGCATTTCCTTTGTAATTTCTTGAAAATACTTGCATAATAAATAGTTAAGGTATGTTTTGTAATTTCTTGAAAATACTTGCATAATAAATAGTTAAGGTATGTTTCAAATGGGATCACATATTTAAGTCTTAGATTTCAGTCATATCACCAATCACATTTATAATTTAGGAAATGATCATGATAGCATTTCCTTTGTAATTTCTTGATGGGGCCAACTATTTGCACCCGAAATTACTAAACGTACCCTAAAAATATTTAAATTGATATAATTACCCTTATAAAATTTATATCTGTTTAGGTGCAGCAACCGAACAATTATCTAACAAACTGTTCGGTTGCAACAATAGAACAGAACAAAAAATTCATATATTATCTGTTCGATTGCTGCAACCGAACAAAACAAATGATTCATTCATCTTATGTGTTCGGTTGCAGTAGCCGAACAAAATAAGATTTGTGACTTTTTTTAATTAATATCTATATTATTAAAAAGATAAGATAATAGATAAGTTTTATAGATATCACCAATCTTTAAACAAGATGGTATTTCTCATTTAAAGTATGTTTCAAATGGGATCACATATTCCAGTCTTAGATTTCAGTCATATCACCAATCACATTTATAATTTAGGAAATGATCATGATAGCATTTCCTTTGTAATTTCTTGATGGGTCAGCTATTTGCATCCCCAAAATTACTAAACGTACCCCAAAAATATTTAAATTGATATAATTACCCCTATAAAATTTATATCTATTCGGTTGCAGTAACCGAGCAATCATCTAACAAATTGTTCGGTTGCAACAATAAAACAGAACAAAGAATTCATCTATTATCTGTTCGGTTGCTGCAACCGAACAAAACAAAGAATTTATTTATTTTATGTGTTCATTCATCTTATGTGTTCGGTTGCAGTAACCGAACAAAACAAGATTTGTGATTTTTTTTAATTCATATCTATATAATTGAATAGATAAGATAACAGATAAGTTTTACAGATATCATCAATCTTTAAACAAATATGGTGATTCCTCAGTTAAAGTAAACAAGTTTCTCAAGTTTCTGTTGAACAAAGATGGTGATTCCTCAGTTAAAGTAAACAAGTTTCTCAAGTTTCTGTCGATTCTAAATTCTATCAGTTAAAGTAAACAAGTTTCTCAAGTTTCTGTTGATTCTAAATTCTATCAGTTAAAGTAAACAAGTTTCTCAAGTTTTTGTTCATTTTAAATTCTATCAAACCACTGGTCCGCAGGCGGGGTTAATTTTTGCCTCAAGCCTTGCATGTGAAATTTTCTCATAAATGGGTGGCGATGAGGTTCGAACCCTGAACCTTTGTTAGGCTTGAGTTCTAATATCATGTTAAATGACCAGCTCATCTAAAAACATAAGCAGATACTCCCTCCGTCCCAAAGATATTGACACACTTTCCTTTTTGGGTTGTCCCACAGAAATTGACATATTTCCTTTTTAAGAACATGGGACCCACACAAAAACAATTTATTTATTTACATGGACCCACACACCCATCACACTCACCACTAATACAACTACCCACTACACATTAAATATTATTTCTCTCACTTCACTTTATATTAAATTATTATACTCCTTAATCTCCGTGCCCAAAAAAAAATGTGTCAATACTTCCGGGACGGAGGGAGTAGATAGGAGTATCATTTAATATTTGATTAATACATTCTAACAAAAATATTTTAATGGGACCCACATACAACACAAATACAACAACTTAATATACATTAAAATATTATATTCTCAACCCATTACATATTAAGTTGTTATTCTCCTTAATCTCTGTGAAAAAAATATGTGATAACTTTTTTGGAATGAAGGGATCTTCGCCTTTAAAATATGTAAAAATGACCACAAGTAAGTGTTGCCCAATTTTTAACATACGAAAAATAACCGAACGTATATCTAAGGGAACGAGAAATCAATTAAATAAGCAATTTATTTTATAGTAGTGGTCCAGATTGGGGTTCTTGGGAGGGTATTGAATGACATGGTATGGGTAATGGGAGGTGGGTCAAGATGATGGCTGTGAACATAGTAATAGCGTATGAGACAAAGGTATATATCATCTTCATTCATTTCGATATCCATGTCAAATGTAATACCAGATTGCTTTCATCCGTGACAAACCACCGAGATTGAATTTTCTATTCCACGATTCGTGTTTCAGTGGTATTTCATAGTATAAAAAAATTATAATCTATAAATAATTATTAAACTTTTGAAGCATGTGACGAGAAACAATCATGACACGTGTTAATTATATAAAAAATAAAATATAAGATGAAACTCCATATTAAAATAGATGATCAGTGATGCTTAAGCCCTACTATTACTCTCTCTCCCCCACATTACACAGCTGCATGCGAAACGCACATGAACTGCCATACCACTATTAAATTTCATGCCACGTCCGCACCTATACTTGACATAATAAATTTTAGTAGTAATAACTTTGACTACACAATTTGAATCTTATAGGCTAACGGTATACTCCTCCGTCCCGAAATACTTCACGTATTGTTGTGGACGGAGTTTAAGAAAAAATTGTTATTTTATGTATAAAGTAAGAAAGAGAAGAAATATTTTAATTAATTTAATGAAAATGGTGTGTAAAGTTATTGAAATGTGTGAAAAAATGAGTATTATGTTGGGATGTGTGTAAAAGTATGTATTGTTATAGTGTATTTTTTATCATTTTTTTGTAAAAGTAAAATATGAAATACTTTGTGGGATGGATGAAAAAGGAAAGTGTGAAATACTTTGGAAGATGGAGGAAGTAGATATATTGTTAGATTTTAGTGATATATCTTCGGTTGCATATTAATTGATGAATCACACGTAGGATATAGACAAAATATACAATAAGAGAAATGAATTAGATTTTCGTTTAGCTCACATGACACTTATTTAACACGTATAATAAGATATATAACATCAAAATATATCATGGTATATGAAGTCGTATATTAAAGAAGAAAAAGGAGTGGTCTTAAGAAGTTAAAATGCAAATTATGAAATTCTACAAAACACGGTTCTTAAAAAAGGCATTTATTGCAAAATGTTTTATAAAGATAGGTTTAAGTGTATAGTCCAAAAATGAAATGGTTATGGTGTTACCGAAATGAGAAACATTTGTGTGAGACCGTTTCGAGAAATTGATGTAAAAGAATATTATTTTAATAAAATTGATACTTGATTAATAAAAAATAATAATCATTTAATAAACTATTTCACAATTACGGTTGATCTATTAAAAAACATTCAGTTATAATGGGAATGAAAAAAATTAAAGAGTGGGACATAGTTATAATTGAAACAATTTTGAATGATTTAAAGAATTTTGATTCCCATGATCGACACTAAATATTGCAACGATGAGAATTAACATATATTCACTGCCATCACCCACACCAACTAACCAAACATCCCCTTAGTTTCTCCAAATTAACATCGTAACGTCGGCATTAATTACTTATATAGATGTTCAACTCATACATGCATGCTTGTATACGATGATAATATGATATGATAAAGATTAAACAAAATATATATATTCCCACAATTTAATGGAGTATATGGGTTTGATATAATACAGATATGACGTGATAGAGACCCATTGTGCATTAAGATGCATTAAGATAATTAAGCTACAATTAAAACATGTTTGTAGAAGATTTTTGTCAAACAAATTTTTAAAAGTGCAAATCATTTCATTGCACTTTCTTTAATATCTACATTCACAACACTAAACATAAGATACAAAAAAATAAATAATTAAGCACATGAAATCAAGAATATAGCAATTGCGTTAACATTTCCGTCACAAAATAATTACACCATCACGTAACAGGAGATCTCAACTGTGTATGGATGGTACATTTGCACCAACTCTATCGTTCGCATTGACCGCGGTCATGGAACGATAGTCGAAAAACCCACTTTGGAAGCGACTTTATTTTGGAATTCGTTTTCGAAGAAACATTAACGTGACTAGTGTTGTGTTTAGACGACATTGATTCAACGAAGGATGTCATGCGCATGATAGCAAGGTTAAGCGTACGTTCGGACATGTTAGCAAAGCAGACGCGGAACCAACCCGGTTCAACGCAATGGCACGACGAACCGGGCGAGATATTCAATCCGACGTCGTACACGATCTTCTTCCACAGCTCCATTTCCGACTCAAAACGAATCGGATCCTAACAGGTGTCTCATGTTCACCCAGCAGAACAACCCGCCATTGCTATCCAGGGTCCGAATCCCGGCCCGCTCCAGCCCACGAACCAGCATCGAATGCCTTCTCTTCAGCCTCCTCTGATTCTCAACGATGTAATTTCTTGCAAATTTCTTGTCGGAAAGCAAAGCTGAGAGAAGATACTGAGTCTGAGAAGAAACCAACCCGAAACTCGACATTTTGGTAGCCGCAGCAACGACCCGGGAATCGTTCGAGTATATCGACCCGACCCGGAAACCCGGGAGACCGAGATCCTTGGACAGGCTGTAAACGACGTGGACCCGGTTCCAGAGGTCCGACTTGACACAGTTCGGGTCGGGTAGGATTTCCATAATGGATATGAACTCGGGCGAGTCGAAAACGGTACCCGAGTAAATCTCGTCGCTGATGACGTGGATGCCTTTAGCGTCGACGAAATTAAGGAGGAGATTAAGCTCGTAACGTGTCAGGGTAATCCCGAGGGGATTACTGGGATTAGTGACTAATACACCCTTAACTTTGAGATTACGTTGGTGGGCGAGTTGGTAAGCGTCTTCGAGAGCTGACTCAGTGAGTCTGAACCTGTTCGAACTCGTGCACTCGATCGGGACGATCTCCACACCCGTTCTCCACTTTAGGTCTCTATCGAACCTGCATTTATTATTACCATAATATTCGTTAGACTAACAAAATTCAGAATTTTATTTTTTTAAAATATATTAAAATAAATAAAATTATGTAATGAGTAGGTGGGTGGGGTGGGTACCCAGGGTAGTAGGGTGTGGGGAGGAGAAAAGCGTCGCCAGGGTCAGCTAGGCAGAAGATGAGGGTTTCGTTTGCTGACGTGGCACCGGCAGTGAGCACGAGGTTGGTTGGGTCAAACCTCACTATGTTTCCTCGTATTTCAGACATGAAATCCACCAGAGCCTGAATGCAACAAATAATTTAATTAGTTACCATGTCAGTAAATTTTATTTTAATTTTTTAAAAGGTCCTAAAATTATTAATATATTAAATTCAGTTTTACAATTTTAAAATTACGTAAAAAAATTGCAAATTTTGGCTCGATTTTTTTGAAAATTATAGACTTTTTTTTAAAAGTATTTTTAATAAAAAAAAAAATTAAAAGACGGGGGACTATTTTAGTTTTTATCACGTTAATATGTTGCTTACTTTCTTAAAAGCTGGGAGGCCATGATAATCTTGGAAGAGAGCGAGCTCTCTGAAAATCGACTGCGATCCGTCTCTCATGAATCCAGCGGCGTCGGTATTTTCCGACAGCCACGATTCGATCAAGTCGAACGAAAGCTGCAAAGAAATGGTAATATATATCATCAAGAAGAAAATGAAAACACATGAGATACACACTTGTATTTATATACCTGATTCTCAGCAAGTCCCATCTGGATAATTCCATTTGGATTAGATACTTCATCGTATGGATTCTTCTCGTACTCTTGCCATCCTAGGAAGTAGGAAGAGTCTTGGCCGTGAGAGTTGCATGTAGCCTTCTTGGACAGTGCCATTTCGTGGGTGTGTTCTAAAGATAATTAACTCCACACTTAGCTATAGATGATATATATAAATATATATGAGAGAGAATTTTTGGAAGAGATGGTTGGAGTGTTAATTTTTTATGGAATGTTGCTATCTGGGGCAAATCCCAGTGGGTATATATAGTGAGCAAATGGGGTGACAGGTTTTTTTATTTTTTTTCTTAAATTGAAATTTTTGTTTCATATTGTAATAATAATGTCGCGAATGCCACGCGCTTATTCAACTCATCTGGCCCCCTCATTCATCTGTTACGCCGCGTCAGCTAAGCGTAAGTTAAGTCATTAATGTGCGTGACTTATTTAATTCCTTACTTCTAATTGTAATTTGGCAAATACTATTGTATTTTTTCACAAGATTAAGATTTTTTTAATGTGCATGATGTAAAATTAAATAGAGACACCTTGAGCATGTTAATGAGAAAAAACAATAAAGTTGTCATCATTTTATTACTCCCTCCTCCGTTCGCTCGAAAGAGGGTATTTTTTCCATTTTGGTCGTCCGTTCCAAAGAGGATCATTTTCTTTTTTACACACATGGGACCCACACATACCCACTGATACAACTAAAATATGGGGTCCACACTCTCACTAATACAACTACCTACTACACATTAAATAACAATACTCCTTAATCAACGTGCACAAAAATAAAATGCCCTCCTTCGGGTGGACGGAGGGAATAATATTTAAAAAATACTCCCCCACCTCCAACAGAACTTTATACTTTCTACTTTTATTATTTTTCAACTCATCCTTGGACATAATTTTACGTATTTTTAGCATAATTTGGTATTTTTTTAATAATAAATAAATGATAAAATATGTTATATTTGTAAAAAATGTGATGATAAATTTGAAATTAAAATGTGTTAAAGGAATATTAATTGATTGTTTTTTTTATTTTATAAAAATGTGAAGTTGAAATTGGAACGGACCAAACGTGTAAAATTAAAATTAAAGTAGAGGGAGTACCAAAATATCTCTATAAATCAGTCAAAAGCAACTTTTTTTTATTAAAAATATTTCTATTAATTATTAGCTATCTAACAAAATTATTTTGCGTGACACTATCACGAAGATCTACTCTTCAAATAAAGAGTTAATTACATATAGAACTTTTTTTTATTGCAAATTATTCTTGACTATTGTGAAATAGTAAAAATGAACCTGACCTTTAAGTTTTGTGCAATTCGCACCCAACGGGCAGCTGAAGGTCGTTTGTTGGAGGCGTTTTGCAACAATACTTAAAATTTGGAGTCTTTTTTGCAATTTTTCAAAAGTGATGATTAATTTTCAATAGAGTAAAGTTTGTGTTTTTTCTTGCACTTAACTCATTAATATGTTATTACTTTAATTTAATTATAAAATATTTGACATTTATTTTAAGGCAATGTCTTGTGTGCACCCGAACACACGGAGCTTGTTCTGTGCAACTAGATCGAATTTTATTCCCTTTAATACTGAATGTGATATATTTTATACAAGAATTTATACCTTTTATTTTTCAATAAATAAATACAAATTTTCAATCAAATTTAATTTTCTTCATATTTCAACAAGTTTTTCATTGAAAAAATAATACTCTTACTAATTAAAGTATGTAACATTTAGAACAAAATGTATACTCTTTGACACATTGTTCACACAAATGTACAAGATACCAACTTCTATCTTAACTAAATAATCAAATCAATCAATTAATCTCATCAGTAGTTATTTTACTTAAATATTATATTAATCAATTCATTAAATTTCACAATTTTTATTTTGTCCGTCACGCATTAAACTTTATCAATTAAAAAAAGATACATTATATATATATATATATATATATATATATATATATATATATAAATCAATCCACAACCTTAAAAGTGCATTTAAATTACAAATTTACCTCACCTAACACATTTAAAATACTTTATAATTTATTTATCATTTAAAAATACTATATTATCCTATAAAAGTTAATAAAATTGGTCAAAAATAATTTTTCTTAAACTATGTATCAACAGTGTTTGTGCAACTTAATATGGGAAGGAGAGGGTAATATTTTTAAAAAGAAAAATACTAACAATCAATTAAAATAAGAGCTAATTTTAATAAAAACCACGAATTTTAATTGCAAGAAAAATTACGAACTTTACTTGATTGCAAATTAATCAATACTTTTGAGAAATTGCAAAAAAGACCTTCAACTTTAACCATTGTTACAAACCGTACCTAATGGGTAGCATTTTAGGGTGCTCGTTGGTTACACAAACCGAGTTTTTTTTATTATTTTAAGAAATTTAGGAGTAATTTGTAATACGAGAAAAGTTCGTGATTTAATATCTCTAATTTCCGTTGACTCTTTTTTTTATTATTTAATGTTCGAAATCCGATTCCACGTAATTTCATGTTACATGAGTTTTATTAACTGTTGAAACCTGAACAGCAACTTTATTTGAATATGGAAAAAATATAGCGTGATTAAAATTCATTTTAAAGTCAGCACATATTGCCGCAGCATTTGAATATACAAAGAAATCTAAATATATCACACAACACACGCAGTTTATAAAATTAGTGTCACGCAGTGCATGTTTATGAGCAACACCGATGTGCACTTCTTTTTTTTTATTTTATTTTTTTAATTCTTTATTATTTTAGATTAAAATTATCGCATTTTATTTATATATTATGAATGGTAACATTAGATGTTTCACTATATGAATGGTATCACATTTCATCAATCATGTATGAGCTCCCTCTATCTCAAAATTAAGTTCATTATTTCCTTATTTATTCGTCCCACAATTAAGTTCACCTTCTAAAAAATTAAATAACATCTCAATTCAAAACTTCAAAAGTATATTTAAATTTCAAAAGTTATCATTACTTTTTAACACACAATATATTTTATATTATTTATTATCTAAAAATATAATATTACCCTTAAAAGTCAATAAATTTAGTTAAAATGTTATTTTGAAGTGTGAAACAGTAAAGATGAACTTAATCATGGTATCAAGGGAGTATATAATATGACATGATGCTGTTATGTAACTCTCATTAGTATTTTAGTTATGATACTTTTTCTACTAAAACATAGAGTACACCCTCCTTATAGATTGGGAAGATAAAATTATATTCGAATGTGTAATGTTAAACTACAAAAGTATGATTTACTATGAATTACAAGAATAAAAATAATTAAAGTCATCAATATGATCATGACATAAAGCACAATGATAATATTAAAAGTCTAATTTAAGAATAACACTAATTCTTATAAATATAAGTATTAATCCAATTAATAAAATAACATAAATCTTAGTATGCTTGCATTGCATATTGCAGGTAATATTTTTATGCGTATATGATAAAACAAAGAAAGTAATTTTCGAAATTGCGCAATATAATAGTAAGACTATTATATTGAATCAAATACTACAAGTTTAGTGAATTTCTTATGCATCTTATCTACAGAGTTTAGATCCATACAATTGAGTTACTGATTTTAATTTGAAAAAAAAAAAAAAAAAAGCAAAGCAAAGACACGTACGTATACCCTTTTACGCAATTTTTGTTGTCATATAGATAATATAAAAGGGCGATATTTTAGTAGTTGAATAATGGATAAAAATAGTCTACTTTTGCAAAAGCTAGATGTTATTTTAATGTGTTACTGGAATAAATATTCAATTGTTTTTTCTTAAAAAAAAAAAAAGTGTAAGTGCACCGACAGAGGAAATCGTCGTAGTAAAGAGACAAGGAAAAAAGTGGAGCATAGGGCACCCATAAGTCCATAACTGGACATTCAACCGTGCTTTGGTCCATATCCCACCAGACTAAATGGGTCCATCTATTCGCTTCGTGTTCCCCCCACCCCCCACACCACCCCACTCCCAGGGGCGGATTCAGGAAATAAAATTTGGGGGTACGACATATAATGGCAAAAACTTGTGTGTCCTCGAGGACATATCGTATCCCCATGGGAACACAACCCTCCCCCATCATATTTTATTTAACCATATATATTGCTAGGGGTTTAAAATGCAAAGGGACACGGAAATTGTAGAGGGGCACAGTGTCCCCAGAGCACAAGAGCCTCACTCACATATAATTATAAATTTTATTTTTAATATTGAAAATCCTATAATAAATAAATATAATTGGAAAAATTATAATTACTATTAACACTGTCTAATTTTTTTTTGAAAAAGGCAATTTAAAATCCTAAACCCTAAACCCTAAATGCAAAGGGACACGGAAATTGTAGAGGGGCACAGTGTCCCCAGAGCACAAGAGCCTCACTCACATATAATTATAAATTTTATTTTTAATATTGAAAATCCTATAATAAATAAATATAATTGGAAAAATTATAATTACTATTAACACTGTCTAATTTTTTTTTGAAAAAGGCAATTTAAAATATTATTATCATAAATTTATAACACATATTTAGAACAACAATAATGAATTGAATATAAATTTATGTTGCAATTAATTAATAATTTAAGCACTAGATAAAATGAAATATAAAAAAAACACAATGTTTAAAATGAAAAAAAAGAAAGAAAGAAAGAAGGTGGAGTATAACATTAAAAGAAAAACATATGTTTAATAAATAATTAATATGAAATAAATAAAAAAATATAAATAAATAAATAATATAAATATGAAGAAGAAAAATGGATGACGAGATTGACCAAAGTATAATGGTGAGACAGTTTGCAAAAGTGTTCATATATAGAAATGAAAAATATAAAATAAATTATTGAAACAATAATATAAAAAAGAAGTGGAAAGAAGCTATGGGAATCGAACCCTTAACATGGGGTTAAGTTAGGAGAGGAGCTCTAACCGCTAAGCTATTGGAGTACAACAGTACTTGCATGCTATATATATAGGTATTATTTTTCATTTTGGGGTACAACTGTACCCTTGTACCTATGCTGCATCCGCCCCTGCCCACCCCACTCTTGAATATTAATAAATTTTGTATGCTAACACGATCGGAGTAGAGCTATTAGCCTATTATTCAAGTTAAGTGGAGCAAGTTTGAGTAGTATATGCTCGAACTCGACTCAATTAGTTATTAAGTCGAGTTTAAATTTAGCTTAATTAGAAAATGAGTTTAAGACCAAATTCGATTAGGTTCGAAAATTATTTGAGCAAGCTCGAACTAGATAAGGCTTGTTAAGTAAAGTGAATCGAGCTTATCGAGTTGATTTTTAATTAATATATTTATTATTTATTATTTAATTTAATGATTATTACTCCCTTTGTTCCAAAATAGAGTAGTATACATTTTTTCATTTTGATTTGTCACAAAACAAAGTATACATTTTTATTTTTTAGTAGATGAGACCCATGTAAATAATTAATATATTCACATGGGGGCCACACACAACACTAAATATAAATACTCACTTCACATTAAATATTACTCCCTCCGTCCACTGTCAATCTATCAATTTTACCATTTTGGACCGTCTATCCTTAATCTATCCATTTTTTCTTTTTGGATAATGGGACCCACACCCTCCACTAATACATATAAAATATGAGACCCACACACTCTACTAATAAAACTACCTACTACACATAAAATAATAATACTCTTTAATCCACGTGCAAAAAGCAAATGAATACATTGAGGATGGACGGAGGGAGTTTTTTTCTCACGTCACTACACATTATAATATTATATCTCTTCATTCACGTTCAAACAGCAAACGTAAACGTTAATGCAGGACGGAGGGAGTACTCGTTAATCTACACTAAAAAAGAAAACATATACTAGAGTACATAGTTATGGGATAGAGGGTGTATATTATTATACTATAAAATTATAATTCCTCGGGAACTATTTCACGCTTTTTTTTATTCGTAAAAAAGGTAGCTTTTCACAATTTCCTTTAAAAATAGTACTCCCTCCATTACGTTTCAATGTTTACGTTTGCTTTTTGTACGTTGATTGAAAAGTATTATATTTTAATAGATAGTGGGTGGAAAATATAATATTCGATATGAAGTAGATAAGTGTATCAGTGTTGGATGATATATTAATTTTTTTAGGTTGGTCCCATATTCCTAAAAAGGAAAACGTAAGCATTGAAAT